>PVKU01001046.1:0-280448 GCA_004027475.1 Anoura caudifer | reverse complement strand
ACCACAATGAGATACCACTTGACACCAGTCCAAATGGCCATCATAAACAAAGCAACAAACAACAAGTGTTGGAGAGGTTGTGGAGAAAAGGGGACCCTAGTGCACTGTTGGTGGGACTGCAGACTGGTACAACCACTGTGGAAAGCAGTATGGAATTTTCTAAGAAAACTAAAAATGGACCTACCTTTTGACCCAGCAATTCCGCTGATAGGATTATATCCTAGGAACCCTGAAACACCAATCCAAAAGAACCTATGCACCCCAATGTTCATAGCAGCAAAATTTACAATAGCCAAGTGTTGGAAGCAATGTAGGTGCCCATCAGTAAATGAATGGATCAAAAAACTATGGTACATTTACACAATGGAATTCTATGCAGCAGAAAGAAAGAAGGAGCTCCTACCCTTCGAGACAGCATGGATGGGACTGGAGAGCATTATGTTAAGTGAAATAAGCCAGGTGTTGAAAGACAAATACCATAGGATCTCACCTTTAACAGGAACCTAATCAACAGAACAAACAAACAAGCATAATATAACCAAAGACACTAAAATTGAGAACAAGAGAGGAGAGGGGTAGGAATTTCAAGGGAAAAGGGGAAGGGTTTAGAACAACAAGTATAAAAGACACATGGACAAAAGCTGGGGGGGTGGAAATGGGAGGGAGCTGGGGAGAGCTGGGGCGGTGGGCTGGGATGGGAGTAGAAGACAGAAAACCGTGCAAGAACAATTAAAATAAAATAAATTAAATTAAAAATTAAAAAATTAAAAAAATTAAAAAAAAAAAAACAACAACACTGTTTCAGTCATCAGGATCCACCAGTACTATGCAACTGGCACCACTTAAAAGAAGGCTTTTAATACCTCTAACTGTTTTCCACCCAAGACATTGGTTATAATACAGATAATATTTTGTAAACTTTAAACCAATGTTATCAAATTCCTCAAAATGTAGTCTTTTACTGGCAAGCTGAACAACAAAGCTTGATGTCACATGGAAGGAGAGGGCAGGATACCACCTCAAACAGTGGTTCTTTTGGGGAAAAAAAAAGAGGGGGGCTGTCCAGATCCCATACCCAGATATTCTGACTCAGTGGTCTGAGGGGAAGCTCATGCATCTGTGCTTTCTAAGTTCTCCTGGTCACTCTAATGTCCACATCTGCTCCCAGAACAATAAGGACACTGAGTTTCTAACTCCCACCCCAGACCAGAACAATTAAATATTTTGTGGGTGGACAGGCTTGAGTACTTTGTAAAGCTCCTCTGGCAACTTCAAAGTGTAGCCAAGGTTGTTTATCAAATAAAATAGGGATTCCAACATTTTTTGTGTGTCATGGCACACACAGAATTGGTTATTTATAAGGCACAATGTAATAAAACTGGAGAATTATGGTAGTATCTTGATATATGGAAAGATGGGGCTTGGTTTTAGAAAACACCTTTACATTAATACATAATTATAATGTAAAATTTAAAAAGGTTACAAATGATTATAAATTTACATAAAATAAAACTTTCAAATTTATTTTCACAAATTATAAAGCAAGACTGTGTTTATGGCTAAATCTTCATTATCAAAATTTTTATGTTTGAAATAACTACATGTGTAAGAGTTTTAAACTAATAATCTCTTCAAATTCTTATAATCACTATGAAGAAATTTCCTTGTACAAGTAGGTACTCTATCAAAATCCCAATAGAAATTTTTTTTTTTGCAAAAGTAGAAAATACAATCCTAAAATTCATGTGGGTCCACAAAGGACCCCAAATAGCCAAGTAATCTTGAGAAATCAGAACAAAGCTGCAGGCTTCACATGTTCTGATTTTAAAACATATTACAAAGGTACAGTAAATGAAATAGTATGTCACTGGCATAAGAACAGATATAGAGACCATTGAAACAGAACAGAGAGCCCAGAAATGAATACATGCATATATAGTAAAATGGTATTGGACAAAGGTGCCCAAATGAGGAAAGGACAGGCTCTTCAACAAATGGTGCTGGGATAACTAGACATCCACACACACAAGAATAAAACAGAACCCTTATCTTACACTATATACAAAAATTAACTCAAATGGATTAAAAACCTAATGTAAGACCTGAAAATATAAAACTCCTAAAAAGAAAATATAGGGGAAAGCTTCATAACATTGGTCTTGGTCAGATACGACATCAGAGGCACAGATAACAAGAGCAAAAGTAGACAAATTGTACCAGTTTTTGCCTAACAAAGGAAACAATTAATAGAGTAAAAAGGCAACTTATAGAATGGGAGAAAAATATTTATAACCCATGTATCCTATAAGAAGTTAATATCCAAAATATGTCAAAATGTGCCCTGGCTGAGTGGCTCAGTTGGTTAAAGCATCACCCTATGCAACAAAAGGTTGTGGGTTTGATCCTGTCGGGGCACATACAGGAGGCAACTGATTGATATTTTTTTCTCACATCAATGTTTATCTCTCTCTCCCCCCACCCCCTTCCTCTCTCCCTCAAATCCATAAACATGTCCTCAAGTGAGATATATATATATTTTCAAATATATTCCACAACTAAATATGTATTCCAAATATATTCTACAACTAAATAACAAAAAAAAAAAAAAATCAAGTAACCCAATGTAAAAATGGGCAAAGGACTTGATTAGACAAAGATATGCAAATAGCCAATAAGTGTATGAAAAAATACTCAACATCACTAATCATCAGGGAAATGCAAGTCAAAACTAAAATGAGATACAACTTCATACTTGATAGAATGATCATTATAAAATTAAAAAAAAAGAAAAAAGAACAAGTGATAATGAGAATGCAAAAAATTGGAACCCTTGCACCATTTTGGGGGGATTGTAAAGTGATGCAGTTGCTATGAAAAACAGGACAGAGTTTTCTCAAAAAATTAAAAATAGGACTACTATATGATTCAGCAGTCCCTTCTGAGTATTTCTTCAAAAGAACTGAAATGAGGATCTTGAAGAGATATTTGCACTTCCATGCTCATAGCAGCAACATTATAATAGTCAAGAGGTGGAAACATCTAAATATCCATCAATAGATGAATGGATAAAGAAATATAATATATATATATATATATACAATGAAATATTACTCAGCCTTAAAAAAAGAAGGAAATACTCTCATACGCTGCAACATGAATGCACCTCAAGGACATTATGCTTACTTAGTAAGATAAGACAGTTAGAGAAGGATAAATACTGCATGATTACAGTCCATAAGATATCTAAAGTAGTCTAACTCTTAGAAGCAGAAAATAGAACAGTAGTTGCCAGAGTCTAACAGGAGGGAGACATGGGGAGTTGTTCAATAAGTACTGAGTTTCAGTCATGCAAAATAAAAACATTCTAGAGATCTTCTTTATAGCGAAGTGCATATAGTTGACCATACTGTACTGTACTCTTAAAAGACTATTAAGAATGTAGATTTCATGTTATGGTTTTTACCACAATAAGAAATAAAATAAAATAAAAAATAAAATAAAATAAATAAAATAAAAAAAAAATAAAATAAAATAATAAAATAAAATAAAATAAAATAATAAAATAAAATAAAATAAATAAAATAAATAAAATAAAATAAAATAAAATAGAACAGCAACTACACTCCATAATCAGTTAATAATCTAGGCATAACAATCTAGATGGTCCAGTCCAGTGGTTTTGAAACTTGAACATTGGAATCATTCCTCACTTAAAATTTTCCAGTATACTCAATAAGGAAACTATAACAGTAGAACTGTTTTTGTTGAATTGGGTTGGAGGAGAGGGGTCAAGATTTTGGATAGCACACACTGTCATTGAGACCTCTCTCTCTTTCAACCCAGTCCCAGGAACTCCTGATCTAATCTAAGTTCACCTCATTTATAAATAAAGAACCTGAGGCCCTGGAAGAAAAAGGGACTCACCCAAGAGTATGCAATGGGTTAGTGGCCTGTCACTGGCTACAATCCACATGTCCTGATTCCCAGTTTGGTGTTCTCTCCATTATCATTAAGGTTTTTTGTGACTAACCTGGGGAATATCCAGCTAACCATAAAACGCAACAGAGATGAAGAATCAAGCAGTGGGCTGTGGAGACAAGCAGTGGGCTTGTCCCTAAAAAAAGGGACATTTTTAAGACTAATCACTAGGCAATGCAGATTTCCAACTTCAACAATTTTTAATGCCTAGTTGTTTCCATTATAGATATAATATTAATTCATTAAAGGAACATTGAAATTGCAGAGAAGCAGAAAAAGAAGAAAAATGTGTAGGCTCACCAATTATATACACAACCATTATGATTTGAATGTGTTTTCTTTTAGTCTTTTAATGAATAGATTGTTGAGTTCTCACTAAAGTGTGCTCATTATGTATGTTTAATTCTGTATCCTGCTTTATTCATAATATTACAACATAAGCATATTCCATTTGTAACATTTTCTTTCATGACTAAATATTATGCTTTGAAGTAGTTATGCCATGCAGAACATTTTTTCTAATTTTTTCACTATTTCAATACTAAAATGAACATATGCTCATATATCTGTGTGTATAATATTTGATTTATGTTTATGGTAGTATATACCAAGATAGCATTAAAAATTTGAAGGTTTTTACATTTTTTATATATACTTTCATATCCTTTATAATACATAGTTCCTTATTTATGCTCAATTTAATAAACATTGTTTTAGGATTCTGGAAACAGAAGTATAGATAAATAATAATAATTAATATTCACCATTACTCCCTCAACCCAAAGTCAGATAGCTGCTAAATATTCTAGAATATGTTCCCCCTCTTTGAAAATAGATATATGCACACATTATTACCAAACTGAGACAATTACATACAGGTTTGGTTTTCGGTAAAAGAGTTTGTGAGCATACTCCCTTGTCAATAAACAACACTTGGAGGCCTTCTGGCCAATATAGGGGTGTGGGTAGAAACACTTCACTTCCCCTCACAACAAAAAGAAGGGTAACAACCAATCTGAAAACAATAAATAACCAGAGGTGCCGGAAAAATCACACTGCGCGGAACTCCGACAACAAAGGAGTTAGAGAAACGTTCACCCAGTCCCACAGGAAGGACAGAACCAGACGGAGGGGTTGCCAGGCAAGGTGGAGGACCACACAGGGGAGGTGGAGCTGGCTGAGAGGACTCCCAGCAAGGCAGCAGACTGCCTGGGCAGCGGACCACCTGGCTGAATGGGAAACTAAAGACTCAAAAGCTAGCTGTAAACTACTGTGTGTGTGTGGCAGGGGCGGGGCTGGGGGGTGCCACAATAGGAAAAACTCCCAGGCTCACACTACACGTTGGAAAGTGGGGCTAGAGCAGAGCAAGCAAGGGGCACTGTTCCCTCTTTGACCCGTTGCCCACAGACAGTGCCACAATGCAGCAAGGAGGGCTGCCCTGCCCTGGCAAACACCCAAGGCCCTGCCCTCTTACCACATAACAGGTGCACTGAGACAAAGAAATATGGCCCAAGTGAAAAATAAATAAATAAATAAAAACTCCAGAAGAAGAGCTAAGAGATGAGGATAGACAACCTATCTGATGCAGAGTTTAAGACACTGGTAATCAGGATGCTCACAGAACTGATTGAACTCAGTCACAAAATGAAGGAACAAATGAAGGCTACCCAAAGTGAAATAAAGCAAAATATACAGGGAACCAACAGCGAAGGGAAGGAAACCAGGACTCAAATCAGTGATTTTGAACAAGAAATAAATATCCAACTGGAGCAGAAAGAAGAAACAAGAATTCAAAAAATGAGGAGAGGCTTACAAACCTCTGGAACAACTTGAAACATTCCAACATCTGAATCATTGGGGTGCCAGAAGGAGAAGAACAAGAGCAAGAAATTGAACACTTATTTGAACAAATAATGAAGGAAAACTTCCCCAATCTGGTGAAGGAAATAGACTTCCAGGAAGCCCAGAGAGTCCCAAAGAAGTTGAGCCCAAAGAGGAACACAAAAAGGCACATCATCATTAAGTACCCAAGATTAAAGATAGAGAGACTCTTAAAAGCAGCAAGAGGAAAAGAGAGTTACCTACAAAGGAGTTCCCATCAGACTGTCAGCTGATTTCTCAAAAGAAACCTTACAAGCAAGAAGGGGCTGCAAAGAAATATTTGAAATCATAAAAGGCAAGGATCTACATCCAAGATTACTCTATCCAGCAAAGCTATCATTTAGAATGGAAAAGCAGATAAAGGTCAAGTTAAGGTCAGATAAGGTCAAGTTAAAGGAGTTCATCATTACCAAGCCCTTATTATATGAAATGTCAAAGGGACTTAGATAAGAAATAGGAGAAGATCAAAAACTATGAACAGTAAAATGACAACAAACTCACAACGATCAACAACTGAACCTAAAAAAAACAAAGACAAAAACTTAGCAAACAACTAGAAAAGAACAGAATCAGAGAAATGAACATCACATGGAGGGTTTTCAGTGGAGATGGGGAGGGGAAGTGTTGTGGACACCAGCCAGCAGTGTCCGAGTCATTAAGGATGAATTAAAACATACACACAGACTACGGAGTCTGGTGGAGGAATAAGGATAACCGACAGGCTTTTCTCTCAAAAGGAGCCGCAGCCGCAGCCTCCGCCTCCGCCATCACAGGCCTTTATTCTAATCCTATCTCCTTACATTACAAGACTTCGCTGTTACAACAAAGGAGCCAATGCCCGGTCATTACATCACAGAAGAAGGATATTAGCAAATGAATAGGCAGGCAGTTACTCTGGGCCTGCAGGTACTAGCAGGGTGAGGGGGTTTCAGCAAAGAGCACACTCTCAAAACAGCCTAAGTAGATTGCAAATCTAATTTCCCACGAAAGAGCCTATCTGTGGGTGTGGGCCCTGTGCATCTCCGAGTGGGAGCTGGGCTCATGCCATGCAGAAGGGTCTGCCACAGGGAAGAATGGAGGGGAAAGGTACAGGTAATAAGAAGCATAATTGGTAGGCATAAAATTGATGGGTAGAGGTTAAGAATGTTACAGAACACACACACACACACACACAGCCAATGGGGTACGATATACTATTATAGAAAGGACCCCCCACTAGGTTCTATTGTCCTTCGCCATAGGAAAGACATCTCTTAATGCCAGAGATTTGTGAAAAGGAAAGGAAATGTTTATTTAAAGCTATACAGACTTAAACTAGTGACCTAATGTCTTCATTAAAATATCAAAGTCCTTTTGGATACCCACAGATGCCCACAGTGCTTTCTTTTCCCCCTGCCCTAGTTTGGGGTATGTATCTCAGGAAAAGAAGCAAATGTCCATGATTCAGGCTGCTGGCACCATCAGTTGTGTCGTCATCCAGGCAGGATCTCTAATTAACCCAAAGCCATGTGGCACCTTCTCATGGCCTACTGGCAAGAGTTCCTTCACCCTTCTTCCAGGCAAAGTCTCTCCTGCTTCTCAAGCCACTTGGCCAAAGGGAGCACCTTAAAGCCAAGTGGTCCTCTTCTACCAAAGCTTCAGGGGTCCCCAGTCTGGCAAAGCCGCATGGTTCCCTCTCCAATGGCTGCAGTGTCTGGGTTTAAATCCCCGGGACAATCTTCCTCTCTACCCTCTTTTCCAACTCCCTCCTATGATCAGTTACACCTGCCAGCATTCCTGTATTATTCCAAGTTTACTGGGCCGCCATTGTGAGTCTGGGCAGGTGTGGCCCATTGTCACGGAGCCAATCTTCTCCAAGCTCTCAAGAAGGTGCTGTAACCCCGGGGACCTGCCCCCAGTTACATCTTGGGGAGGAAGTCCCTTCCATCCCCCTGGCTCAGAGCGTGGCCACAGCTATTTAACATATCTGTGCAACCAGTTAAAGGTTATAGATGTGTTAAATGACCATGCCATGGATTAGCTGCAAAGCTGTGGCTGCACAAAACAGCTCTGCATGTTCCTGCTCCATGTGTCCCTTCCCCCAACTCACACCTGAGGACAACTTATATGTCTTTCTAATATTTCCTGGACACCCTGAGTTCTGGGCCCCATTCAAAATCCCTATTTGGGCCCCCCCTCTTGGCTGCACCCTGTATCAAGAATGGCATAGGAAACAGAAAAGTCAAAGAACTTATATGTACAACACATGGACATGATGTAAAGAGAGGGAATGCTGGAGGGTTGGGGATGCGGGGCAGAGGGAGGATAAAGGGGAAAAATTGGGAAAACTGTAATAGCATAATTAATAATATATACTTAAAAAATAAACAATGCTTGAAGACCAATAGATCTTGGTTATTAATCACACTACCCAAGCCACACAGCCAGACACATTCCCATGTGTCCATTCCCAGCACAGCCACACTTGTATCTTCATACCCAAGTACCAAAGAGATTACTTTCAGGACCGCCCCTAACATACGGCTGTCCAGGAGCAATCTTTGTTGTAGATCTCATGGGAAGCCTTTGGGAAACTGACTCAGGGGTGGATGCAGGCTGTTGAAACCACATTTTCCTAATTTGACACATCTCTAGAGCTCAATTGGAGTGATGCTTTAATGTGCCAACCACCAGGAACAGCTGTGGGTCCTGAAACTTGGGGCCCTGGTCTTCCTCAGAAGATGTGTCTAAGCACAGTGGTTAAGACAGAGACTTTAGCATCAGACCATTCCAGGTTCCACTCATGGCTCTACCTCCTTCTGACTGTGTACCTTGGATCAACTTACTTTTCCAAGCCTCAGTCTTCTCATCTGCAAAACTGGGTGACAACAGTTTCTACCCCTTATTTCTGAAATGAGGATCAGATGAGACAATACATATGAAGTACTTAGCAACATGTCATAGCAGGCTCCCAATCAATTATATTATTATTATTATTATTATTATTATTATTATTATTATTATTTTGAGGAGTTCTGGCAACAGCTTGTCTCTCTTCCCTCACAGCTTTCTATTCTTGCTCACAAACGCGACTTTCTCTTTCCTCATTAGTCTATTACAGAAAATACTTTTTTAACTGACAATTCCCAAAGTAGTCATTCTGACAACGACTATGGTGGTTTACAGTGTTATCATTTATTTTATCACAGATGTTATTTATAGCTCAAATTGGTTAAAATTGTCATTAACAATTTTTTATAAATAATAAATGATTTTAATTCAGCACTTGTTATTCCCAGGAGCTATATACTATAATATCTCCTTCAATCTTCACAAGCTATGAAGTATTGTTATTACTATTTTTGAAGTAAGCACACTGAGACATGAACAGTTTTAAGGAATTTGCTCAAGGTCACATTTCTAGAAGTCAGAATTTGAATTTGAGCCTGTTGGACTCCAAGCCCTAAGCCCATCCACTAGACCAGGGATCAGTAAACTTTTTTCTATAAAAGGCCAGATTGTAAATATTTTAGGTTTTTCCAGACCATACGGTCTCCATTGTAACTATTCTACTCTGCCATTGTAGTATGAAAGCAACCATAACCAACATACAAACAAAAAAGCAGACCTATGCCCAATAACTATATTACAGACACTGAAATTAGAACTTTCTATCACATGACAGAAACAAGTCTCTTGAATTTGCCCCATCAAGACCCAGAGAAAAGATCACAGCTTAGAATCTGGGTGCCCCCTGGATTCCCAAGTCATTTGTGTCATGGTCTCTACCAGTGTCATGCAGAAACGGAAATGGCTCAAGAATCAAGGCAACTTCTAATTATGTTATGTTTTTATATGTTTTTAATAAAAGTGTTATAGCAAATAAAAGAATCCAACTAAAGAGACAAGAAAAAAATTAGAGTTAGGGGTGAGATGGGCAAGTGGATATCTAAAAGTGTGCTTTTATCTCCAAACTTACTCTTTTGAAGAGATGATGGAAACCTAGATTTGTTTTCCAAAGCTCTTCTTTGAAGCAGAGGGTTTAATTAATCATCCCACACCATTAATGCTTTGGATTTGGGTTTTTTTTTTTTTTTTTTTTTAATGACCAGGTGATCTATAGGAGAGTTCTTTGAGATGAAAATATGCAAACTAAATAAAACCATTTTTCACTTCACTGCTTCCATTTGGCTCCCCCTCTCCTCATTCAAATTCTCTTTCCATAAGTACAATGCTCCAGGAGACCAGCACACGCTCCTACCAAGAGACTTTTGGGCAGTTCAAACAGAGATCTGACTGCACGGGTTTAGAGTCGCACTCCAAATCTCTCATTCATTGCTTGAACTCTTGTATTTGTCAGCAAAGTGCCTGCCACTAGGTAGCTGAAGAAGAAGCCAAGAAAGTCAACATTGTTCGCACTCTCTTGGCTTCCTTCCCCTGCCCCCTGTGGATTCTCAATGAGAAGCAGTGCGCTCCTGGATGTAGCGGGTCGATTCCGCTCAGATACCACGTGAAACTTTCTCCCGGTGGTTTGGGAAAGGATTAGAGCGATGGTCTGTGCCCAGGTCTGCCACTAACTTGACGTTTGACCACCTGAAGCCATTTGACTTCTCCGAGTACAACGGATTGTGTGGCTCACCATCCAGATGCCCATCAGCTACCAGGAGCATTAGAAACCAACAGCTATCAGCTGAAAACCCTTCTGGATTCTGTCTTCGGCTAAAAGACTCAGCTGGCCCACAGTTTCTTCTTTTTCTGTGAGATGGCCTGCATTCAATGACTGGTTGGTCACTGCAAGAATACAAAGGCTGGTCCCCTCAACCAATTTGGAACGACTCTGTAGGGCCATCCCAGCTTCTGAGTTCCCTGTAGGACTCGCTGAGCCTTTGGGACTGCATGGATTTGTAACTTCTCCCCCTACCCAAACCTCTCTACTTCCCTGCAAGTGTTGATCCTGATAGCCATCCCAATAAAATTCTTGGCACACAAATCTCCACAAGTGTCCCAAGCGTATATTCACAATGTAGTCTTTCCTGTAAGCCAGCCTTCAGTCCGCGCTCAGATCCTCTGACCTAAGCCTTAAGAACCAAAAGAGCCAAGCTGCCTGTACAACCACCAGTCCTACAGGTGACACTGGCACCAAGAAATAACAAGCCAACACAGGTGATTGTGCTCTTCACTCAGCTTTTATTAATGTAGATTTAATCCAAATCTATACTAACCTAGTAACAACATTAATCACTCAAAAACAATCACTAATAATATCACACAAGAGAATTGGGGTAGTCTCAGCCTGCAGGTCCAGGAGACAGCACTGTGGGCAAGGGATCGTCCATCATTGACTTGCAAGAAAGAATTTCTGGAGCCAGGTGGGTAGCAGGGCAGACAAAGTCCTCAGTCCAGCAAGGCAGAGCCTCCAGTGGTCAGTGACGAGAGAGATCAGCACTCTGGTGTGTGCAGCTCAGATGCCTTAAGCCCACCTCCGTTATATACCCTTGAGAGTGGTGGACTCCACCATTCTGAGTCTCCTGATACGTATATTGGCACCCCTGATGGCAAGTAGGGAATTTCCCCAGGAGCCTATCTATGGGTGGTCCCATTCTGCAGACACAGCCGTTCTGGTCACATGTGCAGGTATCTTAGGTGTGCCTCCTTGCCAGATGTGTCTAGCATGACTTAGGTAGTTTCCTTATTGAACCAAAGTGTCATGGCTGACTGGCAGCCATCTTGGTTGACATGAGTGATGCCATTTTATTTTACTTACTTTGTGCTGTCTTGACCAGACCAATGCCATTTTATTGGTCTTGCTCTCCACAACAAGTCTCATGCAACACTCAAAGTTTGCCTCCATTTCTGTCTGTAAACATGAGTACTGCACAGTGATCCAACCACCAGGTGTACAGTACAATCAGCAGAGTCAACAAGGGCAGGGTTTTTCATGCATCTGAATTCAACTGAATTACAGAATTCAGGACATAGCTCTTCAAACACTATGAAACAAGTGATATAATGACAAACAGAGACACTGAATATTAGGCTCTCTGGATTGGAGCCCTGTTTTTGCCACTAACTTGCTAGGTGACTCCAGGTAATGATCTCTGGTAAACCTCTCCTTAATTTAAAAGAATTTATGTAATCTTCACTTTGAAAAGAAAAAAAATGTTCATTCTTTGAAAAATCAGTCTTTCATTCACCATAAATGTAAAACATCCATTAGGTGCTTACATAGTCATGATTGCATGGCACTCCCTGCAGCCCTCGTCCTCAGAAACCTGTGCTGTGTGGCTGGCTGACGCATACAGGGAGTCACAACCGAGGCAGCCTCCATGGACCCATCCACAGCAGCACGGTAGCACAGTAGACCCTTTGTGCTATTCATCCACAAAGGAATAATTTGCTGGAAGCTGACTCTACAATTTACGAGGGTCTCAGGTATGCAGGGAACATGTAAAGAGGAATAGAAACAAGCATACTGAGCACCTGCTAATTTCCCATCACTGACTTTTGTCCTTCTGTTTATGTTAGTTTATTTAATTCAGACAACGCTCCCTGAAAGTCAGCCATTGTCACCCCCATTTTACAGATGGAGGCTACCCAGAGCATGTGACAGTCCAGAGACATGCATCAAAAAATGTAGAAGAATCAAGGCTCAAACACTCCATGGTTCCATTTCATGGTCATGGAAGTACTCGCTCCTTTGTCTGTCTCTCCAACAAGGTTTGAGGAGCTCCCTGAGCATAGGTCCCATGTTGTTCTTATTTGTACCACTGAGCACCAGCACAGTGGCAAACATCTGTCACTTAGTGCATGTTTATAATATTAATTAAGACTCCCTGACTTTTCCTCTTGCTACATCTATTATGTTATCATACAGTCACCCTTGCTACTTCATCTCCAAATTTTTCTGGAAATTTTCAAACTTGAGCCCTGACCACATGGCTCAGTTGGTTGGAGCATTGCCCCATGCACCAAGGGGTTGTGGGTTTGAATCCTGGCCAGGGCAAATACCTAGGTTTCAAATTTGATTCCCAGTCAAGGTGCGTCCAGGAGGCCAATGATTGATATTTCTGCCTCGCATAGATGTTTCTCTCTCTCTCCCTCTCCCCTCTTCTTCCCTTCCTCTCTAAAATCAATTTTTTTAAAAAACTTGTCCTTGGGTGAGGATTTAACAAAATTATCAATCTGAGACAGACAGAACATCGACACCGAATAAAGATGTAGCTTATTACAGGTTCCCATCTTAAACGGTGACACCAGTCATTTGGATCCTCTGGGATTCAATAGCTGCCTAACTAGCCTCAGCACTGTCTGTTTGCGTGAGATTGGCTCCCCTGGGCCAGCCAAGCCAGAGCTCCCATTGATTATTCCTAAAATGTCATGACACTTCTGAAAGTCATTACATTTCAAGATGGTTTAAATATATCCATCTCATCATTTTTAACCATGCCCACAAAAAGCATCCTAAAGATATTTGATTATTCAATTAAGATTAAATGAGTCCAATGTATATTCTGCTGCCTCAGAGGTTATTATGCTTAATAAAACATTTTATAAACCCCATGAAAACTGTAATTAAATTTACAAGCAGCTTTCCATGCAACTTTAACCAAAAAAAAAAAAAAAAATGTCTGAATGTTGTGTGTGTGTGTGGATTTGTGTTTTGCGTGTGTGTCTGTGTGTTAAGGTCCTGTTCCATAAGGATTATAGCTCCCCTGCTGTTTGGAAAAGATCATTTCACTTGTAACACTAATAACTTGAGCAGGGGAGAAGCTGGTCTGGTGAATGGGGTGCACTTCACTGCACATCTTGGCTCAGCTAGAAATCGGAAACAGATGGTCCTTGCGGCTGGTTTCCCACTCGAGCCCGCTCGCTGCCAGCCTGTGGTCTTCAGTGGGCTGCTGCTGGCAGTCTGTGACCTGAACATAGTAGGACAGTGGCAAAAGAAATCAAATCTTTTCCAATGAGCAGCAAGTTATAATGAAATTTGACAGATCTGACATTCTATACCCAACATCTAGTTAGAATATATTAACCTTTTAGTTTTCTTAAGCGCCTTGCATCGAAGTTGTGAATATACTTATTAGATGGTTATGTTGTACGCGGTGTTTCTTTTTTTTTCTTTCTTTCTTTTTTAACAGGGGGAAGAGGGTTTATTCCAATCTTAGGTGGCAGCTGGTTAACAGAAAATGCATAAAAAGTGAAAATGAAAGAATTTCTGAATGGAAATGAGACAGAAGAACTGCCACTAAGAAAAAAAAAAAACTAATTCTTTGCAGGGCATGGTGGGTGAGTTTCTGCTAAAAAAAAAATCAATATTTTTCTCCAGGGATAAAAAATATAAACACACACACACATATATGTACACATCCTAGGTCACAAATCTGGGCATATCATTAAAATGAAGGGGGCTTCCGGGCCCCCTGGAATTTTCTTTAATTCTCCCCTTTCAGCTTTGCAGCATTTGCTTCTGCCATACAGTGAGAAAAAAAACACGCCAGGGGACTTGGGACACTGGTTTTTTTAAGTCACCACACTCCTGCCCAACACTGATGTGCACCTGTGCAGAAAAGAAGTCTTTGTTACTTTCATCAAAAAGGGGTAAATCTCCCACCGAGGACCTCAGTGTTTCCCTGGGCTTTGGGGGACCCAGGCTGTCTATCTTTTGTGTAGATTATTCCTCTTACCCCAAAGCTTACGTGTGAGTACACACTCCTTTTGGGGGTTAGATAGTGATATCCTGAAGACCTTTTTTGGAATTTCTCACCTGATTAAGGTTAGAGAAAAGACCTAGGTATTGATAGCAGATAATCCCTCTTTAATATAGGCTTTTTAAAAAAGTCTTAGACACCCATTGCCCTAAACCGGACTTCTACAGTTTCATCAGCGGTGTTCACTTCTGATTTCATGATTTCCAAAAGCTGGAGATTCAAGGTCATCCATATTCATTAAGCCCAGCATACACCTCTACAAAATAAATTTTTAAAAACCTGAGAACTAGCTAATTGGGATAGAAAAAGCATGGACTTTTTTTATCAAGTTAACTTACGGTTGAATTTTTGTTCTTTTTGCTCAGTATGTATCATTACTCAAGACTCATACCTTTTTGACTCTGACTAGCAAATTAAAAATAATAATATCTACTTCCTAGGTTGTTGTAAAGGTTAAATAATATATCATACCCAGAAGCACTTTAAAAAGTTCCTGGCACATGGCAAGTGCCAAGTTCTATTATTTCCCTCCGTTCATGGTTTAGGAGGCAACGCCAGAGAGGTGAAGCTCTGAAGTCACAATTCCCAGGCTTAAATCCTTCTTCCATCTCTAACTCCAGGGCCTTAAGCAAGTTGCTTCAATTCTTTGAGCCTGTTTTCTTATTTGTAAAATGGAGTTAGTTAATAATAGATCATACCTTATAAGAACCTATCTGATGAAAACTTTTTAAAAAAATCTTAGAACAATGCCTGGCTAGGAGGAAGGATTTAATACATTAGTTGCTCTTTCCCTAGAGTTTTAGATTTCTGATGGCCCAAGAAACAGACTTAAAAAAGAAGGAAAATTATTTTGTCACTGAACAACAAAATAATGCTGTTATTTTGCAGAAGTCGCTGTTATATGTGTAAGTGAATGAATGTATGACATATGTACATTAAAGACAAATAATACTGTAGTTAATCTATGTGAAGTACTAATGGCTGGTACAGATAAGGAAGATAACAGGTATTCAAGGGCTCTGTAGATCACTGTGGACCAGGGTCCTGACTGGGGACATTAACTTGGGAATGCAGATGATATGCCAGGAAGCAATAGTTTGAGTCAAGGTAAATGAAAAGGCTGTGTAAACATGAGGAAAATGCAATCAAATTCCAAATTGCCTAATGTCCTATGCCTTTTTACTAACTTTCTTTCACCATTTAGGAAGCCCCTACTATTTGCCCAGCACTGAACTTGACCTCATAGCTACAGAAAAGAACAAGATATGTCCCTTGCTGTCAAGAATCTCAAGGTCTGGAGGAAAGGTCCACTAAGAGGCAGATGATTTCAGGGGAGGGTGCTCAGAGCTGCAGTGGAGCAAGACACAGATTATTGTGGAAGAACAGAGGGAAGGGACCTAACCCAGCCTCATGGGACAGGAGCAGAAGGAAGAAAGGGACTCTTTCAACAAAGCAATAATAATAATAACAACAACAACAACAACAAAAACAATAACTTTGGCTTAGCACTTAATTACACATATCAGGGAATATTGACTTTATGCATATTTTTGCTTCTAACTATTTACTTAGTTAACATATATGTGTATGGATGGATGGATGTATATGTGTATGTTTGTATGTGTGTGTATACATACACATCCTATATCAAAATCTGGGCTATCTCTGGGCATATCATGAAAATAGATGGGGCTGTCTGGACCCCTGGCATTTTCCTCAATTCTGCCTTTTTCAGCTTTGGAACATACATTTATATATAAACACACATTTATTTTATATATATAATTGTTTATATATAATTATATACAATTAATAATATACATTTTGTATATTAAATTTATATATACATTTATTTTATATATATAATAACTATTTTTGTCTTCACTTTCCTGATTAAGACACGGAGAGGCAGAGAGGTTAACTAACCTGGATACACTGTTAGTAACCAACCAAGCCTAGAGGTGGCCCTTGGACTTCAGACACAGTGCTCTCAACCACTCTACTCTCTGGCCTCTGAGAATCAGGAATATCTCATTTCATGTTGTCCTTTAGCAACAAGCAACAAAAACAAAACCTCTGCTTAATACTGTACACCTGTTGGCAGCAGAATCTTCAAGGTTTTTACCCAAATGCCCTGCTGCACAGACACAGATGGGAATCCCATTCAACAAAAGAGGTAGCAGATTTGGGAAGCACTGGCCCCAACAGCCCAGATGACACTGGAAAGTGGCTTTCTCTTTGCTGGAGTCTTCCTATCATGAGAAAACAATTTCCTTTCTAATGCTTGCCATTCACCTGGGCCATATTCTTCATACTGCATTCTGCAGTTTAACCCATCACTGACTCCATAGCTAGGGGATACCCACTCCTTGTAAAATATGTTCAAAGGAAGCAAGAAAATCTAAATCCTAATAGGCTTATTTCTTGATGAGAGTGCTGTTTTTGCCTCAGATTCATTCACGTGCAATGGAAAGAAGTATTCAAATGACAAGAGTTAAATTCAAAACATGTAGCTGCTTTCTGTTATTTTTTTTCTGACTGAAAGCAAACCATTTAGATGTTTGTTTCCAAAAAGGCATCTGTCAGCAATCAAAGGGGGAAAATGCATAAAGCAAATGCAATTGTTTGGAGTAGCATTTCCTGGATCATGTTAAATGCTTGAATTGCTCCCCTTTATGCTCACCAAATAATTTTATTTTCCACAATAATTGTGATATTTAACATGTTTTATTTAATCTTGTTTTAAGGCTATTAACAACTGGCCACACTGTGAAAAGACTGATTGATATATGGGAAAGGAGAGCTTCCGCCAGCCTTTCAGAGAACAATGATAAAGTTAAATGCACCTAATTGTTCTGGATTTAAAACACTATTATTCGGTAATATTTATCATTTCTTTGTTTAAAAGTACTGTCCCATCTCCTGTAACATCTTCTCAGGTATTCCATTCACAAAGTGAAATCTGGACTCTAGTTTACCTTGTGCCCCATTCATTCATAAATAATGGGCGTTCGTGGGGTGTTCCAATCCTGAGAAATGCAGTGGCTCAGATAAGAGACACCTCCAACTTCAGAGGCTGCTGTGGGACAAACTTAGAAATCGTGAGACTGGGGGCCCGCAAGTCCAAAATGTCCATGTGCCTTTATGCCCTGGGAAAATGCTTAAAAAAAAAAAAAAAAAGACTCTATAAAGCAAGGAAGCCTGGGGTTGTCAGCTTCTCAGAGTCAAGTCAGAAAAGATAACATGAAATAGGGAGTTAATTCAAAGACAGAAAACTGTTTTATTTCTTCTTGATTTTTCCTTTTTTTTTTTTTTTTTTTGGTTTGTGCTATTTTACATTTTATATAGAATTTCCAACTTTTCCCCCTTTCATTCTCTGAATAGTGAACTAAAGAAAGGCGAGGTCACTTTAAAGACGCTGCAGTTACACCAGGCAACAAACGATTTGACTGGCAAGCTCAGGGCAAGATCCTGGCAGAAGGGCCATTTGCTTTTCGACACTGAGGACAACTTCACGTTTCCTGTGCTAATGCAGACTCCGTTTCTGAAAAGAGATGCCGGAGTAATAAAGAATACAAAGATGCTTCTAAGAGTAATGACAATATCCATATTTGATGATAATTCTGAACGCCGTCTCCTACCCCCACATTATTAGAAGAAATCCTATCACAATGAGGGACAAGAAAAAAAAATAAATGCCCTATTTATTGTCTTTGTGGTTTATAGTATAGAACAGTGTGTGCATCCTGCTTCAAATTATAAAACATTTCAGGTGCAAATGGATAAATTTTGCTTTACTGAAATTATTTTTTGTCCAAACACCTATTTACCTGATGCTAAATGGTTAAAATAACACCTACTGGGGAAGAGGTCAGACATAGGAAAGCCGAAGCCACCAAATTTAACCTTCTTTAAACTTAAAATGTGTCCTAAATAAGTTTATCTAAATATTAGTCAGTCAAAAATGTCACTAGAAAAAAAAAAACCTCTGGATAGTTAAGCTGGAAATGCACAACTTTACAAAGCAGCACGGTTCTGTTGCCCTGGAAAGTGCGGCGGATAAATTCTCCCGGACTCTTCAGTCCCGTGGAGAAGACCTGCGCTACAGAGGAGGCGGTATCACTGCTGGGTTCCTGGGGATCAGGGAATCATCGATGTTCAAAAGAAAATTAAAATGCGTTTGGTCCACTGCTCTTATAAAGGTGTTTCTGCAGTTCCTAATTTCACACAGTTTAAACAAATAAGATATAATAAATACCAGGCATTCTCTCTACTTTTTGCTCCCCTTGGTCCTGAAGTGAAATGACTTAAAATTCAGCAGTTCCCTAGACTTCTGCTTACTTAAAAAAAATTTTTTTTTCCTTTTTACAGCCATTCTTATTGGTGGGTCCATGTTGCAGCTTATCTTTTCTGGTAAAGAAAGCATGTGTGGTAAAAAACCCTGTGACATGGGTGGCGTGGCTACAGCAAGGACATCAGATGAGATTTTCCCTGAGTAAGTGCTCATGTCCAGTTTAGCCCGAATTGTGTTAAAGTGAATTGATCAAGACTGACCACTGATGTACAAAGAGTGGAAAAAGCCAGAATTAATTTTTACAAAACAGAGGGACGCCAAAGTTAGAGATGGAGCCTAGCCTAGCCCAGGTTATAACTTGTAAAATATCAGTGATGTATTTCCTCACATTAAAACACACATCTAAATACAACGCCAGCCGGAACCAAAGATCAGGGGACTTGAACGCTGTCTTCTCATATTTATGTCCCTTCACAACCAAATTAACTAATGAATTAAATTTTTTTAAAATAAGTTAAGGAAGGAGAAATTTTTTTTTCCCTTAGGGTTGTGTGTGTCTGTGTGTGTGTGTGTGTGTGTGTGTGTGTGTGTGTGTGTTTTCTCCTTGGAAAACCTGTTCCACTGTTCCCAGATTTAGTTTTAGACTTTTCACTTTGCTTCCAACAAGATGTGTAAGACAGAAAAACTAAACTGAACATTTTTTTAAAAATGCACAGCTCACGTTCTTGAGAAAAGTGGCTGTGAAAAACAGACACCGAATCAGACTTAAAGTCGAAGAAGGGGGGCATAGGGGGGGAAAAAAGCCCAAAACATCGCATGATAGTCTCTAAGCAGTTCCATCTGTCAAGCAGAAATTTTAGGCTAATAGCCTGTGGCGATCTCCCTCCGCAGTCCACTACCTGCCTTTGTCCTATTAAATCTCTTTATTCTCCTTAAAAAAAAAAAAAAGAAAAGAAGGAAAAAAAAGAGGGGGGATTGGTTGCTGGAAGGGAAGGAAAAACCTTGCAGACCAAAATCATCTGAGTGATGAAGCCCTAATTTTAACCGCCTCTTTGATGTGTAGCAGTAGGTTTTTTGTTATTGAAAAAGGAGAGAGAAGACAGTGCTAGGAGCAGAAGACTTTTCATCTCCACTTCACCTTGCCACTGGGTCCGTGAGAGATTGGTTCATTGTCAAGGAGATTTTTTTTTTTACCCATGATTCCATATGGTATGGACCGGACGGCATGTTGCCCCACATGCCACTGCAAATGTTTTCTCAATTAGGTGTCTTATCTCCCGTGAGTTAGCATCAGATGAAGCTTGCTGACAGCGTAATGGCAGGGAAAGCTTCCGACGGCTCCATTAAATGGCAGCTCTGCTACGACATCTCGGCCAGAACTTGGTGGATGGTGAGTTGGCAGCCGGGACTGCTTTTTTTTTTTTCTTTTCTACTTTCCCTCCCTCTTTGACAAAATGTCCCAGACCTCACATTCATCAAATTCACATTTGATTTTTTTCACACTCTTCAGCGAGGCAGCCTCACACTGCTTCCTCTTGCCATCCTCTCTCTGCCACTCTGCGACTTGAGTTCCCAGGAATACTTGCCCTGGATTTCCATGGGACAGTGCTTGGGAGTTGTTGTTTACTTGGCTTTTGGCTTGGGTTGTTGTTTTTTTTTTGTTTTTGTTTTTTTTTTTTTTAAGAGTATCAGAAGTTTTAAGGTGGAGATGGGTATTTTAGCCAAACTGGCCTTGGGGTAAAAAAAATAAAATAAAATAAACATTTGTCCTGGACATCAGGTTTTGGTCCCTCTCTCAAGCTTCACATTCCCTTTACTTTTGTTTTCAGAGACTATACAATACGTGGTTTTCCTTGGCTGAGGTATTTTCTGAGGATGCGTGTTGGGCGCTGGGTAGAAGCAAGCCCTGGGTGAATTCCGGTCCTGTCCCATTAGCTGGATTGCCTGAAGTCACCTGTGAGAGAACTCTGGGTGCCCACTCCCTGTTTTCCATCTGGGGACGCAGAGTTCTCATCTAACTTATCCCTGTTTGTTTATGTCAGAGCAGGTCTTAAGTCTCTTAGGAACTCTAGCTCTGAGTGGAAAAGACCCACACATTCTATCTTTTAGTACTCTGGGTACAAATAAAGTTTTAATCAAGTTCTACCATGCAGCCACAGAATGAGTTAACTCACATGTCATGGTCATCCAGGCCAGACAACCTTTGACATCTTGGATCTATAAGAGGTACAGTGAGTTGGGAGGATGCACAATAGCTTATTGTCATGGGAGATGCAAGTCCTGTGAGGAGGAGAGTCCTCAAATCATTACCGCCCTCGTTAGGGTGGTGTCCGTTAAGGATTAATTCGTTAGCAGTGCATTTCTTGTTTTCCGTAATTATTATTCTTGCTGCAAGCGTGAATTCTTCCAGGGATAGAAAAAAAAGTTTGCTGCCAGGACAATGAATGTATTATCCGTTCCTAACTGGACCGTGAACTTCAGCTCATTTCACATAGATATCAGTTTAAGAAGAAAAAAAAAAAAAAAAGAATGAGAGAGAGAGAGAGAGTCGTGTTGAAGGGGAGACTGGCGAATGGAATTACAAGACAGGACTTGGTCAGTTTCATTGTATCATCTACGGAAAGAGTTCTTTCCCTTCCTGGACCAATGGTGGTATCATTTTGGCAAGTTTTAGGAACTCTGAGGACTGAAAGACTATTAAAAGTGAGCTACTGCAAGATGCTGTTCGGCTGCTTCTTGGGGTACAGAGTGTCCATCCTAAGGACTCTTGAGTTAAGGTGGTCGTGGGTATGTTGTGTATGTATGTGTGTTTTAACTTGTAATTTCTTAACTAGGCATAGAAACTTTACTGGTGATTTCAGGACAATGTTACTTTCAGCTTTTGCTTAATTAGACTCGCAGTAGATTATCCACTTCGATCCTGAACTTTTATTCAGGGCGCTTATTTTCCCATTAGAGTTTCTGCCAGCAGGAACAAGGTTTACTTGTATGCTGTGATGCTGCCTATCGCTTGGTCTTATGCAGCTTGTTAAACACAAGAAATGAATATACTGATTGGGGTAGCTATTATTTTCTAAGCTAAGTTGTAAGCTTTAAAAAAAACTGCATGCTGATGTCATATTCTGGGCGACATTTTACTTCCTTATATTTCAAGAGCTCGTAGATTTTATAGACTGTTACTTTTTTATGGCAAATCGTGTCATTTTTTTTCTTAACAAAGATCACCAAATGCTCCTCATTTTTTAACTTGGAAAACTGTCGTTTCTCTTTGGTAAAGTTTACTTGGAATTTGCTTTTCATTTAAAAGTATTTTACAGATGTTTTACCACCGGGAATATAAAATGTAAAAGTGGTGGAAACATTTAGCAATGCAGTTGACTAAAAATAAACAATGCTGTAAACTCACATGCTGCTGTTCAGACTGCACACTACAGGAAGTTCCTCTCAACTTCAGTGCTTCAAGATCTTTGCTTTGAAAAGGGGCGAGAAATCAGAGCGCTCTTTAAAGAAGTTGTGCAAGTTCCCATAGAGAATAAATTGATTTTTTTATTTCCCACAAAGGTGACCACATAGCACAGCATTTTAGATCTGCCAGTTACAAATAATTCTAAGGCAAACTTCTCATTATTGATGGGCAATCGAGAGCTTTGATGAAGGGGGAGAGGATTAATGAAAATAAGACAAATTTCACATTTCTCTTAGCTCCTCTCTTTCCTAGAAGAGCATTCACTCTCTCTCCCTCCATAACTCCACCTTGCTACCCCTAACAATTTTCTCCACCTAAGAAAAAAATTTAAACTTGCCCCCCAACTGACGTGGTTCTTTAGCCAAAGGATAGTACAAGTTCTGAGTTTCACACTAAAGGCAAATAAAGCTTTAAAATTACCTCATGCATCATCTGGCTGCACAGACTCCGGGCTGCATAGTGGGAACCTCCGGCTTGGTCCTCCCCAGCATACAAAGGCAACTCAGTGAATGCCCCCTCCGCCCGCCCGCCCGGAGGCTCGGCCTCAGCTGCCAGCACCGAGATACGCAATTTTGCTTTTTAATGAATCGTAAACAATTTGTATGGCAAATGAGTTTGTTTGTTTTAGTTTGGGGGGCATATGTTGGGCCAGGCTGTGGACAGTTATTACCTACTCCAAAATTTTAGGTGAGAATGAATAGAGCCCCAGATCACTCTTATTTTTCTAAAATATAAAGACCCACTAGAATGAAAGAAACTGCTTAATAAAAGACTGAGAAGAACAACCTCTCTTCTCTTTCCCCTGGCTTCTCTGTTCCCCTGTCTACCCCCACCCCCTCTCATAATGCTCTGAGCTTACAGTAGGAGTTCAAACTGCACTTTTTGATCACTCACTGGAGATCAGTTGACTAAATTAATCGGGTTTGTTCTTTAAGTATAAATTTTAGCTTTGTGTTTAAAAGGCTACTTTTGTTTAAGAAGCAATTGTCTTAAAATCTGAAATACTGAGAAGGGCTTTCTGTGTCTTCTATGTCTTTTTCTTTTCGGTTGAAGCTAATGTCATTTTGAGGGCTATAGGTTATAAAATATGCTAAATACACTTTTGATATCAAAATGGAATGAGAAAGGGATCTTCACATCCAAAAATCAAATGAAAAGTTCTATTCCAGCCCTTGGAGTTGTAAACAACTTAGAAGGTAACAAGCGACCAGGGTACAAGCGTGTACATTTTAACAGTAATTACCTTTGGCGCTGCCACTTATAAGAACTCTTTTGATATCTGAGCCTCTTCTCTATAATGCTTTAATCATGCAAATCAAGAAATAGATATCACATATCAAGTTCATTGAGCTATGTTGTGACATCTCTGCTTGAAATCTTCCGACATAAAACTAAAAAGAGAACCCCCATGAAATGCCCCTCCATGCCAAATGCAACGGAAGGACCCTGGGTGCATGTGCACACCTCCCAATGCAGTTCTGCCCGGTGGAACTACCTTCGTTCCACCCACATGGCGTTAAAATGAAAGCAGAATAAGCATCCTCCTCTTCTTAATCATTTACTGATAACAAGGTGTCACGGTACTATTTTTATGGGAATTACAAAATACACTTGTCTTGCTCCTGTGATCCAATTTAAAAACTTAGAGTGACTATAAAATGAAGGCTATTAAACTATTCTGCCACCCCCATTAACCCACACTAGGCTCCCAGGCACTTCTTTTGAAAGCATTCTCTTTAGAAATTGCCATACAGTTTTTTAATCAATAAGTGTCCATGACTTACTCCAAATTTTTACAACTCAAACTTTGTATAACAAGAAAATATTTGGGCAGCAAAGATATGCTACCCCTGATGACATCAGTGCCTTTCAAATGTGGGTAGCTATAGATAGATGTGGATATGGATATAGACATAGATATAGGTATAAATTAGCAAAGTAACTCTGCGAGATACTGTCTTCGTGCTTCAACAATTCAAAAAACAAAAAACTCCCAACTCTATCTACTTCCCAAATGATTGACAGCCCTAACGGCTGCAGATATGAAACTAAGAACTCATATTTCATGCAAACAATTTTGTTGTTGTTATTTGCTTGGACTTGTATCTTAAACTGTATTTATCATTTTAATTTTTAAGTGTTAACTTCCAATTGAACAACCTTTGCTAGCGATTGTCTTCTATAATCCTCTGAGGACATTCTAATAAAGGTTTTTCTAAGATTTATGCTGGCTCTTTCATCATGGTGATTAAAATTGCTTGGAAATTGTTACATTGGCTATAAATGAAAAGAATCAAAATGAGGGGGTTCTGTAAATAATTAATAATATCATATTCTCAGCACTCAGTATACTTTCAAAAGAAAGTGTCCATGATAAACGTATTTACACACATTCTATTTCAAGCATTTGTACAGTTTACCTGTGCTTATTTTAAATACACAGTTGTCTTATTTTATCTACCATTATGAAAATGTGTGACTATAATAGCTTACAAGAATATTCATTCATTTCAAAGGTTTCTGTATACTCCAAACATTATTTTCTCACAGTATTAGCAATTTTCAACTGTAAGCAAAATCTGAATGAAGTAGTTTTTTATAATTTTCTCCTACATGCATTAAGAAATTATCTTTATCATTTTCTTCTAGGTTAGCTTTACACATTTTTTAAAGCATACTACCACTTACTATGCTTAGGGAGAGGCATGTAAATTAAACTATGTTCCTATTTTTTTTCTTTAAATCAAATTATGATCCAAATGTACTTCATTCAAAAATGTGATTGGTTACTTTAACTAGCCTATGTACTCCTACTATCTTTTTAGAAATCTTGATTTCCTGTTATTATGCTCATATTTCTCCTGTGAACTTTAGACGGTAAAATAAATGCTTTGTCCTTATTTTCTAGTAGATTTTCCTTCACCTGTCCTGAATATTGTCAGGAATGTTTCTAATTTAAAACCAAAAGAATCAGGGGCTGATTAGAAGACAGGAAATTGGAGGATTAAACTGTCTGGTTGAACTTCCTTTACTTATCAGCACTCAGTAACTTACACTGGATTACAAAATCAACAGGACAATTTTTACAACGCATTATTTCTTCTGGATATTTACACATACAAAGTGCATGTGAGAGAGTGTATGTGCATGTCTGTGTATACGTGTGCACATAAGTGTGTCTGTCTGTGTCTATCTGTGCACTCATGAGTATGAAAAGAATCAGCAGCTGGTAGCTATAAGTAGATGTTTCTAAGTGGGATAGTTTTAAGCCAAAAGGGTTTATACTATGGACATAAAAGTTCACTCAAAGACTATAATCCCAGGATATTCTCAAAACTTTCATATTAAAACTGTTCTGTGGAAACATGCAAATAAGGAAATACTATAGGGAAAAAGCAAAATGTGCTATTTTGGAAATGCAAAATAGACGGCAGAAGCCCTTATGCATTACTGAGGAGAGGAGGGTCCCACAAGGAGGGAAGGAGTTAATCGAAGAGGCTCCCAAAGTCATTTTGAGGTCCCCCTCGCGCCAACTGGGAAAGGAATCGTCCCTACTGTGACAGCAGGTCGGGATGGTCCAGGTGAGCACAAATTGGGGAATGAGCGCTTGGCAGGGGATGAAAGAGCAAATCAGGACAAGAGGGTAAGGATTCACCGTATGCCTTTAGTTCATTCGAAACTGAAAATAACTAATAAATACAAACCACTGTCTTCGGTTTTTACCATGTCATATCTATTTGCAGAACTGTGTTCTAGAAACCGTGCTGGGAATTATTTTTCCTGACCTCCCTCAGCTCGCCTGCCTTGCCCTCAATAAGTGTTTGTTAATTTGGCTTAAGAGAGCTCTAGAAAAATATGCAACCTTTTTTTCCTGTCTTTTATTAAAACGGTGGGTTCTAAGGAGAAAAATAGAAGATGAAGAAAAGTGGACTATATAACCCGGGAAAATTAGTTTGGTTGGTTAGACTGTTAGATCTGGGAGTTAACATTTAGGAGCTTGTTCTGGCAAGCTCAGTCACTCAAAAAATAGGTATTGAGTCACCACTAAGGGCTGGGCTGGTGGGGGGCGGGAGGGAGCAATCGGTGGCTGCATCTGCCAACAGCCATCGTTCAAGCTTCAAAAGCACTAGAGACCAACCTCTTTGTGCCTAACTGAACATTTCACCCTAGGAGTTAACACCGATTGGGCACAAACTATCTCCTAGAATCTGTCCTAGGTGCTCTACATTTATTTTTTTATTTAATTCTCCTCGTAAACCTATGAGGTAACTATGACTGCCCCACTGTACGTACAAGGGAGCCAAGCTTTAGAAAAGGTTGCACACTGCCCAAAGACAGGCGCACACCTAGGCTGGGCCGCCCAGATTGCGGTGTCCACTGGCTTAATCGTGGACAAAACTTGTCGTACATGAATTGGTTCTTTTAGCACCAGTATGTAATGGTACACAGAACTTTACAGGATTAGGGCTATCCATTTGCCTAATGGTGTGGAGGGACAGGCGCAAGTTGATTTGCTAAGAAAATAGAGGGAGAAAAATTATTCTGTGTCAAAAGCAGGATAAGGCAGTAGTGTCGTTTTGCTCAGTCCCTGTCCTGGGTGAGTTGGGCATAAAAAGGTCCCTATCGTGCAAGAGAAACATCTAGTCTCATCCTTGACCAGAGCGACTCCTGAGAGACATGAGCAAGTCTGATGCAAAGAATGCACCTCGTCATATTAAAGTACAGCATTTCATCTGAGTAGGGATGGTTCGGGGAAACCCAATGTGTTTAAGCTCTTGTTGAATATTAGGAACATCTTTTCTCTAAGTAATTTAATCTCTATTTAGCAAATACTTCACTTGCTGTTTTAAACAGAACATACCATTTTAAAAAGCCATCCTTCCAAAAAAGACTCCTGCTGTTTGGCGTGCACTCTCTCTCTCTCCCCCCCCCTCTCTCTCATAAGCAGAAATGCCAATATACAACAATATCGCTGTTTACTATTTTCCACTGCCACAGGAATGGCTAATTAAAGGTTTATTCCAACATAGTTTTCTAAAAGAGAACACAAGATGCAGGGTATATAGTGCCTAATGGCAACGATCTTAATACACTCACTACAAGTAAACATCTATTTTCCAGACAACTGCTGACTATAAACAATATGTCTCAGCCAGAGTTCTTTAATGGTGCCACATGTTGGACAGATTTTTTATTCCTCATAATCCAAGTTCCTTTTGTGGTCTTTGATGCGCACATGCTATTGCCCGGCTGACTGTCTGAAATGGATGATAATTGGGAAGAATGACCAGGTCAGAGGTGGGGGATGCATAACCCTCAGGAGAACAGCCCTCCACAAAGTTGCCGTGCAGCGGGGGCTCACAGGGAAGAGGCACTTGTAAACGAATTGAACATTCAGTAAATGCTGCTGACTTTCCCCATATCAGTGGATACCACATTATACGCTCCATCTCCCCACATGACCTAGGTGCAGACAAAATTGATGCCCCTATAGAGTGTGAGAACACTCTGCTTCCAAGATGGCCCCATCCGCCTACCCCCACCCCCCACACCCGAATGCTCTTTATCCGCGCTCCCCCTCACAGCTGCAAGGCTTTCTGTCCTGCTGATGAAACGCCCTAAGCAGCTGGTTTTGATAAGCTCCCTTCAAATTTTGACAAGATAAACATTGTGGGCTAAATAATTGATTTCTTCCGTTCATTTAAGATTCAATTAAAATTATCATATCTTGCTTTGTTGTATTTTGTGTTAGGAAGAATAGCAACCTCAGTTTTGTTAAGCAAGTGAGAAACAACCTGGTAACAGGTGCTGTGGTTTTAACTCTCTCCTAGTAAAACAGGACGTAATCCTTGAACGCTGGTGATACGGGGTGGGCAAAAGTAGGTTTACAGTTGTAATACAAATAAATAATACCATAACTAATAAATAAGAATACACAGAATAAACTCCATGATTTTTGTGCTTATAACTGCAAACCTACTTTTGCCAAATCCCATACATTGCCCATCACTGGAGTCCAAGGGTTTACACTTTTGTTGGTAGAATTGCATAAGAAAGAAAAAATGCCAAGGGCTGGGGGGGGGGGGCAGGTAAAATTACTGCAGAAGGGGCTGATAAAATTTCTCACCTGAAAAAATCAAGAAAATAACAAAACTTGCCCTGGACGGGTAGCTCAGTTGGTTAGAACATCGTCCTGATACTCCAAGGTTGTGGGTTGGATCAGGACACACACAAGAATCAAACAGCAAATGCACAAATAAGTGGAGCAAAATATCGATGTTTCCCTCTCTGTCTCTTTCTGTCTCTCTCCCTCCCTCTCTCTCTCTAAAAAATCAATACATTAAAAAATAATAACAAAATATAACACAGAGGGGCCACATACACAAATGTCATTAGACCAGGCAGGTGAGCTAAGTTAAATACAATGAGGGCTTAATAAATCTCACGAGGAGCGGTGGGGGTCTGTGCCAAACTGGAGAGCGATACCAATTTACCACGAAACAACAGTGAAGAAAAAAGTGTACTAACCAAGCAAAACGTCCACACTACCCGGGACCTAAAGCTGTTGCGCACACCCCCTGCATCAGAAGATAGAATGGGATTCCAGTATCAACGCATTTCGTTCCACAAAAAGCAAGGAACTTGCCGACAGTTACCTCTGGTAAAGGGATCACAGCAATGCAAACCATATAAACTGCCCTACAAGTTCATCCGTTCACATCGGACCAATGCTTCCTGCCAGGCTTTTGTGGGTGGAGAGGAGACAGAGTATCATGTAAGACTCTAAAATAGGGGCCCTCAGGTAGGAAAGGTGGCTGGCACAACGGGGAGCTGGGACATATCGGAAGATATGGAGAGCATGCAGGGAAGGGAGCCTTGTGGTTGCTGAGACCTGCCTTGCCGAACCTCTCCTGCCTACCCTACTTCCCTGTATTCTAGCCCCAGATTTCTGAACGTGGCCTTGGCATTCCTAGGGGCGCTAGCACAGAGGCTGGTGCTCACGCAAACTCTACCCTCCTGCCAGGCCTAGTTACCAAGAAAGCCTTCTCTATGGAGCATTCCCAGGTTCCCCGAGGCACAATGAGTCACTTCCCTAACCCCCTTCTCCTGGCTCTACAACCGTTTGCTTATAGTATTATGACACTGATTAAATTATGCTGGGGTATTTGTTTACTATGCAGCTGCATTCTGTTGCTCGTTCCTTAAGAGTAACGTCTAGCCCTGGCTGGTGTGACTCAGTGGATTGAGTGCCAGCCTGTGAACCAAAGGGTCATGGATTCGATTCCCAGTCAGGGCACATGCCCGGTTTGCAGGCCAGGTCCCCAGTGGGGGGCGCATGAGAGACAACCACACACCGATGTTTCTCGCCCTTTCTCACTCCCTTACTCTCTCTCTAAAAATAAATAGATAGAATAAAAGGAAAGAGGAAAGTCTAGGTCTTATGCTTCTTTGTGTTTCCAGCATCGAGCCTAAGGCAAGTACCCCAACAGAGTAGATTTGTGCAGCTCAGCAGGAGGAGAAGTTGGGTAAGAGAGCAATGCGGACCGGAGAAGCATGAGCTTCCAGACTATAGGAGGTCACCAGCAAACAGCTGCCCTGCTGTGTGTTCGTGGGGGTCTTTGACTGCTTTTAGTTGGTTGCTTGCTGCCAGCTCTGTCACCTTCAGACTCAAAAAAAAAGACTGCGGTAATTAAATGAGGGGAAGGTGTTACTCTCTTTTACAGAGTAGAAGGCTCTAGCCCCAGAGCCTAAATTTCCCCCAAAGTCAAAATCGATACGAAGCCTGGGGTAGGCCTACCCGGGATCTCTAGTGACCTTTCTACTAAACACGCAGGGTAGGTAATCACAGGGTACAGCGCTGTTTACGTAAAAGCAAGGACATTTTTTTTTTCTCTCCTTGGAGGAATAAAGAAAATTTCCATTGTTTTTCTTTTTGATTTTTGATATTTTTTCATTTTTCTACAATAAACGCATATTATTTATTTATAAAAGTGGTTATTTAACAAAACCATACTCCCCAAAGATACCAGTTTTGTTCTCATTGATCTCATAAAATAGCAGTAGCACCAGCTACAAAGATGCCTGGATGTCAAGAGAGCCTGGGCTTTGAGGATGTATGTTTTCCGACTGGAGCGCGATGCCCATTTCTTTCATTAAATTCCACACGTAACTGCTGTTTTTGACACTGCCCTTCCTGCAATGAGTTATGTGGTTTCTTTCCATCCTCCCCCCACCCTCCGTGTAGCATAGCTGTCAGGAGCACAGATCTCAGATTCAGGCAGACCTTAGTGAATCGCGGCTCTGCCCTGGATGAGCTGTGTGGCCATGGACAGTGACTAGAAACATTCTAAATTGGTTTCCTGAAACTTGGAAGTATAATCATCAGAGTGCTATTGTACAGATTAATGAAACATTGCACAAGCCAGAAACCTGGGAGGCATCCTCACACCTTCCTCTTGCTCACTCCACATATCTAATCCCAAATAAATCCTATTGAAATTGCCTCCTAAGTAACTCCTAAATCCATCTACTTTCCCAACTCCACTACCCTCCCCGAGTCCAAGCTACTATCTTGTCCAGCCCCTGTTACCACGCTGGCTCCCTAACTGGTCGCATTGCATCCATTTTGTCCCCTGTAATTTACTCTTCACACTTAGGGCTAAACGATCTTTTCAAACACAAGTAATCTGTCATTTCGGTGGCTCACCCTTTCTCTTACAGAAAGAAAAAAAAAATCCCTGATAAACCCTGTATGGTTTTGCCTCTCCAAGCCTGTCTACCGGCCATTCTTCTCTCTCAACATACTCCAACCAGTGAACCTTCCTTTAGTACCTCAAGATCTGCAGAATCTCAGATCCCACACACGTTCTTCCCCTTTCTGTAAAATGCGTTCTCTTGTAGTTCATGTTTCCACACCTACTATTCTCAGTATAAACATAGTTTTATCAGAAAGCCTTCCCTGTCCCCAAACTGTCAGAAAACTCTACAGATGGACTCTCAGAAAACTCCAGGCTTTCCTTCAGGGCACACAGCACTCTTTAGAGTTATAAATGTGTGTGACTATTTGACTCCTTTGTTTCTTCCAAAAGACCATAAGCTCCATCAAAGATAATGTTGTTCTCATACATGTTTTCTTGCACTCAGAACAATGCTTAGCACATACTAGGTGGTAAGTCATTAATTATTAACTTAAAAAGCTGGTGGATGGTATAGTGCCTACTATAGTGAACACTAAGATGTTAATTATTACTATAATAATTAATATTTTCCCAGTACAGAAATGTGTTTGAAAGTAGAGTCTCCCTTTCATATCCTTTAAAGAAAACGCGTTTCTTCACAATAAAAGAATTAAAGAAGTAGAGACGTAAATTAAGAGCTGAGAGCCTGAACCTAGGTTTGAGCCCTGGCTCTGTTGTGTACTCAGAGTGCGCCGTGGCCACGTGATTTCACATCTTTGATTGTTGGGGGTTAAATGAGTAAATGCCATCAATGTGATGAGTGCAGTGCTTGGCACATGGTAAATATTTAGCAAATGGTTTATTATTGCTATCATTATTATAGATAATCCCAAATCTACCTTTAATAATCCGAATAGCCTTTTAAAAGCCCCTTACGCTCTCTGGTTGTCAGCCTCATCATCTTTAAAACTGTAATGCCATCCTCGCATGGTTCACAAGGCCATTCTGAGAATCAAATCAATCAGCAGGTAGAAAAGTTTCCTCTGGAAAGTATGAGCGTGATAGAAATGTAAGACAACACTATTGCCAACCCTAAGGAATGCAAGCCCCAAATAAACACGTTCAACCAAAATCATGGCTTTTCCTCATCTTCTTTCCATGAGAAAGCATATGGTAGAATGAGTGTGGTTCAACACACCTAGTCAACAATGACTTCAAACAGTTGATCATTAAAAATATGTGCATGGGTGTGTAAAAGAGGAGGGGAGGATAAATTAAAAGAGGAAGTATAGTTTAAGAACACATATTCTCGAATGAGGATGCCTATATCGAATCCCTTCTCCACAACCTCCCATCAGTGCCCCTGCAGGCAAATGGGTTAATCTGATCATCTGTAAAGTGGTACGGAGGCCAGTCCCTGCCTCACGGATTGTTGTAAGGGTTAAATTATGTAATCTGTATAAGTCTTTGAGAGTAATGCTTGACATATGTTATACACAAATAAGGTTAGCCATAATTAAAACTGTAATTATTTTTGTTGTTTTTATCATCATCATCATCATCAGTATGTGAGATTTTACTTTTAGGAGATCAAAATTCAGGGGTCCAGGAAAATAGCAAGGCATTTAAACAATATCTAACAGACTCATTCTTCCAAGATGGTATATTAGGTATATTAGGATTATGAGGCAAAGAAATTGCTACCTCAATGTGTTAAATTAACCTTCTCTATCAACTCAGTTTGGGCAACACAAGGGCTGGGTGGTTAAGACACCTTCTCAGAAACAGAATTTATGAAAGAGCATCCAACTAACAATAGCCTAATCCTGTGCTGTGGAAATCACATTTTGTGATAAAGCCTCGTCTAAGCCAGTGTGCTCCCTTGTCAAGTTACAAATTCCATATCCCAAGATAATTAGTGAGAAAGGCCTGTAAGAATTCCCATGTCACTTAAATTCATGCTCAATTACAAGCATGCTCTCTACACTTGAAATTGCCACATGTTCAATTCAGCTTAAGAACCTTTACTCAACAGCTTTCCTAGACTATCAGTGACCTCTTATCCTCATCGCATATGAAACATGGCTTGTATGCAATAAACTCATAAGTTTATTTATTACTGCAGACCACATTAAAAATACATACACACAATAGCAATTACAGTATCTCCTTATTCAAGAAAACTACATTAAGAAACTACAAGAGTATTTTCAGTAATAATATAAAAATAATAGTAATAGTTAACAGGTATTATCATGTGGTAGGGCCTCCACTTTACTTGCCATATATCACTTTGTTCCCACACTAGCCCTATAAAATATTCCCATTTTACAGATTACCTAAATTTGGTTCAAGCTGCAGTAAGTGATTGAACTAGGATTTGCACCTTGGTCCAAAACACATGTTCTCAATGACTTGGTTATAATGCATTGTTATATTAGTGTTTGCTGTTTAAATTTTGTATTAGCTACTAATTATATTATTAGTATTATATTATTAGTATTCCACATGGAGAATAGCCACAAAGCTATCATGGGGATGCAGGACTCAAGGTTGTAGCACTAACACCCTTTTGGAAAGTATAATAATTAAGCCTCTTTAGGTACCTTCTCAGTGCCGAGTCAATGGAAAGAAATGGAGACCTCTACTTTAAAAAGGCTTATAACTAGGGGCCCCTAATGCAACCCTTCCCAAGATTCTGATACTTAAGATACCAAAGAAGAAAAAAACTTCTTAAGAATACGGACAACTGGTACTAAGAAATGGCCCATTGACAATTCTGGTAGGAGGTTTCACTAACCACACATCCAGGATATTAAATAGAAATGTACAATCGGTGACCCATGATTGTCTTGCTCCAGAAGTAAAATAAAAGGCCCACAATCACATGGCAATAGGGAGGAAGATCTTTCGTCACTTCCACACTGTCTTTCCACTAATTCAAAAACAATTCCGTAACACGTGAAGATAGTCACTCCTCTTTTGCCACTAATATTTCTATGCTCATTCAGATAATGCATTTACTACAGAACTACTGAGTAGCAGTGGCAGGGAAGCTGGTGATGACACAAGGCATCCTCTGAAGTGTGGTGCCATTGGTAAAACTCAAAAGGCAAGGGAAAAATGGAGAGAGTTGTGTTGTCTTTGCATGCTGGGAACATAGTAGTTTTGTGTATTTCATCTGCTCTAAAAATTAGGGAGTCATGCCTTGGGATAAAAATATTCTTATCCCAGACAAGCAAAAGAGCTGAAAGATGCTAGTATACTGGAAACCAGGGCAGGACATCAATCTAACAGATCTGAGAAGAGGATTTCGCCAGAACCCAAATAGCGAACAAGTGGGGTCAGGAGTAATTCACATACCTTACGTGTAGGAGAAACACAGATCCAGATGAGTCACTTTCCATTTGAAAAGGGATAAATAAAAGAACTTTAAAAAATAGAAATTGTTAAATGCTGTTGAACAACAGTAAAGGGAGACTCAGAGGAAGAATACATCTGAAAATCATGAAGTATGGAAAGAGTAAGAAAAAATAGAAAATTTTCATTTCTCTAAAACAAATAGAAAACCACTGGGGGGAATATATATATATATATATATATATATATATATATATGATGAAATGAAAACCAGAGGACAAAAACTTAAGTGAGATTGGTATGAGAAAGTAGTAATTCAAGAAAATTAGGAGTACTTAAGATTGCTAGAGACCAGAATTAACCCTGTGAAAATTGGTCTAGTAATTTTAAAGTCATACTTTCTTTTTTTTCCTATTACCTTTTTTATTAAATTTATTGGGGTGACATTGATTAATAAAATTCTATAGGTTTCAGGTGTACAATTCCATAATATATCGTCTCTGTATGGTATTGTGTGTTCACCACCCCAAGCCAAGTCCCCTTCCATCAGACACGCACAAATTACACCAAATGTAAAACTGATATGACAGAGAATAAAAACACCTACCTCCAAAACTGAAGATCCAACTCAAGGATTACAAAGGTGTTTCTAGGAAAACAGAACAATTGGACAGGAAGCAATACTCAAAGACATAACACTTTACCATACTTCAGGCAAAGTTCAATGAGAGATCCACACTTTGGTCAGTCTGCTCTCCAAGAAGGGAGAAAATAAGATTAACTACCAAACTGAGTCGGAAAAGAGTAAGAATTCACATAAAAGAGATTCTAAAATTTTATTTAATTGTTGACTCTGATAAATAGAAAAATATAAACCAAAATCTGGGTTTGAAAATTTAAAGTCAAGTTCAAAAGAGGAATACACTTTGCCAATTACTAAGGAAGCAAAGAACACACAACATTCTATATATGCAAACTCTCAAATAAAAGCAATAGCAAAAAATAAATAAAAAAATCACATAGGACAGAATGACAGGTGTTAGTGAAACCAACCATATGACAATAAACATAAGTGGTTAAATCCTATATGAAGAAACAGAGATTCTCATAATGCAATAAAAAATAAATCCAAATACCTGCTGCCTCCAAGAGACATACAAAAATGTTTATGTTACAAATCAAAAAAAGGGAAAGTAGTTATCAAGTAAAATGAAATTAAAAATAGGAAAGACAATATTAATTTCCAGCAAAGTAGACTTCAAGGCAAAAGCAATTTTATAGAAGAAATATATCATTTATGTTATTTATTTTATAAACTAGAGAATAGCATAATGAATCTATAGTGATAATTAATCCAATTATGCATCAATTAACATAATATCAAATGATCTAAAGCAAAAATGGTTAGAAAGAGAAGGAGAAACTGAGACCACGATTTGTACGTGCAATTTTAACACTGATTTATCTACTTTTTCTAGTCTAAGCCAGAAACTATGAGATAAAGAACTTAGATAAATATAATTAATAATATTAAGATTACTAGACAACATTGACCTCTACAAGCAAAGAATGCCATCTTTAAAAACATTCATAAACCTGATATAAAAATTTATTATATCATGTGGGTACATGGACACACACACCCCAATAAATTCCAAAAGTGGAAATTGCACAGATTTTCTTTCTAGCCAGATACAATAAAGTTATAAAATAAAAACAAAGAATACTCAATATTATACTTTATGGCAAAACAAGAAGCATTCCCATTAAAATCAGTAACAATGTAAGGATGCCAAAAGTTACCATTATTATTTAACATAGTCCTGGAAGTTCTAACCAAATGAAAAGATATGAAACAGAAATACAAGTACAGTTATTGAAAAAAGAACACAAAACTGTTGTTATTTTCAGATGACTTGAATAAATACTTTAAAAATCCAAAAGTACCAAATGAAAATTGTTGTAATTAATTAATCAGATTACCAAAATGGTGGCTGCAAGCTAATTCTATAAAACATGGCAAATAAAAGACATAATAGGAAAATGACTCCATTCTCAGTAGTAACAAAAACAAAATCATAAAATACCTAGAAGTAACCCCAACAAGTAATATGCACAACCTAAATGAATGAACTATAAATCATATTGAGATTGTAATAAATATTTTAAATATTTTCCCAGTGTGGGGTGATAACATATGTCCTAAACAATCTCAAATATAATATTTTTAATACACAGTTTCAAAACACATCATGGTGTGCAAAATCCTAGGTATTGCAGTAGTTCATTTGTTTGTTGTTTTCTTTTGCTGCTTTGTTGGCGCTAACCGGAACCGAGATATTAAAGAATAAACTACTTAACTTCAAAATAAATATGAGATGAAGAGTAGCATCCACACTGGCCAGTGTGGCTCAGTTGGTGGGAGTGTCGTCTGTACACCAAAAAGCTGTGGGTCCAATTGCTGGTCAGGACACACATCTCCAATGCAGATCCTATCCCTGGTCTGGGTGCACATGGAAGGCAACCAACTGATGTTTCTCTCTCACATCAAATGTCTTTCTCTCTCTCATTTTACCTCCCTTCCTCCCTACCTAAAAATGCAATGAAAAAGATGTCCTCAGGTGAGGATTAAAAAAAAAAGTAATAACCTCTTCATTAAGGTATTGAAGAATAAGGCATTAGTATACCAAGTTTCAAGGATAACGTTATCACCAAATATAATAAATCAGGTTTCTAATGTGGATGATGCTTTGCTCCCTGAGGGCAGGGTCCCCAGTAGGTATAAGACAAGACCAAAGCCTCCAAGAGAGCTCAGGGTCACAGAAGACGCAACTCAGTTAACCCTCCAGGGCCAGTTGTTTTCTTTGATACTTTGGTTATATCATATCCATAATAACCTGTGACATAAATTTAATTTTCTTCATTTTATGCATGACTTGATTGAGACACAACATGATTTAGCAACTTACCAAATGTACTTGGACAACAAATCAGAGATATAGATGGATTTCCCTCAAAGTGGAGAAGCTGCATGTCACCTAAAGGTCACCGCCACAGATCTAATTCCAACAGCAATCCCCAATCCTGTGAGTGTGGTAAAAGGAGAAACTTCGAGGTGAACAGTTCGCAAATGCAGAGACACAGCCTCCAGAGGAACCAAGCTGCTCTCCACTGAGGCAAAGGGAAGTGCCCCTTTTCTAAAGGAAGATCCCGCCCAGGTCCCTGATGGACGGTCCATTTCCGTGCGAATGAGGAATCCAAATCTGCACAGTTTGCTTGGCCCAAATAGCACCGTCCTGATTGGCCAGAACTGCACCTTTGGATTGGTCATTACGGAGCTGCTCTGATTGGTTGGTAAAGGATAGAGCTGAGGACAAATGAGGATAGAGCTGTGCTGTTCTGATTGAACAGGGCAGGTCTCAGCCCATTTGTCAAAAGGTGATTCCAAAAAAATCCTTTATAACTAACTCTTAACTCATCCAGCAGCAACAGAGAGCAGGAGGCTTGGCAAGTCTTTCTGTCACTTTCCCTGAAGTGCAGTGGGTATGAGAAGCCTGTCAGCAATGGCTGCGGGACTCCGGTTAGGAATTTGGGCCCAAGGAGCCCTCTTTAGAAGATAATACTCTTTCTTGGGATTCAGACTAGTAACCCTACAGCGGTTGCTCCCTTTAGGCCTAACGTGAGCTCGGTCCTGGGATGTCAGACTTCACACTCTTCCTCCCGGGAGACACACACATATCACAGTAAATGGATCCTTGGACGGCTAATGTAGTAACAAAATTGGGGCTGGGGTGAGGTTTGCACATGAGTCAGAGCCACGTTAGGGTCAGGTTGAAGTTAGGGTTGCAATTAGCGTTGAAGTTGGAGCTGATTTAAGTTAGGATTTGGAGCGGGGCTGAAGTTTGGGTCCCACTTAATTTTAGGCTTCGTTTTAAGGGTGAATGTAAGAATGGGGACAGAGTTGAAAGAAAGCTCAGTGTCCAAAAACACTCCCTGAAACAAGTGACAATTACTGCTGAGTTTTGAAGGTTAATCAAGTTATAAGAAGATTTGTCTTTGGGGTAGAGGCCACTGCTTAGAGGAAAAACAACACAGAAAATTCCAGAGGAGGGAAACAAATTGGTGTACTGGAAGACCATTCATTCATTCAGTGTGGTCAGCAGGAGGCACGCAGCGGGCATGACAGGCCTGAGAGAAGGGCATTGGCAGACACGTGAAGATCATTCCCTAAATGCTGAGGAATTATTTTAAAATCTTACACAGGAAAGCAACATCATGAGATTCACATTTTAAACAATTGCTCTGGCAAGCTGTGTAGACGATGGAAATGAGACTGAGCACAGAAGCCAGTTAGAATGTCAAATACTCTCTCTGACCGGCCTCATGTCTGACTATATTCCTCACCTACATAGCCATACCAGCCTGCATGTCGTTCTACCATCAGGCAAGCATACGCTCGCCTCAGGGCCTTTGCATTTGCTTTTCCATCTGCCTGGAATGTTTTGCCTCCAAATACTCACTGAGTGTATTCCATTCTCTGAGATCTCTGCCCACATGTCATCTGATGAACATCTTCCCTGTCCGCCCTCACTTGAGTAGCTACTGCGCATACACAAACATACGTTCTTCCCTCCTTAACAATTTTATTTTTCCATTGTGTTTTTTGCCATTTATTTAGCTTATCCTTACTAAAACAGAAGCTTTAGGAAGTCAGAAACTTGGTCTCCATCTCTTCGATGTCTCCTATATCTAGAAAAATGCCTGGCACATAATAGATGATTTAAAAACATTTGTAAAATAAATGAATGTTGTAAATACTTGTTGAATGAGTATGACATGCCAATTGCCTTACAGTAGGAGACACAGAAGGGGAACACCTAATTACAGTTCAACATAGTAAATTATATGATAGAGGTTTGTACAGGATGCTGAAGCCATTTGCAATGGAATACTACTCAGCCATAAAAAATGAAATATTGTCATTTGTGTCAATATCAATGGACCTGGAGGGTAATATTGAAATAAGTCAGACAGAGAAAGACAAATACCATATGATGTCACCTATATGTAGAATCTAAAAAACAAAGTAAGCAAACAAACAAAACAGAAATAAACTAATATATACAGAGAACATTTTAATAGTTGCCAGATGGGAAGGGACCTGGGGAGAATGTGTGAAAAATGTGAAAGGTATTAAAAAGTACAAATTTCCAGGTATAAAAATAGTCACAGAAATGTAGAGTACAGCACAGGGAATATAGTCAATAAAATGTAATATTACACTATAATAATAGTTAGTATGTATGGTGTGATGGGTACTACACTTGTCAGGGTGATCACATTGTAAGTGATATAAATGTCTAATCACTATATCATACACCTGAAACTAATATAATATTGTATGTCAACCGTAACTTTAAAATTTTTATTGTAAAAAAAGAAACTAAAAATTCAATCTGAGGACTATCAAAAAAAAAAAAAATTGAAGAGAGACATTTGAGCTGAGTCTTGAAGACCAAATAGAAATCCACCAGAAAGAAGTGGGAACATCTTAGAGAAGTAAACAGCATCTGTAGAAGCACAAGATGTAAGGGTAGTGGAAAATGGTGCATTCAAAGTGATCCATCCAAAGGGATAAGAGGATGAGTTCACGGACTTGGCAAGAGATGAGCTAATGGGATAGGTAGGAGATAGAGAATGTTAAGAAAATGCTCTTCATTTCAATTGGTATTTAATTAGTAGGTGTTCCATTGTAAGTTTCCACACTTCATCCACTACTCAAAATCTTTAAACCAACCAGTCAGCGACAAGGTCTCTAAGGAAGTGCTGTGAAAAAAAAAAGTGTTGAAAATGTTTTTGAGTGGATATCCTTCTTCACCCACTCCCCATCAAGACATGTATTTAATTGGAAAGTTCAACCCATAAAATGTTGACTTTTCTAAAAGAAAGAACGCATTCTAAGTTGGAAGCATTAAATCTGGAGACATTTCGTATTATTCACAGACCTTTACAGGCCTGAGCCAAATTGTTCCCTTTTGTTGGTCCTCTGGGCACTTGTCAATATCTAAAAATATATGTATCAACAAATCAGTATTTTGGGAGAAGAGTTGGTCTACTTACTTTTACTTTCCATTGGGTTGGCCAAAAAGTTTGGTTTGTTGTTTTTTTTTTTTCTTCCATAAGATGAATGGCTCTAGTAGCACTTAGTTGTCTTTAAATTCATTCAAAACAATTTTGTTAGATTGTCTTGTGACAGCTGTCACATCAGCATGCATTTTTTTAAAAAAACATTAAAATTGGTGAAGTTTTGTGTAGCCATTGTAATACTGAAGATGGAAGAAAATAAGCAACATTTTTGGCATATTATATTTCATTATTTCAAGAAATTTTAAAATGCAACTAAAATGTAAAACGAGATTTGTGCAGTGTGTGGAGAAGGTGCTGTGACTGATGGAACATGCTGGAGATTTCTCACTAGACGATGCTCCACGGTCAGGTAGACCAGTTGAAGTTGATAGCGATCAAATTGAGACATTAATTGAAAACAATCAATGTTATACCACATGGAACATAGCTGATATACTCAAAGTATCCAAATCAATAAAGATACTGGTGAAAATGAAAAATATCTTTTATTTTATGGAAAAAAACTAGATGAACTTTTTGGCCAACCCAATAGTTAGCTAAGAGCTAACCCAAAGACACTTTTGGTTTCCACTCGGGAGCCTATAATAGCAGACTTTTCTGCCCCAACAAGGCATTATGATGAATCTTTACTTAATGCCTGAGGAATTTCAGAGCTCACCTTGTTCTGAGCATAGGTTTATGACTTTAAACTTAGAAACAAGAAGAAATTTCCATCTAGTATGTGGCAGGCACTGACTTGACATTGTTAAACACACTGATCTGTACTCTTTCTTAGGTATCCTTTTCCCCATTTTCTAGACAAAAGAACTGAGGCTTCAGAAAGTTAATAAATTACCCCAGGTCTTAAAGCTACCCCAAGGTGACCTCAAAACTCATGGCCTTTCCTTTGAATCTGAGCTTTAGACAAACCCCTTAAGAGTGATTCTAACCCCGGGGGCATTATCAACACACTTGAGAGAGAGGGATTTCCCTCAACACAGGCCCAAGCCCCAGATCCAGGTGGTGTGGGGAGCAAGCAAATATGCTTTAAAATGTCTTCCCAGTTAATTTTAATATACCAAGTAACATATTTGAGAAAAATTCAGATTTTAAGTTCGGCCCTAATTGTTGCTTATTATCCTGTTATAATAATTAGACAGCAAGATAAAAATGCACACTTCCACTTAATGCTAAATTAAGTAGAATACCTAAACCATTAGAATAATCAGGTGTTTTGTTTATTTGTTTTTGAATGAATTTTCTAGTTAAAACTGGTCCTGTGGAGTCTTCAATGAGCTCACTTGAAATAGGATTCTCAAATATAAATTTAAGCTTACAAGAATATTTGTACAAACTTATTACAAGATTTGCAATCTTTCATTTGCTCAGACTGCTGATCAAAATCTTCTGTACACTCACTATATTATACTTTATATGCTGTGACACCAAGTGATGGACCAAGTGATCATTCAGTTATTCCTTCTTTCGTTCACTGGTGTACTGAGTGCCTGTGATGAGCTTTGGTATTCGTGAGGACTAGACTCTCTCTACCATCCCCATCCATCTGCTTTTTGAATGCTTTCTCTTCCTTCTGTCTCCCATTGTCTATGGGGACTTGAGAGTTGTGCCACATCTCTCCTGTGGACCATAGTTTTGAGGAGGTGAAGGTGTCCAAAACTTTTTCTCCTGAAAATGAAGACAATTACTTTCTTTGACATGCTTGCCTGCTAGCTCTTTCCCTTTGAATCCAAGGCAGTGAAAACTAAGTAATCCACCATTGTCCTTGTTCACATTATTTTCACAATCATCACACATAGGTAGGATAGGCAGTCACTTACACACTATAATTTGAGGTGCAGACTCTAAATACTTTCTGTGAGAAGCTATCACATGGCTGAAATGCTACCTGTGAGCACAGCATTTCCCTCACCTTATGAGCGGATGAGTTTATCAAATCATCCGCCTTCTTTCTTGGGTCCCAGTGGAATCACAGGGTTAACTGAGCGAATATGAGTGTTTGGGTTGTTTCACTCACCTGCACGCACCCACCAAGGAAGGAGAGAGAAGACTGTAAGAAAAGGGAAGAAGCAATTAGAAAACAGGCATATGACTCCCAAAGACAAATACAACCCACTTCACTTTTCTTTTTTTATTCTTTTTTAATTTAAATTGTTTTATTGTTGTTCAGTTACAGTTGTCTGTATTTTCTCCCCACCCCCTCTAAACCCACCTCCCTCCCTTGCTTCCACTCTCCCCCTTGGTTTTGTCCGTGTGTCCTTTATAGTAGTTTCTGAAAATCCTCCCCACTGTCCCCTTCCCCCTCCCCTCTGGCTATTGTTAGATTGTTCTTAATTTCAGTGTCTCTGGTTATATTTTGTTTGCTTTTTTTCTTTTGTTGATTTTGTTCCAGTTAAAGGTGAGATCATATGGTATTTGTCCCTCACCACCTGGCTTATTTCACTTAGCATAATGCTCTCCAGTTCCATCCATGCTGTCCTTTGCCACTTCACTTTTCAAAGAGCCACCTACCCACTGACGCTGTTGTCTGACCTCTAAAGCACATTGAGTATTACAGAATATTGGTTCTTGTCTCTCAGTTCATGGTACCTGTGCCTAGGTAACCAGTCAGCACCTTGTAAACCTGGTGTGTATTAATTCTGGTCATTTTTATTTCACCTAATCTGCCCTTGCAATGTTTTTCCCATGGCTTTCCCTCTAACCTTGGGAGGCAGCATGCATTGGCTATGCCATAATAAGAGTCGCTTTGTCTTTTTGGAGATGGAATCAACATAAGTCACCCAATGTGAGCATTTCATGATTCCAGCAACCATCTTCAAAGGACATGGAGAGATGGCAGAGTCATGCCCTATGCCCCTGAAATCACTTCAAGAATAATTCCAGTTATTTTGGAAGCACCTTTGTTTGAGTTCAAATACACCATGTGAGACCTCTAAGTTACCAGAAATAGTGCTGGTCTTCTTTATATTGAACAGATTTTGTGAAAATATATTCTGCAGCACACTAATTCTTAGAAAAAAAAAATCTGTGGTTCAAAGGTTACAAGTCATGCTAGATCAGCCAGAGTTAAACGTATTTATTGACTCTTGAATTTCACAGTGCCTTTAATACGCTATTGTGCTTTGTGACTCTCCAAAAATAATTTTATATTAAGCCACATTTCTCACTCTTGGTGTGTGTCAAATTACCTCATTTTTGATGAGCCTCCAAAATTAGGAGATTAGAACAGACCACTTCAGGAGTACATTCCATTTTTCACCCTTGAAAGCTCTGACACCTTTTCATTGAAACAAAGGTTTCTCCCGGAAATATTACCTGTTCACCATTATCACCACTCTTCACCATTACCTAATAAAAATCCCTGCCAACCCTCCTGGGGTACTGCAGTACATCAGGGCACTGTGGAGGTAACTACCCGGGAAGAGCCGCAGAGAAACTTTAGAATCACCCCCAATACAAACGGATGAGAAAGAGAGAGAGAGACTGCTTGGGACTACTATTAATTGTGATCTCAATAATTAGTGTATCTCTTTTTGTTCCTTTCCACCCTCACCACGTTGGCATTGATCTTTACCTGAAATTACAAACATTTTCTATGACAATTTGCTTCCACCCAGCACATCTGGTATCCAGCCAGAAACTGTAAATTGATGCTCCCCACTCTAGTGTCTGACTTGGGAAAGAAGGTGGGGGGATGGAGGAGCGGAGGAACCATGGCTGCAGAGACAGACGCTGCTGAGACATTTAAAATGCACGCTCCCCTAATAGGAAACAGAGCAGACTGTGTTAGAGAGAAGGGGAATGAGAGACGCAGCTCTCCGCGCTTGGGGTGGGGGGAGGGAGGGCGGGGGTGGGAGTGTCCAGCTACCAACGGCTCAGGACTCGGCAGAGAGGCCTGGAAGAAGGAAACAGGAGTGGGGTTGCCTGATAAGATAAGGATAGAAAAGCACGCGATAAAGGAAGTCTGGCCCACAGCAGCTAGTCTAGGAGGCAGACAAAAATCACCTGACACGACAGCAAAGGGCGGCAGAAGCCAGGCAACCAGAGAGCTCAGTATGGGAGGTGGGGCTGTGAGGTGCAGGGTGGCATGAAGGGGTCAGATAGGAGCACCATTACTTGCCAACTTCCAATCAAGATGAACATCTTTTACTTAAGGAGAAACCACTGACGCATTCAGCCCAGCAAGCGAGTGGCTGGTTGGCTAAGGTGTATTTAAACTTACAGGTGGACAAATGCTCCAGAAAGAGTTTGGCATAGGAAAAGCTGCTGTTCATATCAAGGTGTTGTTATAGGAAAATAAATCGGAAGGCATTCCAGCCTTCAATCTCGTGACTATAGATTCTGAAGCAATTAACTGAAAGTTTTCCATAAATTCACTGAGTCGTTGAACAAGAATTTATAGAAAACCTGTTGTGTTCCAAGATGAAGTTGAAAGGTCACATACTAAGGGTACAATGGAAAACAAGTCACAGCCTGTGGTCTTAAGAAAGTTGTAGTAATTTCCTCATGTATAAACCGGATAGAATTTCTGCCTTGCCTCCCTCATGGGTTTGCCTTAAGGTTCTTAGTGGCAACAGTGGATCTGGAAGCAACGCCATGAATTGTTGAAAACAATACACACAGGAAGAAATTAATATCATTTTCCATATAATTTATTTTATTGAAATATAATTGACATATAAGACTGTATTCGTTTTAGATATACAACATAATGACTTGATATATGTATTTATTGCAAAATGATCATCACAAGTAGTTAACATCCATCACCACACATAGTTACACATTTTTTTTTAATCCATGTAATTTACAGTTCTAATACTTGAGGTCTGCAGTAACTAAATTCAGTTCTGCATCTCTGCTCGAGATTCCTACGCAGTCATGTTGAATACCATTTACCATGAAAGGAACTAGTCTACGTCTTCACAACATCATTTGGCATCTGATTCTGATGTCCTGTGTCAGTGCCCTCGTTGTAACTAGGAGGCACTAGCCTAAGGGCAATGCCTTTCCTGTCGACCTGGGACAACAGGTATTGCTCTTTCTGGCATGGAAATCATGTTAAAAGCCAGGGGCAACAGTGAAAAGGAACCAGCTCTCTAAACCCGGAGATTTTATATTCAACATCCCTAGACCCACTCAAATTCAAAAGGTGTTCAAAACTGAGATTGGGAACTCTCAGCCCTGTGTGCCAGATGGTGGGACCTACCAACAGGCTCAGGAAATGCCACCCCCTTGGGGCTGTGCACCTGCCACGCACTTCCCCATCCCTGGGAGTTTGCCAAGGGGCCATCAGCACCCTCACCAAGCACACTCTTACTATGGCAGTGAGCAGTGGGAATGTGTTAAAGTAGCATAAAAGATTAGGCCTGTCCCAAGCTTACAATCATTTACACACTTCCAGTCACTGCCCACTGACCTTGATGACAGGTGTTTTTAATTGTGGGAAAATATACATTATCGCAAAATTTATCATCTTAACCTTTTTTGAGTGTACAATTCAGCGGCATTAAGAACATTCACACTCTTGTGCAACCATCACCACTATCCATCTGCAAAATTTTTTCATCTAAAATTCTATTCTCCAATAACGTCCCATTTCTTCCTCCCGTCAATCCATGGTAACCGCCATTTTACTTTCTGTTTTGTGAATTTTACTATTCTGGGCACCTGATGTCAGTGCTCACGTATCAGTATAATATTGTCAAGGTCCATTTATGTTATAGGCTGTGCCAGAATTTCCTTTCTGTTTGAGGCGAAATAATATTCCAGCGTATGTATACACTACATCTGTTTATCTGTTTCTCCTTTTATCCATCACTGGACAATGGAGTTGCTTTCACGTTTTGGGCCATTGTGAATAATGCTGCTGCTGCTGTTTTATTTTTATAAATGCGATTTTGGCAACATGAGCATTTCAGATACCTAGACCTGAAAAGCAAAGTGACTTGTATAATTTCTAAAAACTTTTTTCCCCAAGAAGCCACTGTGTCAAATACAGAAAGAATGTCACTCACATGAGACAATTCATAGCAAATTGAATCCCTACTTTGGAGGACATGAACTTGGCAGGAAGTTAATAATTCTTAAGGAAACCCTCAAGCTGGGACACGCTTGCTGACTTTGGAGGTCTGTTTTCACTGGGAACCCTGCCCTCTGGACCCCTCTGTGTGTGCCGGTTGGGACCTTGGGTTAAAATTTAGCAGCCAAGATCTTAAACAGAAACTTTGTCCTTGAGTGACCCTGCTGTGACACACACCTCCCCGTGTTGGATCTGGAGTCTGGGCTGCTCTGGGAAGCTATGCAAGTCGACTTGCCCACCACAGCCCAGGGGTTCAGATGATGCCTGGTGCCGCTTGTCAGTTTCAACTCCAAGCTCCCCAAGTTTCACTCTTGGTAATAAAACCGTCCAGTTGAGAAACTTATTTCTCTGGGTTGTGACTTTCATTTGTTAGTGTTCCAAACCCTATCCAAAAGAGATATATAAAAGAAAATTTGAGGTCATTATTTTTGGCGTTGACAGTTATATACACCAGTTTCAGGGATGAAGAAAAGTCTATGAAAGGAAAGCAAATCCCTTCACAATGCCGTCCTTGGACCTTTTGCACCTTTAAGTGCTACAATTCACTTGTACTGTCACTAAATTTTTTTTGAAAAGAGACAGAGTGAGACACACACACACACACACACACACACACACACACACACACACAGAGTGCCGGTGCCTTGAGTTCGTTCAATCAACTAGAATTCGGGAACAACGAGCGTCTCCATTTGTAAAGTGGTAATAATAATCCTCACCACCTGCTTCCCAGGGCTGGTGTACGGGTTTGTGTTCATTTCTGAGAGGGGCTTGAGATCCTTGAGTGAAAGGTGTGATGCACAGTATTATAATTCCCACCACAGGGTAACATATGGAGGGGGAAGAAAGTGTATAGATACGTATGTTTCTGTTTAAACTCTGTGTGCAATTCTGACTTTTATCTTATTTTGCCTTTGAGCTAAACTGCATGGGTCACATTTAGAGCATATGTTGTTATCATTCGCCTTTTCTTGCTCAAGAAAATTGAGTGAATAACGGGTACTGTTTTCCTGTTTGCCGTGGTTAGGGCAGTTGCACGTTTAGAAATCTCTGACTCAACGCACAGAATAGCAGATCCTCTTTTCCCATGCCGAGGGTGAGAGGCTTCCATTCGGGTTTTCCTCTCTTCCATCCTCCATGGATATTATAGGTACAATTTTGAATATTTAGAAATTGGCCAAGTATTGCTTTAGAACCGAAAAGTTCTTTTGACCCCCCTTGATAAAAAGAGCAGACAATGGAAACCATTGCACTACCGGTTACCCAGACGCCTCTCACTCACAGCCCCTTAATTGGATTAATGTGCTTTCCACTTACTTCTTCCTATAATGAGCTTTCACATTTGTGATCCTATATTTTGAACCCTTTTTGAGGACCGTAGCTGTGCTCAGGGAAGAATCTACACCGCTGCAGAGGGCCTCTTTCCCCATTTGATTTTACTTAGAAACCAGGTGGTATGAACCTAAACACCTCGGATGTAAGATGTGAAATGGGTTTAAGTAACACTGTATTAGTCATGAGGCAGAAATGGAGTAATGTTGACATGACTTGAAAGTAGCATTGCTGAGTAAATGAATACGTGAGAAGCACTTGCTAAACTAAATGAGTTTTGCAGTTGTATGCACATTTGTGTAATCCTGTTTATTGATGCCTGAAACAATTTGCAAAATAGAAACAAATCCATGAAGAAGAAATATGTTTGGAATTATTTGTTTATATGACAATTTAAAAAAAAACACAGGAATCCAACTGCCACATTTCATGAACTAAGTGTACCATATGTGGAAGCTTCCCCCGGAAAAGTCAGCAGCAACCTTTACCATCTGAGGCAGAACAATGAGGAACAGCCCCGTGTCTTTTACTTGCTAACAAGCACTTTTTAACATGAAAGTCAGTTTTGTAAAGAAATTTTAGTGAGACAGAATATCAGGATACCTCTATGACTGTGTCTAGAAGCTGATGAAATAATGCAATTATTTTTCTTAATGCAATAAAAAGTAATGCCTTTGACAGGAAAAAATATATATTTGTAGTTTTCTCAAAAAAAAAAACAAAACAAAAACAAAAAAAACCCTAGGTATCTTTAAGGAAATACACATAAGCTTATGAAGGGCCAGGCACTATTCTTATATACTTTGCAAATATTAATTCACTTAGTCTTCATTATAATTCCTTGATTGCTATGATTATTCCCAGTTGACCTATGAGGACATTGGGGCACAGAGAAGTTTAGTAACTTGCTCAAAGTCACACAGCCAGTAAGTAGGGAACCACGGTTCCAAGGCAGGCCATCTGGCTCCAAGTGTCCACGCTTTAACTGCCTCACTGCTGCCTCTCCGCACAGGAAAGCCTCATGTGCTAGGATTTTTTTTTTTTTTTTTTTTTTTTTTTTAGATGATTCAGGTTTTTGGCTGAATTTGCCATCTAGACACCAGCATTTTATTTTTGGAGCTCAAATGCTAGATGCAGTCTGCCTGTGTGCCTGCTGGCTGTCCCTAGACCCAAGGGACTCCCCCTCAACAGCCATGTCTCTGGGCTCTGCTTTTGGGGGGGAACACTTGTTGCTGTCTGACTCGCTTAAGATCTACAAGTAGCCTTAGCCCAGCCAGCTGCAATCCCAGACTGGATCACTTCTCCAGATTTGAGGTTAATCAACTGCAAATTCCATTAGCTTCATACAGAGTGAAAATAAAGAACAGACGGCTTCACGTGGGAGCTGAAGTCAGGTGCGGCTCCTCCAGGCTGGCCTGCAGGTATCAGTTTTTTCCCCCGCCTCAAAGGAGCAGTGCCTTCAACAGGGAGACAGATCAAAGAAGGGCTGTTCCAGACAGCCTCTGCCTCCGGGGAAGCTCTTGGGGTGTACCCCACGTACACTCGCAGACTTGTTTTGTTTTCTTTTCTAGAAAGATGCAGAATCTGAAACCCCGGTTCATTATATCCTGGCGGCTGTGAGAACGTTTCCTAGGTGCCCCCTGGTATGCCGCCGTGGTGAGGATGCAATGCTGACAACTGATTTCTCTGCCCACTGGACAAGACGGCCAAGAGTTAGGTTCAAAAGGCTGCTGGGACTTTGAGGTGGTCCTTATTTGAGGCCGCAGGCTTCTTTTCATCAGTCCTGATGTAGAATGGCTTTAAGACACAAAATAAAAGCCATTTTCCAAAGATCGCTGATGTTTTTCAAAGCCGGACAAAAGTGAGCTTGCTAGGACATATTCAGATACAAGCTGTTAGTTTCTCATTAATCTAAGTTGACCAAACAAAAGCTTTGCTGGTGGAATGAAAGAAGTGTCATGTAGCAGTATTGAGTAAGTTAGCGATTTCCTTAAAAATGCCCAGTTCTATTGGTCTTCTTGCGGAAAGCTTCCCAGTGATCAGGTGAGAGTACAGTTTCCGTTTGACTTTTTAAATGCCATGTGGGCACCGTCCACAGACAGGCCTTTCGCTTTCCCTGAGTCCCTGCCCCATGCTGTAGGCTGGGTTACTGTTTTTGCTTCTATAGTTTCCCTTTTTTTGATTGCTTCTTTCTTTCCGCCTCCAGATTAAGGAATATGTTGTTGCCATTAAAACAGAAGAAAACGCAGTAACCCCATTGGTGGGAATTTATAAGCTCACCAACCCGGATCCCAAGTGGCCCCTTTCTAATCATAGCTTGTGGTGGAATGAAAGATGCGATTGTCTGCAAGGGAAGAATATGGGATCCATGCTGGCTTGGGGGTCAAAGGTCATCACATGCAAAGGTCCCTTTCTCTCTGGCACGGCTCCCTTTGTATAGCATAGTTTGGCAGCTATCTTCTTGCACTTCGGCTACCTGCCAATGCAGCTGGTACTGTGTCTGGTGCAGACAACAAAGCGTCACTCAGCAACCAGCAGCTCTGCATGGGGCCGCTTTTCTCAGATGACAAAGAAAGATGGGCTATACATTCTACCACTGCTGCCCATTAAAAGGACTCTTAAATTGCATTACTACAAGTTATTGTTAATTATGTAGTAGTCACTGGAGCTGCAGGAGCTTTCCGGGGAGGGATGGCTGGGCTCTGCGCTGGGGGAGAGGAGGCAGGGGAGGGGTGATGGTTGGGAGAGGGGTAGCATGGGACCAGAACTGGTGAGGAAAAAACGACTCGCCTGCCACAGAAAACCGAAGTGGCATGAATAGGGTCAGTCCTTGGTTCTGTTGAGCATCTCTGGAGGTTAGTAATGTAGCTGATGAAGAAGCAATCAATCGGCTGAAAGAATCTCTGATACAGGCAGTTTGGAAATTGTCCTGCCTCCCACTCCATTCAAAAAGCTGCATCGGAGGTTTCCAGCGTTTTCATTTAAGAATAATTTTAAGCAATTTATCACTTGGCTGTAATGCATTCGCTCTGGGCTGAAATCAATAAGTCCTGCAATGTGGAGATAAGGCCTGTTTGAAGGTTGGGGAAAGAGGGCCAGAGGTTGTCTATTGTCAAATAGCCAGAAAATTAAAACTGAAGTGATACATTTACCCCATAAGGGCCATCTGGGGTAGAAATGTGGCTCCGTTGGTGTTACCCGCATTTTTTAAGGGTGGATTGTTTGAGATATGTTTTTAGCAAGGGTCCAGCTCCATCGCTTTTTTAGAAAACAAATGAATATATCCATGGGCCCCCAAACTAGGAAAAGCCGCTCTACTGTTTGTGTTTAATTCCTTTGTATTATTTTGAGTCGGCATTTGTCTACTCTTGCTGTCCTTCTAAAGATTCCTAAGGCAGGGACTGGGGTTTTGAGATCTGGTCATTTGCTTGCCCGACGCCCCCCCCCCCCTCCCCCACCAAAATGAAACACAATGTCCAAAGGGATTGAGCATGGGGCTTTATCAGTCTCCTTTGGCTTATTTGGAGGGTCGTGGCCATTAAAATGAGACAACACTGCTCTGGAAACGTCTGGCGAGTTTTCTGTGATGTGTACCCAACTCCAGGCAGGGAGAGGATCCCAATTTGATGTAATTTCATTGCAGCAACACAGCAGCGACTTCCTGCCCCTCCCCATCCCCCATGCTTCTCCACCCCTCCCCACTCCCCAGCCCAGCCCCCTCCTGCCAATCCTCTCCAGATTAAAAGAAAATCCAAGGGAAACAGGACACAATGGGGGCAGATGAAAGTCCCCAGTCTTTAGTTTCTATCTTTCCTTCTTGTGTCTAATTTTCCGCTTCTTGGTTGTTCTGATCTCAGCTATTTGCAATAGTTATATATAATTTAACATTATACAAAAGTATTGTCATATCAAACATAGTGAAATGGATTCCAAAAACACCATCTGGTATTTGGGAATGCACTGTGAGTTGGGAACGTGAGAAGAGATATTCTTTGCCACTTTGCTTGGGACCCAGCCATTAGCAGTGTAATTGCCAAGAAAAGGTGACAGGCTCCAGGCTTAAAACAAGTGGGTTCCTCCCCCACTCCTCGCCTATTAACTCTTGTGAGTCCTAAACCGTCTTCAAAAGGACTCTGAGGACAGAAGAATTTAAAACAAAAAAGAAAAGAAAAGAAAAAGGACAGCGGAATCTGATTTTACAAATAGAGAAAAATACCCACTGTGGTGTTGTTATTGTTTCGGGAAGAAAGGAGCATAAGAGGAAACAAAATGAGTTGGAGACAGGAGGGTGGGGATTGGGGATCACATTAATTGTGCTTTCAAGTTATAGGGTTTTTCAGTGGATTTGCATGATGAGAGTTTTAGTCCAAAGCTTGTTTCAAAATCCTCATTAGTTTCCTCTAATCCACCTAAAATTATGAAGCCCTAGACTGTGAAGGTCATCTGTGATGATTCAAAGCTATTTAATGTCATGGAGGTTTGTACCCACTTCTCTCTAGGAAAAAGAATTAATAACTTTGAATTGTCTCTGCACCTACAGTTTTTGGGTGCTGCCATATGAGAGGGAAAAAATGTAGCCCAAATGCTTTTACAGACCTGTACTTCATTTAACCAGTTTGAACTGAGAACAGTTTTAAAAAATAAACATATTGTATCTAACCCGCAAAAGGAGTTATCTTACTGGACAGAAATTAAAGAGAGGACTTCTTAGCAGGAGATAAAAATAAGGAAACAGCAGGGGGAAAAAAAACACTTCAACCTCTCATAGCTATGTTCAATCTGGCATTCACAACCTGGGTCTATATCTGTTTCCAAGTACAGAAATAGTTTACAAGGGTCACAGTCATTTTTTTTTTTTTTCCATGCAGTGTGTCAGAAGTTGGGATGTGCAACCCAGAACTGCCATTCCATTACACAGAATAAAATGATATCTGGTGGGTGGATCGAACGCCTGCCAAAGAAGACACAGTGAAAGCTAACCCTCTCAGTCTAGCTCCTGTTTTTAAATATTTATATCTCTGGCAGACTTTTTTGGGGTAGAGGAAACTGAAAGCTCTTTTGCTATCTGTCATTTCACCCAGGCAGAGGAGAGAGTCTCACGACTTGATTTTCCTCGAGTTTGGCACCCGGAGCAGGTGATGGCATTTCTTCAGGGTGGCGAATTTCTCTTTGTGGAAAAACCGGCCAGGACCAAGGATTTTCACAAGAGCCAACAGCCGTCACTTTCCATACCCATCTGGGGCAGGGCCAAGTTCCCATCAGCACGTAACTGCTCGGTCCCGCCTCGCAATGGGCCGGTGCTGACTTTGGTCAGGGCCTATTAGGAAGCCTGTGAAAGAAGCTGTCATGGGCCTGGGACGGTGGGAAGTGAACAGTGCGAGAAACAGGGCAGTGTGACTCCCCAGCTGGCCTCCATCATAAATTCTCCTTGTGAGCATCAGTTTTCCTCTTACCACCTCCACACCCTGATTTCTCTCTCCCAGGAATCAGTCCCCAAAGTCGATCGCCTACTGCTTCCTTCTCTGTCTTACCAGCACCTCTGCCCCCTTTTAGTTCAGGGCCTGGAATACTCCGTGAACCTTCTGACGTCATGGGGCAGTCTTGTAGTCTGCATAGTGATGGGTAAGAGAATGATCTTCAGAATCAAGTAGACCTGCACCTTAATCGTGGCTCTGCCACCTATTCGGTGTGCAGCCACGGACGAGTTATGTGGCCTCCACCACGAAATAATAATGTAGCTCATTTGAAACAAGAACGTTGTATAGAGTACGGGGGAGGGAAGGATCTAGGACATTATCGGTCACCTAGCGAATACTCTGCACACTAAGACGATTGTTAAAACATCCCTTTATTGTACAAGTCTTGTGTCAAGTGCTAGTGCTGCGGAACCTACCCCAGGGAGTGCTCCATCATAGTACACTGGCTCACCAATGACGAAATAGCTTCAACGTTCTTCATTTATTTCCATACCTCTTAATTTCCAGCTTCTACAAGATTTTTCGACAGCATCCATTAGCAATAACAACCACGATTGCAAGAATAGTGACCATCTGCTCAAACTTTGCCATGCTCCAGTCCTCAGAATAATGTGTTTACATATGTTACCTCATTTCATCCTTTGGGTATAGGCTAATAATCAAAAGAAAAGCTAAGGAACTGGAAAAATGAAGTAACCTGCATGGGATTATGTAACTGTTTGTATCTAAGAACCAATGAAAAGCAGGAATAATTTCCTTTTGTTTTCTTGGTAGAAGGGGTGAACTTGACTCAAGATTCTGTTCTAGTTCTGACAGTAACTTGCTTATAAGTTGTTTTAGACAGAGGCAAAATGAGCCATGGGGCCATACAAGTTATTATTTCTCCAAATATTTTTCAGCATCTACTATATGCTTTGGGAGTTCTGATAAACACAAAATGGTTCAACGCAAACCCTTCCCTCAAGGGGAACAAAATCCAGAGGGGTAAAAGAGGTCTGTTTCCAAGTAACTGTGATATGCCATAAGAGAGTGGTAAGTTCCATTAGATACTTTCACCAGATGACATATCTGAACTCCCTTACTTCCCGCTCAGACTAGGCCAGGAGAGGATCTCAAGAAGGATTTGAGCTCAGGTGACCATGGAAGTGCAAAAATGATGAGAAAAGGTGTTCCAGGTGGAAACACATAAGCGGGAGCCCAGAGGTAGGAATGATCAGATGTACACTGATAAGAGTTCAAGGACATAGACCCAGGAAAAGTTTTTGAGGACATGAACTTAGATAGTCGGTCAGGACTAAGAGAAGATGGGTATCAGAAAAAGTGGTACCCTGCCAAATTTTATGCACAAATTTATCCCTTAATAAACATTCATTGATGAGGACAACATATGCTATTACTTAATAAATATTCCTGATGAGGAAGACATGTGTTGAGTTGATGAGGGGGAAAACACAATCTCCCAGGGCTGAGTTTTTCTATTGGTTCCCAAGAAACCATTCATTCAAGCATCCAAACATTCATTAAGCGGACACTCTGCACCAGCCTAGGCACTGAAAATACAGAGATGAGCAAGATATGGTCTGTTTCTTGGAGGTATTCATAGTCCAGGGCAGAGGCAAGCGTGTAAATTAACAATTCTAAATGGTGTCATGGGCCGGTGCGATATTATGAAACAAGAGCCCTGAGGGCCTAGAGGGTGCAGTGCTCAATGCTGCCTGAAGCAGTGAGGGAAGGCTCCCCAGAAAAGGTAAGGTTGGAGTTCAGGGAGTGAAATTCATACTCTTCCACCCTGGCCAGTGGGGTTCAGCTGGTTGGAGCATCCTCCTGTAACCGAAAGGCTGCAGGTTCAATTCCCAGTCAGGGCACATACCTAGGTTTCGAGTTCAGCCCCCCATCCCTGTGCCTACGATTCCTCAGTGCACATGTGCAGTCACCAGTCTGCACTCCGGGGGGAGGCAGCCGACTGATGCTTGTCTCTCTCACTGATAACTTGAAGTTGATAATATTTACCTCTTCAAGTTTCACCATAAAGAAGCAATGACTTCATTCAGACTAACGCCAAAATTTGATAATGGAGTGATGGAGTGATTTGCAATAATATCAGCCTCAGTATTGTCTTTATTTCAATATTCTGTTTTGACTACATGGCCTCACAAAAATTACGATTGCATGGATAAGTAGTGAAAGTGGTAACATCTGTGGGCTCTGTGTTTGTTTGTTTTTTATTAACAGCTTGACTTAAAATCTTAAAATAGTCTTCATTTAATCTAGGCCAGAAGCTTAAAGACAGTATAGCGAGACATTTCAGTTGCAAAGTTGAATCAGTAACAACACTCACAATAATTCTCTATATTCTTTGACATAAATATGAAAATCAGACACAAGGAGCCCAAAAACTTACACAACACAAAAGTTGTCTGTAGTATGATTCACAGAGATCAGCAAGTTCACAGGTTGCTGACTTAGAATGATACAGCTTGATGAAAGGATTGGCCAAAGCAATATTTACTTGGAATTTATTTGGGGTACTTGTGACTCACTCATAAAATTTTAGGTTAAAAGTCTATATTTCAGAAACACCACCACAGAGCTACAATCTCCCTAATCGATAACATTTACAAAATATTAGGATGTTTGTGCAGATATATATTATTATTTTTTAAATCGAACATGATTATATTTCAATACACAACTTCTCCACAACCAAAAGGTAAAACAGCACAGTAAAATAACAAAAGCATGATAATTCATTTGCAATGCGTGAGTAATGGTTAACATTTCAGGCATAAATGAGCTCTTAGGAAACCAGATATGAATTATTTTTTAACATCAAAGGGACTCTGTGGACAGTAAAATTAGTGGCCATTTGCGTTTTATTTAATTTGTCATTTTCTGTATTAAAATTCTAATGAAAGTTATTTTTAAAATAAAATATAACATATTCATAGAGATTGTTGAAATTTTCTTCCTAGCTAATCCAAAAATTAGTAACCTAGCAGTTCAATAATTATGTTGGTGGTCTCCAATATAAATATTATGTTACATATAACTCAATATAAAACATATATACATAAATGTCTTGTATATACAGACCTAAGTGGACTCATGGATTTTTATTTCAATTTTCAAAATAGTCAAAAATGGCATTTGCATCTAATGCTACCACAACAACACAATAAAAATACAGTTTGAAAGCACCCTTCCATGCCTCGACTTTCCCAATGGTTCATATGTGAGGTAATTTTAGGTGGTACACAAGCATTTTTATGTTAATAATGGTGCATTTATTGAAATGTGTATTAGATATGTTTTCTATTTTCTATCATGATATGTATTTTACTTTACTCCTAAATGATGTATAAATTGAGGAAATTCTGTTAATCTAAAGAAAAATGTTAAGTAACTAATAACACAAGTGAATATAGGAAAAAATGTAAGGATAATGGAGGAATGACTGAAGTTTGGCAAACTCTTGCCTAACACAACCCCCTTGTCAATGCCAGTGGAGAAACAGAGACCAAAAAGGTTTCCTTTGGCGGCAGATGAGGACTTGCCCCCATTTACCCTCATTGCAATCCAGAAGTATATCTTTTTCAAGCTGCAAGAGCTACATCAGCATGCTCGGCCCCAGCTCTGACGGCTTTGTCACCTAACGTATGTGACAAACCAAAAAGACTCTGAACCTTAACGGACAGTTAAAAGATAAGCAAAGGCCAAACGTCTGGAAGTGCAAATTCCTAGGGCTTCCCTGAGCACATCTGGATATTTTTGGTTGCTAAATATGGGAACATGACTCACACAGGCTTAAAATATGAATATAAGATAGATATTATATATGTAATATATATAAATAAAATATAAAAGTGGAAGGGCTCTTACAATTAATGAGTCCAAAGACTGTACTCTCTTGAGTCATGGCTTGATCTAGCATCTCCTAGTTTCTCCCTTCTGCCTGCCTTGGACTGTTTCTCAGTTACTTCCCCATTCATATATATTTTTTTCAAGTCCCAGCATTCCCAACAAAAATCCATGAAAAAGTCACTTCGGACCCATGTAAGTCCTAAGGCCCAGCCTTAAATCAAAACTGGCCAGAGGGTGGAAGACACACCTGAATTAGCCAGTCATGTGTTGCCCGTGTAGAGTAGAACCTAGAACCACTGAGATCTCTGACAGGAAGTTAGAAGCTGTTGGGACTGGAGACAGGTGAGAACAAAGGCCGACAGGGCAGCCACAAATATCCATTGTGGTGAAGGGGTAACAATGTGATTATAATGGGAAGTCTCTAGATTTAATCTGGGAAAAATTCTGCACACTTCCAAAGGACGTGTGGTGTTTTCGGAGGTATTTATGAAGTGTTCACCGGCCAGGGGAAAAAGTGGTGTGCCTCCAGTCCCCTCAGGCATGCTTTTGTGGCCGATGTTCACAGGATGTCTGTGTGAATTTCTTCTTGTTTAATAAAACTTTGGGAGCATATTACTCAGTCCACTCCAGACTGGGCTGCCCAGCTTAAGAACTGATTAAGCCCTGGCTGGTGTGTCTCAGTTGGTTGGGCATCCTCCAAACCAAAGGGTCACAGGTTCGATTCCCAGTCAGGGTATACACCTAGGTTGTGGGCTCAGTCCCCAGTCAGGGTGCATAGGAGAGGCACAGATCAATGTTTCTCTCACATCAATATTTCTCTCCTCTTTCTCCTTCCCTTACTCCCTCTCTCTAAAAATAAATAAAATCTTTTTTTAAAAAAAGAATTGATTAGCTAGTGGCTTTTTTTAATGAGAGGGTAGTGGTACAAGGAAAATACCATAGTGTTATCTGGAAGCCAAAATATATATATGGGAGGACCTCAAAAAAACCATAATTATCTTCTAGAGGGGGGGCGCTTTGTAGTACAGACTTGCCCTGCTGGTGATTATTCTAGGAACCCATCTGTATTGATGTACCCACTGGCATTGTTGTGAGAGGCTGCATTCTGCCTCAATGAAATTTTTTTTGAAAACTCCTTCAACATGTTTGCCCATTTCATGATGGGTGATTTACAGTGCACCCGCCTGTACCACACTGAGGGTTCAGCAGTTTTAACCGAAAACAGCCTGACACCCATGCCCCACCCTCCCTTTTCACCCAGTCTTGCCTTGAGTGACTTTTTTTGTTTTCCCGGATGAAAAAAGTCCTCAAAGATAAACATTTTGCCCACGTGTAAGAAGTGAAAGAAAAAATGGCAGAAGCACTAAAAGGCATCAAAATCGATGAGTTCAAAAACTATTTCCATCAGTGGAAAAACTGCCTTGGTGGGTGTATTGCATCAGATGGAGGGTATTTGAATGTGACTGAAGTTCAAACATGTAAGAATAAATACATGGAATGTGTTTTTATAAACAAATTCCAGGGTTTTTTTAGTTCCCCTCTCATACAGTTTTGATATTTTAAGTTGAGGTTTGAGGTAGAGGGAAGTTCAATGGCTCTGAGACGCAAACAGCTGCTTCCCGATGAAGACAGTGGCAGTCTCCTAGTTTCTGTGTGTAGGCCCCCCGCAAAGCACACTCTGCAACTCCCTACTGCCCCCTAAAAAAAGGAACTTACCCAGAGAGGAAACCTTCCACAGTTCAATTTTTTCCCCATGGGAGTGAGGCTGCATTTTAATCGTAGTCAGAAGGATGTAATTCCCATGTAGGTGAATTTCGTTCGGCCCTAAGCATCTGAAAAAGGACTGGATCTTTTCCAAAGCCTCTTGAAAATGTAACATGTTTCAAGGCTGCTTTCAACCATTTTAATTGGAAGGCTGAGAATCACATTCAACAAAATGCTTTGAGCAAGGGCCATTCACTTAAAGTATTTCATCTAAACCTCACATCAAGGCCTGTTTACCCCATTTCACAGCTAAATAAAAAAAGGCCCAAAGGAAGTAAATGCACCGGTCCCTGTTGTTCTGACAGTAGGCTCTTGCGTGACCTTGAGCCAGTTTCTCTTTCTTGGTCCTGGAAACCCTTCCCCGCTGCCTCCAGCCTCTCAGGCCTCAGACTGTCTGTACGGAGGCCTCCTCTTCCAGCCTGTGAGGTCCAAATCCTGGGCAGATGTCTCTCACCATATGCTGGCCGTGATTTAACAAGGCCAAATGGGCAGCCCTGTGGTTATGGACGCTCTCCATTACATACAGGCCGGTTGCCGGGGCCGCCCGGTCGTCCCTGCCCTCGCCTGCCTCTTCGTGAAGGCAGCAGCCTGCAAATGCAGATGCCAAGCAGCGGAAGGTATTTTTAAAGCTACAGCATCTGGCTCCTTGGCAGCCTCCACCCGCTGGTGGGCTGGGTGCTTTGGAGTTGCCTCTGGGCACTTCACATGGTTTGGCATCTGATCCATTGTCTGGGCTGCCTTTTAGAGCAAAGCTTTTATTGTGCAGCGGGGGTGGGGGTGGGATGAGGGTGGGGGTAGGGGGTGGGGGGTGGAGGTGGTGGGATGGGAGCGGGTTCCCTGAAACCAAAATTATCATAACCTAAATCTCCTCTTTCGGTGACATCAGTACGTCTCTGAACCTTTCTTGGTGGGTTTTTTTCCCCTTTTTCTTTAGAAAAAAAGAAGTGATGAAAGAGTGAAAGAACATGTATCCTCTGCCAGAGTGGGTTTGGATAGAAAGCTGTCCGGTAGCTGCGCAGCTGCCCAGATCTTGCCCACCGTGTCCGCGTTCTGACCCCCTCAGAACACGGCTTCCTTGGCATTCAGACTTCCCTCAGGCCTGACTGTTCCTCAAATGTCTCCCCAGGGAGGTGGAGGGTTTCTTTTTCTTTTTCTTTTTCTTTTTTTTTCCTGGTTTTTGCAAAAGACTCTGAAGCTTCCTGTCTACATCCAAATAGCCATTCAGAAGGAAGGGGGAAAAAAGCCACTGACACTTAATTATCCCTGGCAAGCTATATTAAGTTTTTTCTTTTTCTTAGAAAGGTGCATTTTAGGGAATGCCCACTCCCCAGCCTGGATCCCAGGCTTGGGGACTTGGCCCTGTTTCAGAACACCAGTTTGAAGACAACTTCAACTGAGGATTTCAGGCCCAGTGACAAGAAAATTATCTCAGTTGGGGCAACAGGCTCCTGTGTCACAGGGCTGGGCAAAGCACCTGGCTTCCTCTCACCCAGGACTTAGCAAGAGTACCAAGTGGACTTTTCTCCCGCCTGTAGGCCCAGGAGGCCCACAGGCCGTGGCGGCCAGTGGGCAAGGATGACTAAGGACCCAGCCGAGCTTGGCCAGAGGCGTGTTTTTAAGTAACTGGCATTTAGTCGGGGCGTCCTGGACTTCTTGCCGCGTTCCGCTAAAAGACCCAGGAACTCATCACCCCCACCAGGACAGGGGTCTGTAGCTGACGCGGTAGGTGAGAGGAGGAGGGGAGAGGAGGCCGTGTGTCCCCCACATATGCTCAGCAGGAAGATGGCAGTGTTCTCATCTAATGAATAATGAGGGCGATTGCTAACACTGAACACTTACTCTGTATCATTCTAAGTGCTTTGTATGTATCAGCCTGGTTAATTTTCACCAAAAACCCCTGGAGTAGATATTACCATCCTCTCTTCACTGACGAAAGAACTGAGCACTGAGCAGGGCACTGACTTACCCAACGTCACCCAGCTAATGTGGGTGACACAAGGGCTGAAACCCAAAGCTGTAGCTCCAGACCCCACATTCTTAACCATAAAATAAGGATTGGTAAGAAATTGAATTTGACCTGTTTTGACTCAGTATTGAAGACTAAACTCAATTGTGAGCTGTTGGTTCTTCGGGGTCAGCCTTATTTGGAATGAAAAGGGATTTATTTATAAGGAGCGTTTAAAGTGAAAAGTAAGTGACTCAAAATATATGGCCATTCCTCATAGTTTTTACGTGTTTGGTGAAGCCTATCTTCTTTCTTCCCCATGTTGGCCAGTGGGTTTGACAAAACTGGTCAACAAGAAGGAGCTTCTAAAAATTCCTTAAAAATCTTAAAAGTGGGAGGTATTTGAACAGGAAGAATAGCCCCACTAGGCACAAGCATTTCAGAGTTTTGAGTGACTGCAGAAAATCCAATTGAAGCAGAGGCTGCTTGGATTCACTCGTTCGTTAATTCCTTCAAGATTGAATGGTAATGGACATGGGGGAGATGGTAAACATGGTCAGTTTACTAAGCTTTGTTGAAGGAGACGGTCCCAGTGTATCCAGCCAGATAAAGGAACAAGATAGGAGTAATGACATTCTCCAAGAGCCAAGGACCTAACACACCTGAAGGACACAGGAGAACGCAGTTGGCCTCCCCTAGGCTTGACTTGGCTTGGCTCTCCAAGTCCTGGAATGTGCTTTCGTAAAATAAGACTAGAACGTAGGAACTGGGGCTTTTACTAAGTGGGAAGGTGAACTTGGCAGCCTCATGGAAATGCCACAGGTTATGGTCATAAGAAGAAAGTAGGGGGCTCCTTAACGATTTCATACCTAAAAGAAAACCTCCTTTGCCCACGGAGGGGCCTGGAATTCCTCCATTAAATGTCTCGCTGTCTGGATTCTGAAGTCAATAAAAAGAAGTGGGTGGCACCTGTGGCGGACACCGGCCAGCAGTGTCCGCGTCATTATGGATGAATTAAAACATACACACAGACTACGGAGTCTGGTGGAGGAATAGGGATAACCGACAGGCTTTTCTCTCAAGAGGAGCCACAGCCGAGGCCTCCGCCATCACAGGCCTTTATTCTAATAATCTTCCCCTTATATTCCAAGATGGATTCTCTTCACTATCCCAGTTACCACAAAGGAGCCAATGCCCCTCATTACATCACAGAAGAAGGACATTAACAAATGAATAGGCAGGGAGTTACACTGGGCCTGCAGGTACTTGAAGGGTGAGGGGGTTTCAGGCAAAGAGCAAATCTCAAAAACAGCCTAAGTATATTGCAAATCTGATTACCCACGAAAGAACCTATCTGTGGGCGTGGGTCCTGTGCATCTCCGAGTGGGAGCTGGGCCCACGCCACGCAGAAGGGTCTGCCACAGGCACCAAAGACAAACCCTATTTCAAAATGCTGTCAAATATTGGAAGATGTACCATTCTGTTACCTTTGTTCTCTCAATTCTAAGTCCTCCATTCCAGCATCTTGTAATCTCACACTCTTGGAAGTGCCTATGAAGTTTTATTATACTTGGTTTCCTAAAGTGATCAGAGTTAGCAGGCCCAAAACTCTCACATTCAAAGCTTTTTAGCACGGCACCAAGAGTCTCCTCTAGGGTTCATGGTTATTGTCTCAGGTTAAGTGTGCAATAGTCCAATCAACCCAAGAACACGTACATGTTGCTGAGTTTCACTGTCACTTTGGGGTGATTGGCTCTACTCTGTCACTCACCAGCTGCGTGACCTCTCTGGGTCTCAGTCTCCTTGTCCATACAATCTGAGCCATAACTCCTTCCTAGTAGAGATTCTGTGGAGTTTAGACTTAAAGTCTATTAAGTACCTGGCAGAAAGCAAAACAGAGAGAAAGGAAGGGGCTAATGAGCTTGTACCTCTGTCTTCATCTGTACGAAGAAGGTGTCGGTTAAATCTTTCATTTGGTAAATATTTTGTGAACACCTTCTCTGTGATAGTTGGTTCACTAGTAGCCAGAAGCCTTGATAGTCCATTGCCTGGGGGAAATGTCATGGATGGAGGTCTGAGAGACCCCACAAAGGGTGTAAGAGGGCCTCGCAGTCAGTCCAGCATCGCTCAAAGGTGGTGCATCACTCAGTGCCTCCCCAGGGCCAGCCTTCACCTCATGCTTCTTTCTTCCTAATTTTCATTTGCATCTTTATTGCAATGATTCCAGCAAGTGTTTTAAGTCAGTTAGAGAATTATGAAATTGCTTTATAAATAAAAAGTCCACAGTGTTTTATTTGGATGACCTCTATATGACAGACAAACTCTTTATTTTATCATTCTTTCTTTAATGCTCCATAGGCCCCTTCCAGGATGATCCGTGAGCCCTGGGGTCCCAGAGCTCATTAAAGGAAACAAAGTGTCCACATTAGTAATGGGACGTGCCATTTATACATGTAACATGTCAGGTATGTAAAGTGCTCTGTGATGATTTTTTATAACTTTCCAGTCTGAGTATCAGTATTTTATTTACAACTAAGTTGTTAAGATAAAATTGTGCTCGGGGCATAGGCTGCTTCACCATCACAGCTGCAACCAGCTATTCCAATGCCAAGACTGGGAAGGGAATTTTCTTTTTTATTTACATACTTACTTTTGTATTTGGCATCAAAAACAGTATTTTCCAAACTACATTGCAAGGAACATCAGTTACATAGGAGTTATTCATAGAAAGACTTTCATGATCAAGCACATTCAATAAAGTGAAATAGGTAACTTCTAAGTATACAGTAGAGTTTTAGTCTGCAGCATTTTCTAAAATTATAAACTCAGTAAGTTGAAGAAACGGGACCTCATGGAGAGCAATCCTGAAAGCAACTGTGGATGATTTAGTTCCCTCAATCCCTAGAAATTTGTTTGGTGGGGGCAGTAGTTATTCCTCTGCACATGCATGAAAACTCAGACAATTCCATGACTTTTCTAACAACTCTTAGACAATGACTCAACTTAGGGGTGAGACTATATCAACCAGTACTTCAGTCTTCTGGGCTGACTGGCTACTGTGGGTGGGTGGCATGCCTTTACACACTTGGTGCACCTGGTTCCCAAACTCATATTCATTCATTCTCTCTCTCTCTCTCTCTCTCTCTCTCTCTCTCTCTCTCTCTCTCTGCCCTGGGTTTGCTTATCCTCAACTTCTGGCCCTTTTACATTTGGAGCAAAGGGGCAGGGGGTATGGTGCGGTGGAGGGGACACAAAGGGGCAGATGATGTAGCCAAGTTCCTCCTTGATAGGCATTTTCACAAGATGACTTTGAGATCTCTGGGCCTGGCAGGGATTGACAGCTGCTATTTTATCATGCGCACTTTCACGGAGCCTCAGAGGCTCCGCTGCGAGCCCCCCGGCTGCCCCTCCTTTGATCTGATCCTCATCAGCTACACCGCCGATGTGCTCCCTTTGAGGGCCTTCCTCATTGCAGGCTGCTCTTTGGAGCTGGACCCTTTCTAAAAGACCCCGAAGGAGACAGATGGAAAACTCAAATTAAGTAATTAAAGGGAGTTTAATGAAGGGATTGTTTGTGATGGAGTGGGCAAGGTAGAGTGAGACCAACAAAGAGATGTGAAGTGACCTGAAACTAGCAAGAGCACAGCAGCTATTACCACCCCTAATCCCTTTAGGGACAAGCGAAGGGAAACCTGCAGAACACGACCACCTGATAAGGAACGGTGGCCTTCCATAAGACAACATTTTGTCAACCTGCCACTCAGCAGGGAGGCAGACCAGGGTATGAATACCCTGCCCTCTGTCCCCGTATTCTCCAATCTTCTCTGATGCTTCCTATTGGCCAAAACCAACCCCAAACCAGAAGTCAGAGGACAAGGGAGCTCTGTCAAGGTGTCTTATAGAGATCAGTCTCCTAGGACACAGAGCAGAGCGTAGAAGGATGGGAAGTAGATTAAGAGGGGTAAACAAAATATCAACTCACAACCTCAAGAAGACGTTCTTAATGTGGGTTCAATATGGACTGGCTGCACCTGACTCAAACTTCTTTGACCGAGTGTTCTTTTCATCTGCCTGCCCCAGCCTACTGCACATCTTCCCACTGCCCTGACCGTAGGCTTGTTCCCTCCACCTGGAATGCTCTTTCTCCACTCTTCATGTGGTTAAAACTTTTCTGTTCCTTCTGAGTTGTTCTAAGCATCACTGACTCAGAAAGTCTTCCATTTAAAAAAAAAAATCCTATAGTTCTTTTACACATGGCTTTGTACATTTAGGATTCCATAATTATTTTCCATTACAACCATTTCTCTCTTCTCTGGACACAAGTTCCTTGGGAGCAGGGGTTTGATCCAGGGAAAAGGGCTACTTTTTCTTGGTGCTGACACCTAGCAGGAGCTCAGGAAGGGTTCGCCAAGTGATTAGCTTCCATTGTCTGAGCCTCAGTTTCTTCAGTTAGAAAAACAAGGACTTGATACAGGTGACTTGAAAGGCTCCTTTGAGCTCGCAAATTCTCTGAAATGCAAATGCTATTCCCACAGGTGAGACACTTTCAACTTTTCGTCAAGAAACATCTTCCAAATTTATACATTAATAGGAGATACAGTAGAGGGAGGTTAGAAAATCTCAAATTACTTACAAGAGGCAAAAAAAAAATAGCATTACAGTGAATGAATAAAGTTTCTCAAGGAAATGAGAAATCTCTTCTTTGATGGAATACGTGAAAGCTAAACTGGAAGGTAATTAGATTAAATGATGATGTAAACTGGAAAGGAAACATCACTTCCTGCCTGCACCAAATGTCTTACAGGTGTCAGTGGGACCCACCAGCTCAGTCATTAGGGTGTTTTAACTTTCTCTGCTCAACTATGTGCGAGTGATTGAAAATGAGAGTTTCATTGGGGTACCTGACACCAGGAGGACATTTTGGTGCAATGAACTTTGTTCTCGTTACTAGGAGTAAAATAAAAAACAGGATTCAATGCACATGGATGTGGTGATGGCTTCTTTTTCACCCTACACAGCCCAGAGCTCTGTTAGCCTGTACCCCAGGAGATTTATAACCCCAAAGATTGCATACCGAAGGGTGCCCCAAGCTAATATGCAAAGCTCTGATTTGAGGGTCAGCAAAGATTTGTTAAGACCTGGTTTTCCCACTAAGAAGGTGTACAACTCGGGAAAGCCACAGCCTGAGCTATCTGAGGCACAAAGGGGACACCGTGACATTTCTGATACAGAGAAGGTTTCTAATATAGAGTGGAGACACCATAACACGATGAAAATATTTTAGCGTTGCAGACAGGCACACTTGCATTGCAGCCCAAGTTCAGCTGCTTGCAATGTGGGTGATGTTAGGCAAGCTCCTTGTCCTCGCTGAGCCACAGGTGTCCCGTATGAAAGCTTGAGTGTAACGACAGGCCTGTCTGAACAGTGATGCAGTAGCTTGTCTATAACATGGCAGCAATAACGAAGCTCGAATACATGGATGGGTTGGCTCTCCCATACCCAGAAATAAACCCAGTCTTTTATTTCATTCATTCATTTGTCTAGCAAATACGCACTGATTGTTTGTATGTGCCCAGCCCAGATTGTGTAGTAGTTAGCAAGGCAGCCACGGCCCCTGCCCTCAGGAGCCATATCGTCTTTGTGAAGTGGAGCCACACAGACTTCAAATAAACGGGAACCTCTATGAAAAAAATGCACAGTTCTGTGACAGCAATGAATGGGGAGTGTTATTTAATTGGCAGCTCAAACAAAGCTGCTCTGAGGAAATGACACTTAAGTTGAGACTTCGAGGATGAGTTGGCATAATTCAGGAAACATGTAGGCAAAACATCACTTCAGGTTTTGGGAGGAGCATGTGTGAAGGTTCAGAGGTGGGAAAGGGTTAGAAATTAGAAAAAGCCAGGATGGCTAAAGTTTTGTTAACAAGGAAAAGAAAGGGGCATGATGAGGAGAGAGGTGAGCGAAGACCAGCCCAAGGGGATTTAATCCTACCCGCAGGGGAAAACCTGTCCCTTTACTCCTTTTGTGGGTTAGAGTCCCTGCCTGGATCCCTGGCCCAATGATTATCAAGATGACCTTGGAGGGCAAACAGCCGCTGGTCTGGATGGGAGAAGACCTGAGTCTGAAGCTCAGATTTGTCACCTCATCCTCCTAAAATACACGTTAGCACACAGCTTCATTTTCTGAGGTTTCAGTTGTCCTCCACCCAAACAAGATGCATTTGGGCAAAACCATCAAATCTAAAATTCTCAGATTCAAATTTCAATTTCTGGCCAACTTGCTTGAGTGTCATGAACATTGGGACAGTTACTTCCAGGAACAAAGGGAAAGGAGCGCCTGCTCCGTTCAATCCTGCCCCACCGCCATCCCCAGAAAGTCTCAGGAGAAGTACTTAGGAAGGAGGAAGAAACACCAGGGTCCCACAGAGGGTGTGCTGTCAACAAGGGAAACAGCTGGCAGGGGCAGAATGACAATATCCGAGGCTCCTGCCAGCCTTTGGGGAGGAGAGAGAAGCATCCTGCTCCCCAGGAGCTGGGCCTGCAATGTGATCTCCAGGGGCAGAGCCTCTCTGAGGACACCTGGAACAAAGGGGCCCTTGGATTCTCCTCTTGGGCCTTCTCTGCTCTGTAATCAGTTTAGCTCCGGTCCACCAGGCCTCAGATTAGCCAGACCTCTCGTGACTTTGGCTGGGTGGGCACAGGCTAAGTCGGGTGGAAAGTTAAGGCAATTATCCAGATGAGTCAAGTCTTGCAAAAGGAAAAAAGAGCAGTGAATTGCAGGGCCTGGCGCAGCTTGGCTTCCTGTAAGCATCAGCATTACTAGCTCTCTGCTCAGCCCTCCCCATCAGTAGGCTGGTAGTCACGTTACTCCAAGGGACACCGATGAGGACCTGAATCAAATGAACGCTATTCCCCCAGCAAGGCTTTGTGGAGAGTCACATTGTGCTTAACCCTCTGCTGAACCATGGAACAACAAGGTCATGATTAGCCTCTGTCTCTGAGAACCCAAAGCTTTTAACTTAGGTAAACAAGACCAAGTGGCAAGTAGGAATTAGTTGTCCTACTGTACTAATACTGCTCGTCCTTTGCTTGGGCCAGTATGAGAGAAGAGCCCAAGAAAAGGCAGGATCCTTTGTGTCTCCGGATAGCCGTTCAGTGCTGCAGCCAACAAAAGAAGGGAAGGTGGTTCTTCTTTTACAACTCGTGTGGGAGCCCAGAAAATGCACGTGAGCGCCTGCCTAGCACACCTTGGCCCACTCAACTCCCAATGCTAGCAACCCCTGCCAAGCTAACCATCAAGAGAATAATCTTATTATTGGTAACCTCTTCTCAACACAGCCTCACCACATGACAGCCTATTAGGCCGTCGGGCCTTATTAGTGCTGGGCGCAGTGCGGTCGAGTGTAACTGGATCCCAAGCCGTGTGCTAAATGCTCCATCTGGAGCTACTCTCTGAACACCGAGGAGGGCTGCTCCCTCCTCATCTTTAAAAGTCTTCGGAAGAACGGCTCAGGTTTCTGAAACCTGCTGGAAGTGAAGACAGCACCCGCAGCCCCAGGCTCCTCACCCCTGCGCAGAAGAGCCAAGCAAGTAATGGCAGAGAACTGTTCTTCCCGGGCTCATTCTTCGCCGGAGTACTCCGAGAACAAGCATGTGACTCCTTCGTCTTCTGATAGATTTACTCTGCAGACACGCATGTAACAGCAACTGCATGCCAGGCGTCACTAGGCACTAGTGTTCTAACAATGAGCGAAGCAGAAAAAATCTCTGCCCTTGTGGAGCTGATATTCTAGCAAGGAAGGTAAAGAAGAAGTTCGTTTTTTTGAAAACGTAAATAGCGGAGAATGTATATTAGTTCGCTAAGGCCGCCGTAACAAAGCCCCCAAAATTGGGTGGCGCGGACAGCAGAAGCGTAGCGCCTCTCCTGGGGGCCAGACGCCCGAGCTCAGTGAGCGGGCGGTGCTCTTTCCTTCTGGAGGCTGTGGGCGAACAGCCTATTCAGGCCTCTCTCCTCGGCCTGCAGCTGGCTGTCACCTCCCTGTGTCTCTTCACACTGCCTTCCTCTGTGTGTATCTCCATGTACACTTTTTACAGACTCTCTTTTTATAAGGACACCAGGCATGTTGGGTTAGGCCCTACCAAATGACTTCATTTTTGAATTGATTATCTACATAACGATCCTACCAGGGGTGTCAAACTCATTTTCACTGGGGGCCACATCAGCCTCATGGTTGCCTTCAAAGGGCCGAATGTAATTTTAGGACTGTATAAATGTAGCTACTTGTTAACAGTTAAGCAAGAACTAGGTGCTGCCACCAGGTAAAAACAAGGTGGAGGGATGGATTCGGCTCTTGGGCCTTGTGTTTGCCACCTGTGCCCTACTCCGAATAAGATCAAATTCTGAGATACTGGGAGTTAAGACTTCAATGCATGATCTGGGGAAGAAGGACAGGATTCAACCCATAACAATGTAAGAATTATTCTCTAACTTAGTTGGAATTATAACTTTGTCATGTAACTAACATTATGACTTAGTCATAATTGCTATGGAAAAAATAAAGCAGGTAGGGAAGATAGAAGTGCCAGGGCGTGAGGGAGCATTGGTAAACAGGGTGGTCAGGAAAGAACATGCGGGGCAGAAGGAAAAGCGAGCGCAAACACCCTAAGGCAGGAGCAGGACTGGAATATTCTAGAAGAGCAGAGAGACTGATATGGTGGAGCAGAGAAGGCAGAGAGCAGTAGCAGATGAACTCAGATAGGGGAGTGTGGAGGGACGAATCTCGTTCTTAAGCCACAGCGTGAGCGACAGCCCCAGGAGGGCTCCGGGAGGCCCACCGTCTGGATCTGCGGTGTTGTGAAGAAGTGCTGTCCTGTAAGTGTTAGTGGTGCGGTAACAGGGCTGACCTCCATGATAATGTTTCATTTCTGCAGCTTGCATGGTGCTTGCCTCACCTTTGCCTGCACTGACTCTTTTGCTTGGAACCCTCCTTCCTGGAGCCTCAGTGCAGGACTTTTATGAGGCTGTGTCTGCCTGAGTTCCACAGACCCGGTTGCTCAAACTTCCTGGGTTGTGAGCATCACAGACCTTCTGCTTCACATACCAAACTGGCCACAATGGGCCAAAGTCTTCTAAGGCGCCTCATCGCAGAGCCCTCTTAGCCTCTAGTTTCTACATCATACCACAGTTGCAAAGAGGAGCGAGCAAGCCTCTGAGCAGACATCAGAGACGATAAATGCTTTGAAAATTGCCTTCTTAGGAAACAGAGGCCTGTTAAAGCTTTTACTAACTACCCAGTGAACGGTGGAAACAATTACCTTCCCAGACACGGCGCGGTGGTGTGCCATTAGAGGGAGAGATGTTTGCTTCTGAGAGCCCGCCTTCACCCACACCCGGCAGGTCTGAGAACCCCCTTCCTTCCTTCTCTTGACTGAGGCCAGTGACTTGGACCCCAAGGGGTAGCTGTTTATCTGAACAATTGGTAACTTTGACGGAGGGTCTCCTATGGTGCACTTCACAGATATCACTGTAGATACTACCACCTCCATGTGACAGATGCAGAAACTGAGTGTCAGAGTGGTTATTTTTGCCCAAGATCATACAAATACGCTACTGAGTGGTGGAGCTGGGGCTTGAACCTAAGTTTGTGTAATTTCAAAGCCTGTTTCCCTCCCCAAGCACACGTTGCTGCAACCCAGAAACTCAATTTGCAGAGCAAAAATCTCCATTCAATACTTTATCTCATTCAATATGCATGTGAAAAGTTTCTTCATAAGTTTTCTCTCTATGGTTAAAAAAGCATATTCCCTGATAGAACCCCAATTTTTAAGTATTAAAAGGGTACCTTACTCTTCAATGTCCATCTCCAGTAACTGTCCTATGAAACCTTTACTGAGAACCCCTTTCACTGCACCAGAAGCTGACTGTGTTCTCTCTGTACTTTGAAACACTAGTACAACAACATGTTTTGGAATTAAATGAACCTATGGTCCTAACTGAGCTTTGTGACACTGAGCAAGTTGTTTATGTCCCCTGAATCTCACTTCCTCATGAATTTAATGGAGATTAAAATTCCTACCCCATAAAGATTAAAAGAAATAATGTGTGTACAGTAGCTGGCCAATAGTAGTTGCTTGTTAAATGTAAGTGCCTTGTTTTGCTGTCTCACAGCCCTTCAGAACATTCTGGCTTATCAAATGCCTGCTTCCGGCTTGCTTTTAAAGTCTGGCCTGCGTCTAACTCATTCCTGAAGCCTCTCATTGTGGGAGCTCACAGTTAGTACTCTAGAAATATTTATTGAATGGGTTTAAGTTGCAAGTTGCTATTTTTTTAAAAAAAAAGGAGAGAGAGAGAAAAGAAATACAAAGGAGGAAGGAAGGAAGGAAGGAAGGAAGGAAGGAAGGAAGGAAGGAAGGAAGGGAGGAAGGGAGGGAGGGAAGGAGGGGCAAGAAAGAAAGAAGAAAGGGAGGAAAGCAGGGAGAGAGAAAAGAAAGCAGAAAAAGGAGGAAATAAAGCAAGGAGGGAAGGAGGGAAGAAAGAAATCCTGAGAAGGCAATGGGCAGCAGGAAGAGGACCACATAGCCAAGAAGATAGGTGGGCCATGAAGGCAAATTCATCTGGTTTCCAAAGTCGCTAGAAACTAGCCCCATCAGGAGATGCATCCCTTGTTATCCGTATGCATCAAGCACACAAACACTTGCACTTTTTAATGGGTTTAAATGGCAAAAGATGGGAAATTTAGGCAAAGCATTCCTCCACGTGTTAAAGCCGGGACCACAGCGAAGAATAACTGTGAGCATCAGGAAGTTCCATTTTACTCTCTTACCCACACCTCACCATGGAAGCGTCAACATAGGCAGGTCATGGACACAACAGGTCACGGTCAGGCCCCTCTTATTTCACTGGCAAATGTGAGAGCTGCCGAGCTTTGCTTCCTCTCAATCTGCTGCTCGCCAGTGAGGGAGAAGAAATGGAGTGCTGGGCCCCCGCTACTTGAGAGTCAATTAGAACATGCTGATTTCCCTAACAGGATTAGCCCTGTCCTTCCTCAGAGCCTTTTCTATTAATGAAGTAATCAATGATGTCCCCGTAACACAGAAATCATTTAGGAACCTAAACAACCAAATGCAGAGTTAATGATTCTTATTTTTAAAGTCACTTTTATGGCCATTTTGCTACCTCCAAAAATGTGTTTTAAGCACTAATGGAAATACCTCTCTTTCTGTGTGGGCATTATTCCAATATTTTATTACTGGTCTCAGGTCTGAGACATTGTGGGTGTAGCAACAACAGGCAGGAAGAGAGCAGGAACAGGGTTGTATTCCTTTCATGAGGTGACAAGGAGTGTTCCCTGACCCACACCCCGACTCATTAGAAACATGGGAATAATGGATGAGATAAAACAGAGAATCACAATTTATGGGGAAACTTAATCATACGTAAGCTAGAGAAATAGAGACTTGTATCTATAAAAGCATTAGCAGGGGATAATGGAAACCCCCCAAAGCCCTCCCTCAGTGGGGTCAGAGTGATCCTCCTAAACCACAAATAGGATTATTTCATCTCCTGCTTAAGACTTTTCAATAACATCCTGTTGCTACTGAAGAAGTCCTACCTCCCTCACTAGGCTGCAAGACGGTTCAGTTTCTTGTCCCTGCCCGCTTTCTGGAGTCGGTTTTGGCAACTCTCCCAATCCTCTCTCAGCTGTGCCACACACACAAACACACACACACACATGCACACAGACTCATAGTGATGTAAACATGTGTGTGCACCCCCACATATACAAACACACAATGAACATGCATGTGCATGCACATACACATACATGCATACACATATACCCACACACGGGTGTGTGCGTGCACACATGGGTACAGATACACACAAAGCAAACATGTACATGCACACAAACACACATGTGCACACATACACATGGACACACACGTGTGCTCGTGCATGCACAAATACATGTGCACACCTTCCCCCTTTCTCCTATTGATCTTTCAGACCCTGGAGTAGATGTCGCTTATTCTAGGAAGCCTTGTGCAGAAAACCTTAAATATAGATTAGGTGCCTTCCCTAGGCCTGCCATGGCACTTGGTGCTTCCCTATCTCAACCCTTCTGCCTTATTTTGTAATTGTACATCTATCTGCCTAGCGCCCCTAACTAAACCACGGGTGTATGCCCTGGTAGTCCATGCGCTGTCCATCACTGGGGCACTAGGGTCTAGGGCAGGGCCCAGCTCAATAAATGGTTGTCGAATTAAATGTCATTGAAGAGACTGAATTTAATACGACCTGAAAGAGACCTTAGGCAAACCTAGCATGTAGTAGGGGTACAATAAATATCTGTCGTGTTGAACTGATTTAAATTGAATATGACTTAGATATTCTCAAGAAAGCAAAACTGGAACTAATCAAATTTCAGGAAGTTAATAGCTGGTTAATAGTATCAAATAATATGGCCATGTGTGATAGAAGCTTGTGTTCACCAAAGGAGGAGGAGGGCTCATAGTGGAACGAGAAAAGTAATTAAAGGAAGGAACTGGCTATTTTCACCCAGCACCGCTCAAGGGCAGTCAGTGAGTTCACCACTGGTTCCAGCTGGCCACTGGAGAGGGGTGCTGGGCTGTGGGCAGAGGACTCATCAGGCCTCCAAGTCCCTCAAGACGCTGGGCCTCCTTTTCTCAGATTCTCTCTTCACCATAACCCTATAAACTTCCCGTGCAGACTTCCTACAGGGAGGCCATGTGCTGACCCAAGCGTTCCTAACCCTTGGCAGCTCTGTTTCTTGTTGAACATGAATAAATTAGCCCTGCTCACGCACCAGTCTCTTAGAAGCCAGCCTGGAAGGAATCTGTCCTGAAGCCCGCTCCATTCTGAGTCCAAGAACAAATACACTTCTACGTTTACAGAGCTGCCCAGCTAGAGCAGTCACTGGTCCCTCTAGGTGACAATGCTGCTTCATTTCTTTTAGAGAATATGGAAAACGAACCTAAGACCTGCATGATTCAGTGACCACCAGGGCTGAGGGAACTGACTCTGGCCCCCAAAACGGGCTATGCTGGCCCGATCTGACAATGAGGGCACTCAGGCGGGTCAGACAGGGGTCAGAGATAGTCTTTGGTGGTGAGAACCCATAGCTGGGTTAGACTATCAGGCGGACTCGAGTTGTGGGGAGTGGGACAAGTAAGCATTAAGCAGGAGTTTGGGGCAAGATGCTATTTGGGGGCACACAGGGTGAGGAGCTTGGGACAACACTAATCATGTCCTAATACTGGCTTCCAGTCTTTGGACACTACTCAAGTGCCAAGCAACATCCTTCGTGTCTTTCTAAATATTGTCTCATTTAGTCTTCCAACAACCCTATGATCCAGGAACCAACAATTACCACCCCCTTTACAGTGAGGAAACCACTCTGGATGCAGTACGGTCGCATGAACCATATAGAACTGCCAATATTTGCCTATGGAGCTGCCACGAGGTCCAGCCCAATAGTTCTCTCTCCGTGAGGGTTGCCCCGGGACCGAGGCAGGGAGTGTTGGTGGGAGTGAACAGAGAGACAGAAATGAAATAGAGGAGACCCATGTGACACAACCAGCTAGGACTTGAAGGAATGATGGACAAGTTCCGAGAGAGCTATTCATGAGGCCCCAGCAAGTCATTGCAGGGTTTCTGGCTGAGGGTCCTGGTCCCACAGACAAGCCAGGTGTTGTTTACCACTCAAGTCACAAGAGAAGGCGCGGAGAGCTGTCCCCTTTCCCAGCACCCAGAGGTCCAAACAGCCGTGCACGCCTCCACGGCCCCTGCTGAGCCTCTTTTGTGAGCAGAAATCAGATCACACGTTGCCTGAAGTCAGATATGTGACCAGACTCGATGCATTGTGCAAGATTTCACCAATGATGAAAATAACTTTCTCCTGCTGTATGTAACATCTGGTGTCACAGATTTTTGCTGAAAGCCATAAAATCACTAACTTGCAGAGAAAATCTCATTGTTGAAAAATACATTTACGGAGGGGCGGGTGGCAGCCAGAGCCTGGCTGTGTTCTGGGGCTGCCTCAGTGTTAACATCGGCCCTTTGTCTCTTGGGTGGATGATGAATTTCATGAAGCCTCGGGAGGAATTTGGGTCAGGGGAAAGACAGACCCAAGTTAGTGTCTCTGTCACTGACTAGCTGAGGGACCTTGGACTGGTTCCCTAACCTTTCCGAACTTCCATTTCCTCATTGACAAAGGGGGAAAAAAGGGAGGATAAAAATAAAAATAGCCACCTGCCAGGGTTACTCTGTAGATCTGTGGAGATTCAATGAAATAACAAATGTGGCAGTGCCTGGCATGAGAGTAAATGCTAGCTTCTTCTTCCTTTCTTTTCTTTTCCTTTTTCACACCATGACATTTCCCTTCAGTCCCAAGTCAGCCCGAGCGCTGTGGCATTTGTCCAAGACTTGTACATGTAATGTTCCTTCGAGCTTGGCCCAAGCTGAAACTGACTGGGACCCCGGCACTTTGTTAGGGTGAAGCCGCTGATGTTCTAGTCTGTCTCTCCCAGTGAAAGGGACTGCGCCTGCTCACCAGTGCCTGGTACATAGTAGGTGCTCAGGAATTGGCTGAAGAGAGGCGTGAACTACACAACATCAAGGAGCAGCAGGAAGGGAGGGGGCGGTGCCTCTGTCAATCAGCACTGACTTAGCGAGCTCCTGCTCTTTCCAGGCCTTGTGTTAGGCCTGGGAGTAGGAATATTAAGTGACAAGATGGGGTGAGCCACAGGAGCCCCTGAGTTTACCTGGCAAGTCGGGGCTGGGGCAGGAAAGGTCGCTCTTTGTAACATGAATCATACACTAGGGGACCAGGGCTGCTGGAGGCAGGGTGCGTCACGGTCCAGACGTCCTGCTTGTCATTCTCATGGCTGCCTTCGAATTCACGTTAAGTCTAGTTTTTCTTGTGTCCAAATGCTGCTGTGAGTGGAGTGCATGGAGGGAGCAACATGATGTGATTGACCTTGCCCCTGCCCCACCCCACAGCATGACTTTGACCTTGGACTCGCCTCAATTGCTATAAATGTTTGCTCAGAGCGCATTCAACCTCCCGTGTCTCTCTCTCTCTCTCCACCTCAGAGTGTGCGTTTCTGTCTTAGAGTGTGTGTTCGCGTCACTTGTACACATCTGCCTCTGTCCCTCTCTGTTTCTCTGTTGCCCTGCTTGGGTCTCCCCATCTCCTTGCATGTGTCTCTGGTGTCTCTCTCCTCCTCTGTCTCCCCTTCTCTCCCGACCTCCCTCTGAGCCACTCCCTACCTGAGCCACACCCCCAGCTGTCTGGGGTCCCGCACAGCCCAGCCATTCTGCACATAGTCTTAACTCTCGCTTATTATCTTTGCCTTCACCATTTTTGGCTGCAGGCCACAGCAAACAGAATGTGAGAAAGCAAAAACTAATGAGCTTCTTCAAGAGAGGATAGGGAGCTTCTGTGATTTCATTTAGTCCTCAGAGTTTAACTCCTGGCACTTCCGTCACATCTCCAAATGGTAAGCGAAGGTTGTTACTTTTCAATTTGGTTGGGCTGTGTAGCACATTTCATCAATTAAAATGCACCCTTGGTGCAAAATCACAACAGGGCCGGCAGGAAGGGTGCTAGCGGGTGAGGATTTTTTCCCAAAGTTACTTTTGTTCCGGGTAGTTGCGATCTGTTCAAGGCAGCCTTGCGCTCCAACAACAACACCGCTCATGGGAAGCAACGTGTGCAGTCCGTGGCTGCGCGGCACCCTGGGTGGCCGAGGACCCACGGGACCTGGCAGGCTGGCCCTGGGGTTGGGCGGAGGTCTCTGGACTTAGCTCTGACTCTGCCAACCTTTGGCATGAGCTGGACAGGGCACTCAGCCTGCGTGGACCCTGTTTTCAGCTCACGCATCCCTCACTCATAGCCTCGGGAGAAATTCTCTAACTGGAAAGATCTTCAGAAGAGGGAATGTGTAAATGAAAAAATAAGCTTCACCAACGTCCCTCATATTCATTCATTCAACAGATACTTATAGAACATTTACCGCATGCCAAGTACTATGCTGGCCCCAATATTCGAAAATGTTAGGTCCAAAGACTTCAACCTTCCTCCCCATTCTTCCCTGTCAAACAGGGGACAGTTCGCGTGAGTCACCACGAAAGCTAAAACCCTCACCCTTCCGTTCTCTCTACCTACAAACAGTGCTGGAGGAGAGAGCTAGGGATGAACCTTTCAAGAAATTATTACTGTTCCCTGACCGCAAAATTAATACACTTATTATAACAAAATGTTTATTGCAGATCGACAGACAGAACAAAATGTAAATCAGTCACAATCCTTCCTCCCAAAGATCACCACTATTTGTGAAGGAAAGTTATTTTTTAGCATCAGCAGAAACCAGCAAGCCTGCGAACAGAGGGCTGAGCCTCAGAGAGCAAACCTAAATCTGATGCTTTGGTTGAGCCCCTCCTGTGTACTGGGCGCTGCTGTGGAGTTCCAACCACCAGCAGAGCACAGCTTGCCTTTCCAGGCTTGATGAAGGCGGACTCGCCGGTCGTCTTTACCCAAACGTTCAGGGCCCAGAGCCACAGAGCAGTAAACCAAGAACGTAATGTGGGAGCGGGTCCCACGTCCAATTTCCAGTGGGAGTGCTTCGCCCACTCTCAAGTTTCTTGCCCCTTTCAGCCTTCCCACTGTGGGTACTACTGTACCATAGGTCACCCCTGTCCTTGAGTCTTCTCCCCGTGCCCCACCGTCAGATATTGCGAAGGCTCGGCAGCTCTAGCCTTGTGCAGTGTCCAAGAGAGCAGCAGCAACATCTCAGGCAGGGTTTGAATGGCAGAACAAAGCTGGCGGAAAGTGGGGAGCCATGTAGCTTTTTACAGGCCTCCTGCAGCTGTTGCTTTCTTAGAACCTGGGACCGACCTTCATAAATGCCGTGAGCTAGACAGGATGTGAAGAACATCCCTAGTTCTGTCCTCAGAAAGGGTGTTACTCAAAATAATCCCTCGTACGGTTGCAGGAGAGGGAAGGTGGTAGCCCACAAAGTTTAGGAAGTGCTTCTGGCCACACCCCACTCACAAAGCACGTGAGCACATCAAAGCCTCTGAGAAATCTGCTTAACTCACTTTAACTGAGCAGTTCCCAAACCTCTAATCACGGGTGTTAGAAACACTAAGCAATATCCCAGGGAACTCGCTTAGGCAATTAAATGACAGTTCTTATTGCATGTTGTTTATATTAATATTATGTTAATATTTTAAGTAGAAACATTGGATCTGGTGTTATTAACAGCATCCTTTTATACTCTTACCACTGCCAAAGTCATCATTACTTTATAGAAGGTTGTCACGGTTCTGGCCACTGCCCAGTCCACGAGCCTCACCTCCTACCTGTCCCAGGCTTCAGCCTTTCCAAATTGCTTGAAATGCCCCCAAATGCAATACATGCTTTTGATTGCTCTTTTACTGAAATGCTCATCTTGCTTATCCATGCAGCAAAGGTCTACCCCTCCTTTAAATTTCAGGTTTTCTCTTCTGCGGAGCTGTCCCTGAATGCGCAGTAGCTCGCACCTTCTGCATTTCCCCGGCGTTCTCCGTATGCCTCACCTGCTGAGTGGGACCCTGTGCTTCTGTGTCTGTCTTCTGGGCCACGCTGGGGGCTCCCAGGGGGCAGAGGCTGTGTCTTATTTATCTTTGTATCCATAGGATTTAGTAGAATGACTGATTCATAGAAGTTTCCAAATAAAGAGATGAAAATAGACCCGCATGCCAAGGTCAGGCAAAACCCAGCTAAAGTGGACAAATAAAGAAGAAGTGTGAAATAGGGAGAATGTAGGCAGAGTAGCAGCTGGCATTTCAAAGCTTAGTAGAGTCTCTCAGTAGCTCAGGCAATATCCAGACATGTGGGTGGTCTGTATGGGGGTGAGGGCGAATTGGAGAACAAGTTCCCAGAAAACTGAACTTCAGACTTAGCACAAAGTGGTCAGGATGGGGTAAACTCTGGAAAATTCAGGGGAACTTGAATGCAAATCTGAATCCTTAGGTACTAGTCACTGGGTTGATTGGACTAATGGCCTAGGATTCCTTAAACTCCCGGTAAATAGGGACAAGGTTGAACCCAGATTGGGAGGGTGGGGTAAGGCTGAGCCCACAGGTGCAGACTGAGTGGCTGCACCTGGGGGATTAGAGCACCACCAGGACAGGAAGCCAAGCTGGTCATTAAGGCTTCCAGTGCCTTTCATCCCTTGGCCTAGCTAACTGTAGGGGCTCAGACTCCACCACACTATGGATTTCTGCCTTCAGAACCCCAGTCCAGAAATGTGGCTTCAGCCTGCTTTCAAATTCATTTGTGCCCTGGAGTTTACATCCTAGAACGAGACTCATGGAGCTGAAATCCAAAGATCTGTTAACCCCAGCATGCTCAAAGCCAGGCTGGGAGTATCGGTGACTTATTAATAAAGGCCGTCTCTCCAAATAGTTTTGGGATGAAATGAAGCTAGATAATAAATATGAGTGGGATACTTCCAAGAAAAACAAAACTTTATTTTTTAATGGCTGAAGACAAAATCTTCCAAGTGTCTAGTCTATACCAATCAGAATAATTAAAAGAAAAATACAAGAGATTCAGGTCAAGCTAAGAGGATTTAAAATGTAATTTGTTATTCAACAGCTTCTAAAAATGGGGGAATAGATTCTAATTAAATCCTAAAGTCCCAAATCCATACACAGATCCCAAACTTTGAAGGGAGAAGCCGACCAGCTGGTCCAGGATGATCCTGTTGGCGGTGCAAGGAAGTGTCAGGAAACTTTCAATAAAGCAAGGAAAGAGGGCAGAAAGGGCTAATGTTCTACATTTATCAGAGAAAATACTACAAGATGGGAGAAGATTTCCTGTTTGTTTTCTTGTTTACTTATATTTAACAGTTTGGGCTTCAGGGAGTAATGAGAGGAAGAGAGAAATGATGGAAGGCCGGGTGGGTAGGGGATGGATGGGTGGTTGGATGACTAGGTAACATTTTTGATGGGGCTAAAGTGAGTAAAGTTCTAGTTTAGGTTCTTGCTTGGTATTTTCCTCCAAGGGCCGCACATACTTCCCCCAAGTCCTCGTGCTTCTTGGAATGGTCAGGACAAATTCCATGCGCCACTCAAACGTAAGCAGTGATACAAACGTCACTCTGGCCTCTGAGATGCGAGGAACATTGCCGAGCCACTACCAGCGCTTCCATTCCACATCAGATGTGATGGTCGTCTGCCCACGATTACTGCGGAGTCCAGAGTTTACGGGTTCTCGGTCCCTTGTTATCCAGATTTTCTGTCCCTGCAAAATCTAGAAAGCATTCCGGCTTCCTCTCCTGGGTCTGCCCTCCCTGTTCCATGCTGAATGAAACACACAATTCCACCTTCTGCCTGGATTTACCTCAAACGTCACTCCCAAATGGTGAGAATATAGAGGGACGGTGATGAGTGGTCACATACTAGTGGGTTGGCCAAAAAGTCCTTTTTAGTTTTTTTACATAAAATAAGACACATTATTCATTTTCACCAATAACTTTATAGATTTGGATATTTTGAGTATGTCAGCTATCTCCTGCTATTGGCTTCTTGTCGGTAGAGGCCAGGGGTGCTACTAAACATCGTTCAATACGTAAGACAGCCCCACAGTGAAGAATTATTTGGCCATAATATCAGTAATACCAAGAAACCTCACAAACCATTTCTGACACATTCGATCAGTTCTAGCACCTTCTCCATACACTGCCCAAATCTTTTTTTGCACGTCAGTTGAGTTTTTACATATCTTGAAATAATAAAGCATAATGCACCAAAAATGTTGTGTATTTTTCCATCTTCAACATTAAAATGGTTGCACAAAAATTCACCAACTTTGATAAGCTTTTTTAAATGCACACTGATATGACAGCTGTCGCGATACAATGTAAGAAAATTTTGAATGAAGTTCAAGACAACGAAGCACTAGTAGAGCCATCGCAATGAAAAAAACGTTTTTGGCCAACCCAATAGAACAACACAGAAGATACAGCATAAGAGTTACTATTGGCCACTTCGACGTTTCTGTTCTTAAAGTCCCTGGGCTGTACCTGCCATTTACTGGCCTTCTCAGAATCCCTGGCTTCCTGTCATTGTTTTTTCCCACCACCCCCTCTAGATTTCTCTCATATTTGTTTCTGCCTTCTCCCAGCTGGCGTGTTCCCGCTTATTTCATATCCGTTCAGATCTTTCTTCGTCTCTTCCCTGCATCTCATTAGCCACAGGAATTCTTTGGGGTCAGACATAGCCAGGAAGGTGTGTCCCAGACAAAGCCTTTTCTGTCTTTGACAGACATTCTACTATTTGTCGCAAGAGCAATCACACAATAGCAATTTGTCTCCCCGTCCACTCCAGCACCACACTCCTACCCCAGCAACAGTCCTTAGACACACCCCAACTATGGTAGCTCTGTTCCGAATCAAGGGCTGAATGTCCATGCTCCCAGCCTCCGCCGGCAACCCGGCCAGCCCAGTCCCGCCCTAGCTGTTCCCCCAGAACTGCTCCCTGAAATCCACCGGGCACATGGGCTTCTTAAAACACCGGTCATCTTGAAACATGAAGAGCGCACTGGACCAGGTAGCGCCAGAGTCATTTGCTTTATTTTGCCTTATTTAATGTCACAGCAATTCTATTAGGTGGACAACACAATACTCCCATCTGCAGATGAAAAAACTAAGGCTCAGAACAGTTAAAAAATGTTTCCAAAGTTACACAGTTTCTTCTCTCCAATTCATTTCATTCCTGTACAGGTTGATTTTTCATTTCTGTGACCAGAGTTATTTTTCTAAAAGGGAAATATGATTGCGCCATCCTCTTGCTTAGAATTCTTCAATGGCTCCCTATTATTCTCAGGGCAAAGTTTACCCTCCAGAGCCTGGCACACAAGGCCATTCAAAATCACACACATGGACACATGCGCACACACATATGTTTACCTCTCAGGCCTTTCTCCGAGACACAATCTCTTTGCCTCCTCCCCCTCAGACTCTAGCCATACTAGGTTCGAGCCATCTGAATTACATGTTTTTCCCTAAACGCATCTCTAGTTTGTTGTACATGCTCTTCCCTCTGCCTGCCATTACCTGCCTACTAGAAGGGAAGCTCCTTGGGAGAAAGAACTCTGTTTGCTCGTGACTGTTTTAACCTCAAAACCGACAACAGTGCCTAGCGCACAGTAGGTCTTCACTTCACTGGAACTACTCTCTCAGACTTTTATCCTCCACACCATGTCTCCTGTGTCACTTTCTTCAAGAAGTCTTTCTGATACCACACTTATGTTTAAATCCCCTTTTCCGTTCCCTCAGATCACCTCATGTTTATGTCCAGCATAGCGTTGATGAGATTGTCTCTCTACTCATTTACTTACACACTAGACGGTAAACTCGAGAGTACAACTATTCCTTGTATATCACTATGGTACCCACAGTGCCAAATAAAAGCACATAGGGTGAAAGTCGCAGTGGGGCCATATATATGCTTTTGGAACCAGTGCTTTGAGCCACCACAAAGATGCTGCTCCTGAAAATTCTAGAGCAATGCTGGCTGGGTGGATGGAGGGAGGGAGAACACAGATGCGTTACCTTAGCTGTGGATGCCCTTCGCTCTCGCTGTGTGACTGGCCAAAGACAACAACTGGCACATAAGAAGCTCAACATATGAACGGAAGAGTGATTGAGAATGAAGCAGTGTTGGGGCTTGTGAGTCCGCCTACCAATAGCTTTTCTGTTTTGATGCCATTCAGCAACCCCTTCCTCCTGTGATATTACGCCCAACATGGTAGAATTAGAAAAGTGGCATCTAAGACCTGGGAGCCTTGGATAACTGCACCAGTGAATAACAGTTACGGACATTCCCAGGTGGCTGTAGTCTACCAGCTTTAGACCCAAGTAACAATTCTGCCTCCAGATAAACTGTAAAACATGTTTCTGGAGGCCATGAGTGAGCCCATCCTTTCTACCTTCCCACCCGCATGGTCTTCTCTGAACTCTGACTGGTGGCCTTCCCCTCATGGTTCACCTCACATTCTAGAGCCTTCCGGAAAGAATGTCCTTCCAAACACGCACAAAAGAAATCTTTCTTCTCCATCTCAAGAACTCTGTGGTTGGGAGAACGCTGTGGCTGTTAGCCTAGATCGTATTTCATGTACTACGAAATGTGAATGCTCTGCTGATTCCTAGACTGTGAGGCCACTAGGGATCACAGGGATCCGCTGAAGATACCCAGAATCTCCATTTTCAACACATTATGCAGTTCAGGCACACTGGATGGTGAGCTCACTTCTTCTCCACTACACCCCCACCTTAAAATCAGCCTTTAGGGTTTCGAAATTCAATGTAATTCCACAAGTGATTGTTGAGACTAGAACCAAGGCCCCAGGTGGCGCCAGGTGATAGGAAGGGACTAGCATTTCCCGGAGAACCTTCTCCACCAGGCAGGGCCATCATTTCATTTCATTTACACATCAGGCTTGAGAGGTGAAAATGAGCAACCCCATCTTATAGGAAAGGCAACTAAGGCTTCCAAAAGTCATATAGTAGCTTTGCCAAGGATGTGTATTTGATGGTTTGAGACATGGGGACTCAAAAAGCCATGTCTGATTCCAAGGGCACATCTTTTCTACTTTATGTATGACCCCAGTGTTTTATCTCTTTAATATGATTTCTATTTTTATATAATAGAAACATTACCTGTAATAAATTATATATTTTATACTATATAATACATAATAATCAAATTTATTATTGATTATTCCAGAAAGCTCCTATTTAAATGCACATAGCATCTTGGGATATACACAAAGGGGGGGGAGGAGGAAGACATACAATGGTATGAATCACTTGATGGAGAGCATGACCCAGAAACTCAGGAAGTGTGACTTTTGCTGCAGTACAAAAAGAGTACTAAGCTTCTATGATGTGGCAAGAGCTTTTTGTATGCTTTCCTTCTTTATTTTTTGTTAAATTATTGGTGTGAGATTGATTAACAAGATTATATAGGTTTAAAATATGCATTTCTATGATGCCTGATTGGTGTATTGCATGGTGTGCCCACCACCCGAAGTCAAATCATCTTCCATCACCGCATATTTGGCCCCCTTTAACCTTTTATACTATTTTGTGTTCATGGGTTTTCATTTATTTGATTTTCTTGTTTGTTCATTTGTTACTTTCAGTTTTATATCCCACATACAAGTGAAATCATATGGTTCTTAACTTTTTCTGACTTATTTCACTTGGCATGATATTCTCAAGGTCCCTCCGTATTGTCACAAATGGCAATATTTCATTTCTTCTTGTGGCTGGGTAGTACTCCATTTTCATATGATTTCTCATCCAAGCCACACAGCAACTTTGAGAGGTTGTCATGAGGAAACTGAGGCTCAGAGAGCTGAATAAATTTGTCAAGTTCACAAAGCAAGGAACTGGAGAGCTTGGATTCGAGCGCAGGTCTTCCTGACTCCAGGGCTGATGCTTCCTGCTTTTCTACCCAGGCTGCGGCTCACGAACAGGGCTCTCCATGGGGGCCTGGAGCACAACAAATATCCTAAAAATGGGAAAGGAATGGAGGCAGAGGGGTAACGATAAGATGGAATTAAAGGAGAGGCCATGGAGAGATGTTGCGTGTTTCCCAAATAACCTGGGGCTCCTGCCCAGTGCAGTTCAAGGACTTCAGGCCAGAAGCCCTGGTTCTCATCTCAGCCCTGCCCGTAACTGAGCACTGGCCTTTCAAAAGTCTCGTAACCTCTTCAGGGCTCCCTTTCCCCTTCTGTACAATTAGTTTCTTAAACAAGGTGACTTCAGGCTCATACGGTCTTGAGATCTTGACGGTCTACAAAAATGTAACAGTTAAATATAATAGTTTCTGCTTACCAGACCACTACTGTCTGAGGTCCTTCCTAAGGACCTGAGTGCGTCCAGGCTGCTCTCTTGGCTCAAAGAGTGTTTCTTTTGCTGCATTCTTCATCTACCCAGGCCTAGCATGGGTTATAAATATTGACTAAAACATTGATATTTTGCTAAGGGAATAATTTATGAGCATATTTGTGTAATGCCCTGTGGGCAGGGGTGTCTGCCTAGGTTCTCAAGGAAGACATTTTCATTCAGTTAACAAAAATTTGCCAAGGCCCCACGCATGGTACCTGGCTAGATGCCATGGAGCCAGAAGCAAACAGGCAAGCAGAGAAGTACTAAACAAGTACTTCCACCAGAGGGTAACAACAGTCGCGGTCCATTCTGAGTCTCTTAGGGGAGCCATGGAAGAGCACGGACAGGGAAATCACATGGCCAGGTTCGTAGTACCCCAGCTACTACATGAATTAGAGGCAGCAAGGTTGGAGGCAGAGAGGCCCGTTAGAAAATCCATTGCAATAATCCATGAAAGACTGATGGGGCTCTGGACTAAATTAGGGCCAGTGGAGGTTTTAACAGACTGACATTCCTGGGAAGTAGAAAATGAGGGAGGACAGACTCAGTCCGAAGGCCCTCCTCTGGCTGGTGTTGCTGGTCAGGAGGGTTATTAATACCAATCACCATGCACAGAGCTTGCTTGGTTCACCCATCCAGGGACACAAGGTGCCAAGAGGCACAGGTGTTTCACCCCAACAGGCGTCCTGCCTTCCTGCCTCCTCAACACTCATCCGCGACTCAAGGAGTCATGACCTCGCATTCAGGGTGCTCTTGGCAGAGAGGCAGAAGGGCCACCAGTGACCAAGAGGGGATGAGGGCCCCTTGTGGGCATCTTTGTTCAGACCCCACCAAGTTCCAGAAGGACTCTGGATCTGTCCTGTGGGCCCCGCATCGTGTGAGCACAGCATACTCTGCACACGCTCAGTGCCATCTGTTTCCCATCGAGGCTGAGCTCATGCGTGTGGTCACGATCGCCCACAAGAATCACTCTGCCAACGAATATGAAAATGTTCAATTTCATCCTCCCTTTTTTTAATTGATTTACAAAATGGACGTTGAAAATATTGAGCCTTTCTATTGTGCCTCCCTCAACCCCCCCAAAATATAATAGCACCAAATTTCCCTTGATGTTCATCCTTTATTTAAAGGAAGGGAGAATTCATTGCACATGTACAAAGCCCAAACCAAAATAGGAAATATGAGCAAAGTGGTTGCATCCTTTTGCAATCAACTATTATAAAAACTGGCCATCTCCTGTTCAGCAAGAAAACATGGAGTTTCCAACAGGCCCAGTTTTATTTTACATAATTGTAACCATCTCAGCATGTCAATTAAGATAGAATGTTACCTTTGGGATGGGATCAATTAGGACCCTGAAGATTAAATTTGGAATCATGATTAGCCTGTTTTACATTTTGCCTTCGTTTTCTAAAATATACAATTGTCTGATTCAACCCAATTTTTAAAAACATATTGTAAACTTATTTATTTTTTTAAGCCAAAACAGACGTGGGAGGCCTGCTAGTAACCGGAACCATAGCCAAATGGGGGGTGGGGGGAGTAGGTTTGCTATGTGATTAGAGTCAATTCTTAAATTTCTACAGCAAGAAAATATTGAATGCGGTGTAATGGTCGCTGGATTTTCTTAAGAACTGAAATCATTACTCTCTGGCGACAGTCCAAGCTCTTCCCTTTTTTAGGTTACAATTTGAAACGGCGCAGAACATGCTATAGTGTTGTAGTCATTCATGTAATGTCATTGAATCGAGCTTCTGGAAATAGACAAAGGACTTTGTGTCCCGAAATATTCTTCTGGCAGAAAATTGATAGCAGCATGAGATACGCTATTACTGGGTTTGGTTCTGCCTCAAAACTTGTGCTGACTAAAGTGATTTTATGGGGTGCAGAGGGGGGAGAGAGGGGGAGAGGATGATAAGGAACAGGTAAACGCACTTGCAACTGTGTGGGGAAGCCGAATGCTTCACACAAATGCTGGAGGGAGGGAAGGCACGAATTTCCGAGCAGAGATGCGCAAGTTCTCGCAGAGGTCACTAAAATAATGTGAACCTCTTTGCTTGATTTTCTTGGGTTGTTGTTTTCCAAATGGAGATGATGAACAGGCAAGTGCCTACCATGAAACTGCTGGGCAATTCCCCTGTGCAGTCCCCTCCCATCCCTGCCTTCTGCAGTACTTCCCTGTTCATCGTCACCCCTCCTCTGGAGCTCTTGCCAGACTCGTCAGGATGACAAGCAGGTCCAGCTTCACCAACCAAGAATGCCGCCTGCATGCAAATGAAGCCTTGGCCTGGAGGCTGGACCAGTATGCCCGGTGCTGGGCACGAGCCCACACCCAGCCCATTCTTTGCCCCCTAATGCCTTTCCAAGACTTGCCATCGTCATCACAACAGTCCCTGAGAGAAGGAAAAGTTAGAGCTGTTTGTGCATGATGTGAAAGATATGTCAATAAACCCCCTTTCCACATAAATAGCACATCACAATATTACCAAATAATGCTGCTGACTTTGCCAGCAGGCAGAGGCCTCCATCTGGAGATAATATCTTCCAACTGAGAGGAAGCCAAGGTGCCCTTTCCCAGGCGATGGGCAAGTTGACCATCCTGTGGCTAAATCCCATCTGAACACACAGGCTTTCAGCAGCGCCCTCCTCTCTGGTCATGCCCAGACCACCTACACCTAGACCCAGGAGTCGTCTGCTCCCCATTCATCCTCTTCCCCCTGTGATGGCACCAGCATGATTCTCTTCTGACTGCGCTCCAACGATGTCCAAGTATCCTCCAGAGGCACCCAAAATAGCAAATCCTAGATGCTGACAGGGCACAGCGCCGGCTGGCTGCACAGGTACTCTCCATTCATGGGCTCCTGTCAACCCCGTGACAACAGAAAAACACTGTTGGGTCAGCTCTCCGAGGTGTCAGAAGTGACACCTACAGAACAAAGCCTTCCGGCTTTCGCCTAGCACTGGGTCTCTCCTTCTGTGAATCTCTGTGTAATTAGAGTCTGAGCCACATAGATATGCTTCGTATTGTTCTCCTGGGTTATTCAACAAATTTCTGCTGAGCATTTATCATGTGCAAAGGACAGTGAGGCAACAGAGGTAAACAAACTATCAGTAGGGGGTTCCCCTGACTCCACATTATCGGTGTGAATTCCTGCTGCTTTGTCGAATCTGAAGATTTCTAAGGATTCTTGGAGGGGCTTGTGTTCTCACAGTCATCCAGGTCGTGAAAGAGCTCTTTTGTATTTATTTAAAAGTTCTTATAAAGCACCTGTGAGTTCAGTAGATTCGGGGAGGAAGTCATCGGGGGTGTGGAGGGAAGAGGAGGGGATGATGCTGCAGCAACACAATGTCATGTTTAGCAGTAAATGTACAAGGTCAGACCATCTCACCGGCAGAGGATTTCGATGGCACTTGGCACTTCGCTCAGCCTTTCCAAAGTTCTCTCATTTCCTTCCCACCAGCTCACCTCATTCCTTATGACTCAACCACCTACCCTTTTGTACTCCTCTCTCCTCTTCCTTCTCAGGAGAAAAAAACAATCTTATTTTCTCAACTGCAACTGTTTGCACCATTCCCTCTTCTGGGGGGCGGGAGATGCTGAAGATTGGACTTACAACACTCAGAGCCTCAAATCTCAAATACCCTGAGTGAATCATCAAGGTCATTTTCCCAAGCAAAGACAGTTGCCTCCCTAAGAAAAATGTTAGCACCAATTGTTCAGGCAATAAAGAGATGGAAAGCAGATGACAGCTAGCGGGGGCGGGGGGGGGGGGTAGATTAGCGGGTGGAGGGATTAAGCAAAAAGGAGAAAGGATTCGTGGACAACCGTGTGGTGATCGCTGTGGGAAGGGCCACGTAAGAGAACTAAATGGTAATGGGAAAACTACAACGAAGATTAAACTTAAAAAATCAAAAATGGAAAAATAAATAAATAATGAATACATTTACCTTATTACTCACAGAGGTTTGATGCCATTTAACTCAGTGTCGCGTGCCATGTTCTGAACATTCTACATACTAGGCAACATGCTAAGCCTCCCAAGCATGCAAGTTCACTTAATTCTCACCACAGTTTGCTGGGGTGGAGTAAGTGAAACTGGGAGCATTTGCATCGTCCAGGGCCACCCAGATCCGTCTAATTATAAAGTCCCTTCTCTTAATCAATAAGTTACTCTGCCTCTCCCAATTCAACCAGCATTAATTATTTGCAAAGCACTATGAGAAGTACAAAGCTAAAAAGGCAGGATCCTTGGGCCAAGTGACTTACAGTGCAGTAAGCCATTAGAAATGGAAAGAGTTACAACCTTTGGAGACGGAGAGACCTGGAATCCCCCGTATGTTATGCATTTTCTGTGTGACACTAACAAAGATATTCCACCTCTCTGCACCTGGACTGTAAACTGGAAATGGTAATAGCACGTGCCCCAACAGATCCTTTGGGGGACTCAGTGAGATAAGGCGGGGAAAGCACTTAACATGGTACCTGGTACATGAAGACCCCCAAATAAATGCTACCTTTCATAATTATATTGAACGTGTTTTGTAGCTCACTTAGTGGATTTAGCATTTCATAATGAGAATCTTCCTGGTGCTGAATGTCCTTTCTAAACATCATTTAAATGGTTTCATAATGTCTTATCATATGGGCATATTATACTCACTATTTCCTTGCTTCACTTATCAATTAGGGAATAATATTGTTTGTCTTATTAATATGTATGAAATCTTTATATATCAAGGCTATTAAGTCTTTCTTTATATTTGATGCAAGTGTTATTCCACATTTGACCTTTAATTTTATTTAAAATAACTGTTGACAGGCAGTTGATAGCTAATTTTTATGTAGTCAAACCTATCTAAATTGTGCTTCATGGTTCTTTCCATTAATTTTAAGTTTTAAAAATCCTTCCTACACAGAAGTTAGAAGGCTATTTGCCAACATATTTTTCTAATGTAAACATATACTTTTCAATGTAAAGACATCACAATGTGAAATAGATTCTGAAACGTAATGTTGGTGGTTTCCTCTCTTCATGAGTAACCTCAATATCCCATGATTTCAAATAACTTGTAACAGTGTTAATAATATTTTTTTCCTAACACAATTTGGTGAGAAATAAATAAAAATCAGATTTGAGTCCCTCATTCCGGGAGTGCTTTCATGAGTTAATCCACCACCCCCTTTTCAAGCAAAAAGAATCTTAGAATTTAGGGAAGCACACAGATCCCCCTGGGATGCCCTCATGCCAGTCAGAGATCTACTTAGGCACTCAAGGAGCTTTCGGTTTTCCTTGAAATTCTGAACGATTCGGAGAAAAGACTTTGGAGGGCGGCTGACCCAGGTTTAGAGCTCAGCCTTGCTCTCAACGCTATAATTGCCTAAACATGTCTTAGGTAAATCCTCTGAGCCTCTGTTTCCTCAGGCAGAAAATGAAAGAAAATAATGGAGCTGACTTTGGAGACCGACTGTAAAGACTGAATAGGATAACGCATGTAAATCTCTTAGCACCATGCCTGATAAATAAGTGGCCAAGAAATGTTAGCTGTTTTTCCATTTTCTCCACCCTAAGATGACTATGGTTGTTCTCAAGGTCCCACTGCCTGACATAGACTCAGGAGGCCTGGAACTCCAGGACAAGTCTAGCCTGACAGCCAACTGGGGTAGCAATAAGCTGGAGACATTGGGTCCAGAGCAGTGTGTTAGTTTCCCAGGGCTTCTGTAACAATCAGTGGCAAACCGGGTGGCTTCAAACTACAGAAATTTGTTCTCTCCCCGTTCCGGAAGAGGGAAGTCTGAGACCAAGGTGCCAGCAGGGCGGGCTCTGTCTGGAGGCTCCAAGGGAGGAACAGGACTGGGCCTCCCTCCCTCTTCTGATGGCGGCCGGCAGTCCTTGGTGGTCCTTGGCTAGCAGACACACATGCCAGTCTCTGCCTTCACCTTCCCGTCTCCTTCCCCTCTGTGACTGTCTTCTCCTCTTCTAAAGAAACTAGTCATCGGATTTAGGGCCTGCCTGAATAACCTAGGGTTACCTCATCTTGAGATCCTTAATTACAACTACCAGAATGGTCTCTTTCCAATTAAGATCACATACACAGGCCCTGAATACACACACACACACACACACACACACACACACACACACACACCATATGCACATATACATACACATATATTTTCAAATATATGTGTATGTATACACATATGTATACAAATGTATATATGTGTATATATACATATATATTCAAATATATATATATATATTGGGGGTGGTAGGTCACCATTCCTCCCACTATACATAGTGTCCCCTCATTAAGAGAAAGAGATGAGGTACAGGGAAGTTATATCCTTGGCTGTACCTTAGGCTATATCCTTGAAGGTCAACTGATCGTTAACTGCGTGACAACATTTTAATCATCTTCTTTAAATGTCAAAATCAATAGAAAATACAGATATTGAAATGCATTATGACCAGAAAAGTAAAAATGATTACCTGCTCACTAGGTCAAAAAGTATATCTATGAAGAAATCCATGGTCACCTGCTGAAAATTCCAAAAATAAGAGTCAGAAAGTCCTCCTGGTTTATTTTGAAAAGACATTCCCAGCCTGACAAGACTTTTTGCTTTTTTTTTTTACGCTGCTAGTATTTCCATTGGGAAAGGAAGATCTCAGGCAGGAAAGTATCAAGGTGATTGGAATAGTATCCTTGAAAATGCCAATGTTTTACAAATGCTAAAGAAAACACATGCCAAACAGCGAAAGGAACAAGCCCCTTCATTACCCTCCTAAAGATACCTTCTGCCAAACGAAATAAATTGCTTATGTTGTATGCACCATGTTTATATATCTTTATATCCTCCTTCCTGGGGAGTGTTTGCAAATTGATTAAGGTCATTATAACTGTGGTTCCTCAATTTCAAGCCCCATTTTCTCTGTTCCAGGTCAACTTCAAGTGAACTTGAATGGATTTCTTTTCAGTGACATTTTATAATGCTCAAAAAATGTGACTTTTAAAAAATATTAGAGGAGAAATGTAATAACTTCATATCTGTGGTGCTATTTGCAAATATAAGGGAATTTCAAGTTCAAAAAATAACCAGCCTTATTGTTGTTTTGTATAAATGATTCAGTCTTTTCTAAGTATATAAAGAGCAAGCATATAATATAAAGAGCAAGCATAGGTATGTGTTTACCTAATGATTTTTGTATGGACAATTCTTGGACCCCATTATTCTTTTCAGCAGATCTTAGTGCCTTCACTGTGCTGATCATGTGTTCTTTAGGGGGCACAGTGGGAAAGTCAGACACATGCCTAGTGTTATCCAGCCTGCATTGCCCAAACTCTTCTAGATCTCCCTCAGTGGGGGGGTGTTCATTACCCTCCAAGAGTAGCCCATGCCACTGCTGAACCTTCTGAGTGTCCACAGGAAACAAGTTAAAAGCTGGGGAAAATGCAGATCCCAGAAATTCTGATTCAGCTTGTCGACTGTGGGACCCAGGAACATGCAATATGAATGAGCACCTTGAGTGATCCTGGTAGGTGCTTCCCAGGTGGTCCACAGACTGTGTGTGGAAAAAATACTTATCCTATGGGAAGAGAATGCCAACCATGCTGCCAGACCTGGCTTCTGCTGGCCTAAAGCAGGCAGAGGACTGAGAGTCCTACTGGTAAGTCACAGGGCTAGAATGAGTTCCTCAGACAGTCCGCCCGGAATTCCCACCCACTGTCAACGTTCCACCTTTGGAGTCACAAACAAGTCAGTGTACTCACTTGTCAGCTCTTTACTGAGAGCCAATTATGTGCCATGCATGGTTCTTGGTGCAGAGACTACAGCAAAGAATGAAGCAGTCAAAACCCCACAATTATTAAAGCTTGCGCGTGAGTGAAGAAATGATCCTCAATTATCCTCCTCTAGTTTCGTTCATTCACACATGCATTCATTCACTTCTCAAACACGGTTGGACCAGGCATAATGGAGGATGTTACATTTCAGGAAAAAACAACAGTCCTACCTATTATGAAGCCTACGGTCCAGAGATGGAGACAAAGAAGTAAAATCCAATTATGCCGTTTATTTGGTGCAAAGATGGGAAGTCTGCAGGTGTTACAAGAGCTCTGAAAAAGACAATCCAGGAATGAGTCCCAGAAGAAGCGATCTAGACCTAACCCTTAAGGGACAAGCGGGATTCACAGCAGGCACAGGCACAGGTACCCGAGAGGAGAAAACCAAAAGGAACTCAACCTGATTGAAGCAACAGTAGGAGGTGGAGACCGAGGGATGAAGCACAAAGATAAGCAGGGACACTGACTATGATGACTGAATTGTACCCTGAGGGCCATGGGAAGCTATTGAAAGATGTTAAGTAAAGTGGATAACCCATTCTGATTTGTGTTTTACGAAGATCTCTCTGGATTCGGGAAAAGGAATTGAGAGAATAGAATCATGAAGCAAGTTAAGAAGTTTGTTGCAAAAGAACAAGTCACAGTAATAAGGACCTGAATATACAAAGAAGAAGGAGGGAAAGAGTTGAAAGATATTTAGAAATACTTACGAAGTGAAATTGAGAATACTTGATGATCAATACTTGGTGTCAAGAATGTGAAGGAGAATGCAAGTCCCTAAAATAGTTGCATGGCAATTGCACTCCCCAAATTTCTCTTCATTAGCCTTCCTTAAGGATTAATAACCCAGTTTTCAATTTTTATATCATTCTGGCTCTTCTCAATCTTATTGCTATTCACCATAGGTGAGCTGAATTAATGGGGAGCTTGACCATGGTCTCAGTGGAACAACTTACTCAGGTTGTAGCCACCTACTTAAATACCCAGTCAAGTTCAAATTATCTTCAGAGGGTCAGATAACTAATAAAAAAGGAACTTGGTGATAATCCAAAGCAGAAAAATCTAAAAGAATTAGAAATTCTCCTTGCTGAATAATGAATCTAAAGTTCATACAAACCAAATTATACCCTGTGGCCTTCAGAAAATGATGGGAAGCCGAAGGTAATTACCACAAATCCAGAGCAATGATTACCTGAAAGGGTGGGTAGAGAAGGGTATGGTGTGGGCAGGAGGAATGCAGGTAGACAGGTAAACAGAGGCCTTCCATTACAATTAAAGCATCTCATTCGTATGCTGATGTTGGGCACACAAGTATTCACTTCACCATTGTATACACTATCTGATGGACCTGAAGTATCTTAGACATACCTGCAGTCACATCAGGGATCTGTCTCTGCATCTATGGTCCTAGCCACAGGCTTCAGTCCCCTTGGGATGACCTTGCTTGGAGGCTTAGAGACTGTAACAGGCGCCAACTTTCTCTGCACCTGGCTGTTGGTCAATTCCTGCATAGCTGAGGGAATCTTATGCATAGAGGGTAGTGCCCACAGCTACTTGTGTTTTGATTGCTTCGTGGTGCATCAATCACATGTGTCCAGTAAATAAAACTTTGAACATTAAAGGGGAGAGGTGAGAGACCACAGAGATAATTATTTAGGCCAGTGGGTTTTGCAGTATGTGTCTTGGAGCCCCAGATACTCTTTGGGGGGTGGTAACTGAGCGGCTCAAGCTGGGCCCCCACCCCAACGACCCACCCGTGTTCTCGCCTGACTACATACTGGCTTTCCACTCGGTCAATGACTTGAACAATGAGTTCTACAGTTTAAAAAGTTGTTTAGTAAATAATGGATTTTGAAAACCAGAAGTTTCCATTTTCTCTGTTTCTCTTTCACAAGCAGAATTTAGACATGGTTAGTTCACGGTATACATACACACATGCACAGCACATCACACACACACACACAGCTCATCACACACACACACACACACACACACACACACACAAAATGGTTAATGGCCACCTGGAGCCAACAGACAGGAACAACATAAAATTATTGAATGAAGACCCCATTTCCCTTTATCTGTCAAAGAGAAGAATCATGTTTATACACGTTGCCTTCCCCATAAAGGCCCTGTGATCGTTTTAGCCACACTAAGCTCTCAGCAAGGGCTGGTGCCGGTATGGGCTGTGTTTTGGCTCCCCACCCTTGCTCCACCCAGCCTGCAATTACCACTCTGGTGCTTGTCCAGTCAGAAAGCCAATGAGCAAATACAAAATGAAAGAACAAAATAACAAACAAATATGGGAACGGTTGATCAATTAATTTACAAGTGAACTATGTTCTGCCCTCTTAAAGTCATGGGTCATCCACAATATGAACACATACACAAATTTCTGCCCATGTTAACATCACAGCTAGAATCCATGCCTGACAACTAACATGATTGCTCTTGACAGTAGCAGTGTAAACGACTCACACCAAATATTTGTTAATTACCCTTCTGTGGCTAACATCCACTTTGTTGGTCAGCTTTACCATAAAAAGCCTTTTCGTTGGTAAGCATGTCAGAGGCCTCCTATGTGGACATCTGCTGGAAAGCAAGCAATTCTATCTAGTTGCAAACTTTTACATCACCTTTTTTTTTTTATGGACAAATCTGAAGGCCAAATAGTCAGCCACAGTAGTTTCCTCACTCAATAGAATGAAATGAAGACCTAAAATTAAAGTTCAATTCGGTTATTTTGGTTGGGCACTACTAGCGGCATGGTCAGTGCTAGATGAAATGGTAAAATGTAAAGATAGCCTCAAGAAGTTAACAGTCCAAGTAGCATTGCAGACACCTCATCCATTTACTTACCTAGCTACTTATTTAGCATATGCTATGAGCCAGGCTCTGTCACTAAGCCCTGATGATAGAAAAACAAACTGGTATAGTCCATGCCCAAAGGGAGTTCACAGTGCAGTAGATAAGGCAAATATTAAGCAACAAGCATATATACAAATACAAAATTATAAACATTGTTAAGTATTTTATAGGAAAAGAATGTGAGTCTATGAACGAATAACAGGGGATAATGTACAGGATGGGGCAAAATAGGTTTTCAGCTGTTCGTATGAAAAATAATACAATAATTAATAAATAATTATACAAAAGTAAACTTTGTTTCGTGTACTCGCAACTGTAAAGCTACTTTTGCCCTACCCTGTACTTTACGGGAAGAGTTCATAGGTGACCTCTCTGAGAAAGGGTCATTTGTGCTGCCCTCTGCCCGTGACACTTACATTACGTGATAGAGTGCAGGTAAAAAGAGCTAACTAGAAGATACAGAAGTTTCCGCAGGTGTATAAGTGCAAAAGACATTTACCTCCAGCTAAGGGACTCCTCATGAAAGAGACATCAGTTTTGGATCTCCTGGGAGGATGGGAAGAGATTTGATATGTGGAGAAAACTGTGTGAACAAAGGAAGGGAGGAAAGAAAGCAAAGTACGCCCAGGAAACAGCCAGTGATTGAATGTAGTCAGGAACAGAGAATGATCAAAAAAAATTGTGGAGGACCTAGAAATTCAGGTTAGGGGGCGTAAACCTTATTCCATAGGCTGTAGGGAGCCGTGGGAGACTTGTGAGCAGGGTAGTGCGTGCTCAGACCTGTGCTTTCAGACAACCAGCGGGCCAGGGGGTGGAGCGTGGACTGTGTAGAGGGACACACTAAAGGCAGGCAGAACAATTTGATCCGGACTAGGTTAAGCAAGACAATCAAAACTGTAGGGGTCCATGTGAGAATAATGAGAGACTGAAATGGGACAGTAGGTGCAATCATGAGAAGGATGTGACAAATGGCAGTGGTTGGCTAGGTGACTTGCCTGACTGACCATAGTCCAATCCTGTTTGGTCTTGGGAATTGAGAGGGTGGTATTGATTGTGACATTAAAATCTTTAGTCTTTGGTTCTAGGCAGTTGGTGGTGATGCTAACCAGGTAGGGAATCAATGAGCAGGAGGTGGTTTAGGGAAGAGATGCTTTGTTTAGTTGGGTACATGGTGAGTTGAGGACTTGCAGGGTCCTATGTCCAGCAGGCCATGTAAGTTCAGGTCTATAGTGCCCAAACTGGGATGACCAAGCCAGGGGGTGGTGGACTGACTTAGTGAGGCCACTTCAGTCAGGTTCCAAGCCCCAGTCTCTGCATCTGTTCTGATTAGCAGATGAGATGTCACAAAGTGTTCGCAGTACTCAAGTCCGGTCTCCCTGAGAACAGGAATCACTGCTAACTTAATATTCTCTGGGATTATTACTGCTAATAACTCTTTATTGGGGAAATCAAATAGCTGTAACTTTTCACTGTTGTTGGAAAAGCTTGAGGGGTGAGTCATGTACTACCCACAGAAGAATTCTGTCCACACTAGCCACATAGTAAAATTAAGTTCAAATAAAATGGTTTGGAAGAGTGTTTCATTTCAGAAAGGCTAACAGTCTTCCTCTTACTGGAAATGAGCTTTACAGGGCATTAAAAAACTCTGTGTCCTATGTGGTTTTTAATATAAGGGCTTCATTTTTTCCTTTAATCTATATGAGATCAATACTAAAATTCATAAGTAAAGGCAGTCGCAGTAAACCTTAACGTTTATAGAGCCGTATAGTTTATGAAACACTTTTGCCTCTTCGGGTCCTCAAAACAACCCAGCACAATCAATATTGCTGCCTGTCCTTTCCTTTAGAGAAACTGAGGCTCAAAGAGGTCACAGGAAGTGCCCAAGGTCACCTAAGTAGAAAGCATTGAGTTCAAATATCATACTTGTATCACACTGTATATTTGTGCAGCGTTTCATAGTTTGGAGTGCACTTTTACAGTAACCTATTCCATCTCCCCAGGGCCCTGTTTTCAGCCATTATTGACTTTCCTCTAAGGCAGAGGGACATGAGAGGGTGCGTGACTTGGTGACTGTCACAAGGAGAGTGGCAGAACCCAACTCCTGGCCTGGCTCCCTGTATCCCCTTCCCGCACTGTCCAGACCTCCTTCCAGGACACCCAGAGAGCAGGGTCCTTTGATTATCCTTACTGTCTGACAAACAGGACTTTCATCTCTGGGACTCTACAGGACTAAAATAACCCGAATGAGTGCTTCCCTCTGTATACACCCTACATGTACCACTAAAGAAGATGCTCCCCTTTTCTTTCCTTGAAATTTTTCAAGGAAAAATTGATCTCCAAATTGATCTTCATTGCTTTCGCTCCTACATACCACCACCAATTTCATCCCGCTTAGGTAGGTTACTAGAAAAAGAGCGCTTTGAATTTCGAAGCAAGTCCCCCCCGGCCTGCCAGCTGTTGACTGCTCAGGGCATCGCACTGGGCAGTGCCCAGAGAATACGGAGTAACCCGCCCAGCACACAGATCCTGCAAAGTCACCTGAATACAAGTGAGCTGCTCCGAGCCATTTTTACCCTGGAGCCTGTTCGCAATGGATATCACAAGCCACACCCCAAAAGCAATGAAGAGTAATACAGGTTTTTACCAAAGGCTTCTTCACTGAAGGTGAGGCAGGAGGTTCACATTCCATTTCACAAAGCACAACCTCCTCTAACTGGACCTTGGAAATATCGCTGGTTCCACGGAAGCCCCTTTCCCTCCAGCCCTTGCCGCCTCTCGGCTGCCCCCGCACCTTCTCCCCACTCCTTCCTCTCCTGCAGCCACTGCCGCCACACCCCGAGTCTCTTCTCCCTGCAGCGTGGTGGGCATCCCCATCCCCTGACCCCACTCAGGAAACCTAAAAATATTCCTTGAGACCCACTCTCTTTAAAAATTCGGGAACCTGTGAGTAGGAAGAGACACTTGGAGAAAAAAAAAAATCTAAAAATTAATTGATTGAAGTATTGTTCCTGCCTCCAAAAAAACCCAGAATCAGCTTCTTTGCATACTTCCTCACTGATTCTCCAGACAACCCTGATGAGGCAGGTATCAGTCCCCATTTTATAGATGAGTAGACTGAGGCTTAGAGAAATCAAGCTACTTAACAGTTACAGCTGTAACGTGCAGACCCAAGTCCGCCTGAGCCCAAAAACCATGCGTCCCTTCCACACTGCACAAAACAGAAGCAGTGGGCGGCCTTCCCTCGGAGTAGCCCAGCCTTCTCAGCCCCAGCCACCCAGCTCAAGCCAGCTGCAGCCCTCCCCCTCCTCCTCTGTTTCCTCTCGCCAGAGGCTAGAGGAAGCTTGTTAACTTTTTCAGCTGATAGACCTACTTCCTGAGCCAGCCCTGGGTGCTAATGCACACATGGCCCAGCTCCCTCATGCCCAGAGACCTGCTCACCAGCCTCTAGTCACATCTGGAACATATTTTAAATTACCGCTAACCACAACTGCAAAATAAAATTTTTTGAGTCAAAGATTGCAAGAGATTAAGCTAGTGGCTTAGGCTCAGTTGCCGAAGTTCAGCTCAGGAGACCTGCTCTCATTGGCTCTGCTTGGGCAACTCAACACAGGAAGTTTGATCCAGTTGTTGCTGTTTGCAAGCACAGAGCCCTCGGCTCTCTTCTGGGCTCGCGGACTTTACTTCACAGTGAGGAACAGAGGGAAGCAGTCTGGGATGGGCAGCACCGATGCACGCAGCTTTGAACCCAAAGGGACCGGAGCGTGCCTCCTAGGCCTGTGTGATGCTGGGTGAGGCACCCCACCACTCCAAGCCTTTGTTTCCTCCCCTGAATGAGAGGGGCTGTTAGGGAGTAATGACATAATGCATGCGCCTAAAACGAAGCTCTCAGCCAACGCACTTTATCATTATCACTTCCCACGGCAGCCTCAGCTGTCTCCCAACCTCTGTAATGTTGGGGCCCTCACTTAACCTCTGAGCGCCGAGTTTCTTCGCCTGCATTGGCAAGTTGGGCTCAATCATCTCTCCGGCCTCCTCCCGCATTGATTTTCTATAATGCCACTTTGATTTCGTTTGTTTGTTTTTCCTGTTGGATAAAAATAAAATCACTCATTCCCAAACCTCCTCGAAAAAAGAGGGATTCCACTTGGCATGTGGTTGCGTTGGAAAAAGCTCCCCTATTTCCCAGAATTGGAATAAAAAGCATGTGTTGCTTACTGTTTGTTCAGGTTCAGAAATGGTAAAGTAGTTTCCTGTGACGAAGAGACCTGGGGCAGGAGGGCAGGTATAGTTAACGTGTCAAATCCACAGTCTGGGGCTCCGGGGCATCCCTCTGCTCCGTCTGGGTTCACTGAGTACACACAGCTGTGTGACAAAAACACGGTATTCCCAAAGATCCGCGTCCCAGAGTGGAACTCTTCGATCGGAGCCCAGGGAGTGATCGTCAGTACTCAGGGGACCAAAAAGAGGCCGAAAGGAGGTGAGGAAAGGACTACGAGCCTGTGAGTGCGGAAGGGAGAAAAGAGAGACATGGTTGGACAATCTGGTCTCGGATCCGCCAGGCCCCTGCTGCTGGCCAAGGGAGTCGACTTTGCTGACAACATCCTCAAGGCACCAGTGACCCCCCAAACTCTGCGAGGGGCCTTATAATAGACCAGCAGTTTTCAACTTTCCTCATCTCATGGCGCACATAAACTCATTACTAATATTCTGTGGTACACCACAAAATATACTTTTTGCCAATTTGACAAAAAAATAGGTGTCATTTTGATTCATTCACACCAGACAGATCCTGTTGAGTTGGCTGTCATTTTTTTTTTTTATTATTTGACAATCTAAGGGAAAAGAGGATGGTGCCCCTGGCTAAATAGTCAGGTAGTGCATGTTTTAGAAATTTTTGCAGCACACCCGTTGAAAATCTCTGTTATAGACAAATGTCTGCCTCAACTTCATTAAAGGACACGTAAAAGGAAAGGCTTCCTACTCCCTCTTCTGAAAGGGTTTTGCCATTTGGACAGATTTTCAGGGTCACTTTCTGACCCATCTCTGGAAGAACAAGGACTCTCAGACCCCTCCTAGCTTATTTGTTTATGAGAACAAAACCACGAATGTTTATTTAAAATGTAGAGCGATGCCCCATCCTAGCCCTCAGGCTTTCTGAGGCCCTTTTCCACCTGTCCCCTGTACACGTCCCCTACCTTGTGACCACTCTTGGAAAGAAATGTCCTTTTAGTTACGTATGCTTTGACCAATTAATTTATTCCATCTGTTTTTCCTCCAGAAGTTTGACCACAACACAAAAGTTCCCCAAACAGATTTGGTCCTTACATTGATCACCAGGTCACCTATATTGATGGAGGATAGAATATGGGAGCCTGAAGGAAAGGAGCACATAAGATATTTCCCCCCTTTCATTTGCCTGGTGTTTATGCAAATTGCTGATCTATCCTGTATTTTAAAGCATGGAGAAATCTGCAGCTGCATAAGAAAGAAGATAATCTCTACTTTGCAAGGGACTTTTTAAACCTAACTTTGTTCAAGTCATTAATAGAAGGAATGAGGAAGAAGTGAAGTAAACAAACTCACGAATAGTTGAATAATGAGTGAATGAATGAATGAATGAACCATACTAACTGAGGAACTACCATGAGCCAGTTCCTTTACCAGGTGGCTTACATGTATTGAGTCCTCAGAATAAGCTTGTGGTAGATAGAATAATCCCTGTGTTCCACATGAGGCAACCATACCTCAGAGAAGCATAAAACTTGCCTCGGGTCACTCGGGCCTCGATTCAATCTCAGATTTGCACCACCTTAAAATCTACGCCTACCGAGCCACAGTAGAAAATGTGCATTTCTCTGCTGTGCATTTTCCAAAATTCTGATGACTCAGAGCCTTTCCAGGACCCCAAAGTGTCTTCAGAGGTGGGCAGAATAGGGGGACCTGACGACGGAGCAGGAGCTGTCCTGACAGGTGTGGAGAAGCAAACGCAGCCTTCCTTGTACACAACCCCTTCATTAAGTTAGTCGCCTCTATTTGAAGTTAAATGGCCTTTATCCGAATTGACAGCAGGTTTCTGATCAAATATTACTGAGTCTGCCTGTAGGTGCAAACCTGAGTGAGTGCCTCCGCTTCCCCTCGGTTAATGCCTTGTGATTCCGTGCCAGAACTGAGCAGTGCGACTCGGTCTAACACAATGTGACAGCTACCATCACGGGAGAGAACAGCTCCTCTCCCCTGTCTCCCACATTTCCCGTATTTGCAGCGTGCACATTTCCAACCCAGTCTGCAACGGACTTTGTGACACACCAGGTGTTGTCACTTGGAAAGGTCACTTCTACATTTACAATCTTTGCATCGCATTCCCGCTACAGATTCATGGAGCAGAGGGGGGACGAGAGGAATATTAGTATATATCGGTCCCTCTAATACCAGGTTGGAAGGGGCTGACGCCGGGGCTCAGCATGAGAGTGCTGATGGCCAGGCTCAGCGCCCCAGACCTTTGGCTCGGCTCTCGGCGGAGGTCCAGGCAGCCTGCTGGAGTCGGGGCAGATTTTCTCCAGCGCGAGAGCAATGCCCATCCAGCCTGTAGGCGATGGAGATAACCTTGACAACAGGAACAATGAACAGCACATCATTTTCCTGAGGCTGCACCAGTACACGGAAAGATCTCTGCCAAATCTGGTCCCCTCGCCAAGGCTTCCAGGTGTTTCTTTGTGTTTCACAGAGAACTAACATCATTTTTCCCTTCAGTTCGGAAAAGGTGGTCCAAAATGTTTAAGCGACAGTAGTTGCAACATGTCGGAGCAGGAATTTATTATCTCAGCCCCAATAGGTCTTAATAAGCCTTACACAACTGTTTAGGCATTTATTCTATTAACGGCTGTTCATTCTGGTGGCTTCACCTGAATATTCATGATCTTCCTATCCCCAGAGCTTCAGCAGAGCAGCTGTTTGAAACCTGCAGCAAATGTTCAAGAGAGTTCCACAAATATAAACACCCTCATAGCTGAACGTTCCCGTGCTGGCCTCACAGAGGTTAGCCATGAAACATTTATGTCGCGTGGGTTTTTTCCTGAGGGCAGCATTTACAAACCTTAAATAACCATTTCCCTTTGGGGAGCCCTTTATTCTAATTGGGACACGACCGCAAGGACAAAGAGTCCAGGAGCACCCATGTCCACAAAGATAGCCACCTTCCTCCCTGGTCCCTCCTGTAAGGGGAGGGTCTGAGTGAAATCCAACTGGAAGGGAAGCTAGAGCAACCCGCTGGATGGGGTGCAGCTGGAACAGGCAGTATGCACGTCAGGGGATATTGCTGAGTTGGTTGTTTGTGCGAGAGCGAGGTGGTTCACGCAGGGAATATTCTTAACATAAAAATATCAGAAGAAAAAGGATGGCTGGTGGCTTTCCAAAGGGATATAACCAGGCATGATGGGATTAAATCAGCAAGAGGACAATCGGACATGAAATTTAGTGAGATCTCCCCCTTGAGCACACGTTTTCTGCCTTTCAAGCTAAAACTGCAAAGTAGAAGAAGTTCAGGCCCATCTTTATGACTGAGCGAACCTGCCTCTCTTGGGCAAGTCACTTACCCACTTTGTGCGTCAACCTCTTTGTTCATAAATTGGGGGTGTCATGGGAAATGCTGTGTCAAAGAAAATGATTGTGTGACAGCATTTTATAAACCAGGAGGATACTAATGTGTTATAAATATATTCCTATTGTCCCTAATTTACACAAAGCATAAAGCTAAAGATGAATGAACATACTTTTCTTGCCTTTTGTGGCAAACCAGTGTCACTTACACCGTGAGAACTATAGGAGAAACAAGGTGTGGGGCTACAACATGAGCTGTAATGCAGTTGGTTGGAGCAGAAAGAACATGGGTTGTGCAGTCATACTGACCTGGGTTCAAATCCCAGCATGACCCCTGAAACTTGAGCAAATAATGTAGCTTGCCAAGCCTCGGTTCCTTCATCTGTAAAAGGTAAAGGATATCTAACTGCCACTGTTGCTGCGAGGGTTGAGGTGCTGTGAGACACACAGCGCTGTGCCCGGCATAGGTGCTCACCGGGTGCGGGTCCCTCCACCCACCTTCCACAGGAGCGCAGCTTGCTTGCAAAACCCTCCAGCAGGTCTGCCCCATGGCCTTTCTGCCCTCAGACCTGTGGGGATTTTAGAGCCCAAGGCTGGATGCGTGGATGGAAGAGCACCAGCCCCAGCCAGTGGCTTCTCTAGCCAGAATCCCACCTCTAAAGCCAAGAATGTGAAAATGAGAGCAGGACAGGAGAGAAAACTCTGGTCCCTCCTTGTTTTTGTATCGGCCTGGCAGGCTCACTCTTTTCCCAGAAGCTCAGTGGAGTTGAAAGGGAAGGAAAGAGGTGAAGGCTTTTCTCCAGGAGGAGAAAATCAACCGAAACCTCTCAAGGAAGATGGCCATTCCTGGTTAAGTCCCTTTCTCTGTGCTTCCCCAGAACTTACCGCATGTATTGTCATCCTTGGTAACTTTTCAAATCCATTCCTTCCTGTAGATGCCATCTGTGGATTCACATAAAAATCTCAAGTCCTCCTATTATAATGAGATCTGGAATTCAAAATAAAAGAAATAACATGATTAAAGTGAAATCAACAAAATTATAATATCAACATAGTTTTTCAAGCCATGCAAGCTTCCTCCCCAATACAACTCTCTATCCCCAGCTTGGGGGAGGATGAAATGTAATAGAGAGTGAGAGAACCAAACATCGAAAACACAAATTGGCATACTACAAACATGTGACATGTCGTATGGGAGAACAGAGCAAGTCCTTGAGAGCACAGAGAGGGGCATTCTGCTGGAGACCCAGGGGAAGCTGCAGAGAGGTGTCACGGGTTGAGTGGTCATTTTCTGGATGAAAACGATGGGTCAGACTTTGCAAGCACAAGCAACTGCATGGGCAAAGGTCTAGAGGAAGGAAATGGATGATGTGGCAAGGAAATGGCCAGAAGTCCTTTGTGGTTGAAGTGGCCGAGCAGGTACCGGGGCGAAGTGGGTTAAGTCTCTCCATGCCATGCTTAGGGGTTGGAGGGAACCCTATAAGCAGGGGCGGAGCAGCAGCATCAGAATTTTATTTTAGAAGAAAAATATATTCATGTTTGTGGCAGACTCCTAGATACAGAGAACAGACTGATGATTGACAGAGGGGAGGGGGGGTGGGGGATAGGGTGAAAAGGTGAAGGGATTAAGAAGTACAAATTGGCAGTCACAAAATAGTCACGGGGATGTGAATGACAGCATAGGGAATATAGTTAATAGTGTGGCAATAACTGGGTATGGAGCCAGGTGAGCACCAGAAATGTGAGGGGGCAACACTTTTTTAAGGTGCACTGTTTTCTGCTTGCTCTGCTGTGCACCTGAAACTAATACAGAACAATACTGAATGCAGAACTGTAATTTAAAATACATAATAAATACAATAATGAAACTGCTTTGATTTTTAAAAAGCAAATAAACAAAAGTGGATTTGTTTCTTATTTAAAAAAATGGAAGAAAACATCCGATTGTGACCTCACTGCTCAATTCACAGAGGTAGTAAGTAGGTGGTAAGACAAATATTTAAATGAAGGTAGTTTTCCTTGACAAAAAGAAAAGAAAAAGAGGGAGACCAGAGACAGGCAGGAAGAGCCTATGTTGCTTATGTAACCCTCCCAACAACCCCTCGGAGGAGCTATTTCTATCTCAATAACAAGAAGGGGCACACCACGTGCTCTTTTGCTGACGAGTGGCAAAGCTGGGACCCAAACCCAAGCCTGCCGATGTCAAGTCTAGGGCTCTTTCCACATCTCATCATGTCTCGCTAGCTGCTGCAACCAAGCAATGCAGGCACTGAGCTGCTTCCAGGACTTCTTAGCCTTCTTTGTGCTACAGACCCATTTAACAGTCTGATGGAGCCTCTTGTCAGAATAATTTCTAACACATAAAAGAAAATGCATTAAACTACCAAAGACACTAATAATACTGAAATCTGGTTGTTAAAATATTCAAAACACCATTCCGTGGTAATATAAGTGTTCTCCATTAATGCATCAAAAAGCAAGCTCTACTGGAGGGCCTAAGGGCAGCCAGAATTTCAAAATGGTGGCAAATACAAATCAAATCATTTTCTAACATATCTTCGGTGACTGCAATGCAACGTGAAAATACCTGTGATTCCTACTGGTGACGCTGTCATGACTTTTTCTAAGTCCTGGCTTTTTCTAATAATAACTAATAAAAATGACAAATCTCAGTTACACAGGGTGGGGCAAAAGTAGGTTTACAGTTGTTCATATAGAAAATAAGATAAAAATTAATAAATAATAGTACAAGAATAAACCCTGTGTTGCATGTACTCACAACTGTAAACCCACTTGGCCCCACCAGATCAGTGAACGCAGAGGGTAACTTTCCCACCCAGGTTCACAGAGCCCTGAATCATACCCACGGACCCTGGTGCAGAATTTCAGGAAATGTTTCAAATTTAAGGTAATCTGTGGGAGTGATTTCTACAATATATAGGAACAGGATCCTTTTCCTGGTTTTCCAGATGAACACTCTGACTGAAGCAGAGTGTAAAGCACTTGAAGATCATCCCCTGGGTCTGCTCCGCACACCACACAGGCCCATGTGCCCACAGTGGGGCAGGCCCATGAGGGACCGCCTCTGAGCCCCAGGGCTCCCCAGGAAGATCTCGCTGTGGTTTCCTGACCGGTACTGGCAGGGCTCAGCTTTCTCAAGACAGAGACCTGCAAAGTTTTCTGGTGATAATAGCCCTTCCCAGAAAGCACGCTGCCATCCCCTCTCAGGAAAGCTCATTTGAAGGACAAGTTTCTGAGCCACCGTGGATCCTCAGCAATATCCCGGAGGTGGCATTGTTCGTACATGCACTGTTCCCGGCGAACAGTCATGGCTCCCAGCTCATGAGGAAATAATCCATTTTCAGCAGATGAAAGAAGGGGGATCAGAAAGGTAACTTGAGCTGAGGGTAACAGCAATGCCAAAAACTTATAATGGAAACTATCTAAAGAATCCAAGACCCTTTGTTAGATATGAATGATTTCTTTTTTCTGGTGAAAAGTGTATGAAGAACTTGAGAAGAAGGGCCCGAGCAGGTTTTATGAAACAACCTCTGTCTGGGGAAGAAGGGCCTGGGGTTAGGTTGCAGCACCACTGTATCCTTAGGTTACGTAACGGGGAGGGAGTTGAAAGATGTTCCAGCCACCACAATATGATGTGCTCTGGCTTTGAACTCTTTCCTCCGGGTTTAACTGTAAGTTCATACATGTTTCCGTGCCATGCCTCTCTCGCGGGGCGTGAATATGGAGCAGAGGCAGAAACTGTTAAGAAAGAATTCTATGAGGGACACTACGGGCCCCTGATGTTCCCCACTCTGAGTGCCAAAATCTTTACCGTAACTCAGGGAGAATCCCACCTCCTTGAGATACCTATATGCAGTAATGCATGAAAACTTTTAAAGGTGAAATTTTTTTAAGACATTAGATGGATTTTATTGACAATGTTTAATATCATTCTGAAACAAGAATAAAACTAGAATCTGTTGGCTCTACTACCAGAATACAAATAACTAGAAAATACATTTGATAGGCTATGATATCAGTTTATAATGCCTTTTGTTCATTCATTCACTCATTTGTGTAAAAGTATTTATTGAATAAGTAAAATATTGACTTTTATGGCCGATGGACGAAACTAGGTGCCCTACGTACATTGGGAAACAGCACCTGGTCCTTTGACCTCCTGGGACACATATTCTAGGGAGGAGACAATCAACTGATACTTATTCAGTTTTCCTGGGGTGGGGGTGGGGGGCAGGGGCAGAAACTGATTCTCAGTCTTCAGTGTGACTAAAACTTACCCGGGAAGCTTGTTAAAAGCTACGTATTCCTGACTCAGCAAACCGGAAGTGGGGCTGAGGAATTAGCATTTTTAATAAGCTTGACAGTGAGTCTAATGCAGGTGGCTGGCAGACCAGGCTTTGAAGAAGACTACAACTAATGAGACTGCAGAACAGTCGGTCTTCCGGGGGCCCCCCCAATAAGCCTTCTTCTTTGCCTGCACACTTGCTCAGAGCTCAGCCTCTCAATCCTAGACCCAAAGTGTTAAATAATTTATTTCTAGGGGAAACGGATTCCCTCCAACCCACTTGGAAAACGCCTTCAGTACTTTGCTGCAGCTCCCTGTCTCTCTAACCTGAACCATCTGCCCCTCCGTTTTTTAGGCAGTTGTATTATTTCAACATTCTGTGAGCTTCAGCAGCAGGAGAAGGGGTTCCCATCCCTTTGGGCACTAGAGTGATGTTCTTCTGCTTGCAAGGTGCTTGAGTCCTTCCCACACTGTGCAGTAGCCCATTCCACCTGGTATTATCAAAGAGCACGACCGTTTGACCTCTTCGTGCATTGCATCACAAACTCACACACACATGCACATCCACGTGCATGTGAATAGGCGTACCTATAAAATCTACCTAAGTAAACCCTGTTATTTCCTTAATGTTATCAGAAAGTACTAATTTCCAAGTATTATAGCTCTCCACTATAAACCATAAACACCTAGTAATCCATACAAGAATTTGGCTCCTGCCCTGTCCCGGTGGCTCAGTTGGTTGAAGCATCATCCAGTGTACCAAAAGGTGGTGGGTTCCATCCTAGTCAGGGCACATACCTAGGTTAGGGGTTTGAGCCCTGGTCAAAGCACATGCAGGAGGCAACCGAGCTCTCTCTCTCTTTCTCTCTATCTCTCTCTGTCCACCCCCACCCCTTTCCTATCTCTCTAAAGTAATCAGTGAACATGTCCTCAGGTATACATTTAAAAAAAAAGAATTTGGCTCCTATCAATTCTATTTTCATAAAGGCACCACAAAGTGAAGAATTCCAGTCTCCAAATGCAACGGCCGTTTCTCTTCCCATAAATGACAGTGATGGCCCTGGCTGTTGTGGCTCAGTGGATTGAGCACTGGCCTACAAATCAAAGGGTCGCTGGTTCAATTCTAGTCTAGGGCACATGCCTGGGTTGCAGGCCAGGTCCCCTGTAGGGGGAGTGTGAGAGGCAACCACACATTGATGTTTATCTCCCTCTCTTTCTCCCTCCCTTTCCCTCTGTCCAAATAAATAAAACCTTAAAGTAGAATTTTTTTTAAATGACAGTGATGGGGTCATCCTTGACATGACACCATGCTGGACAGTACTGTGACTCAGCCCCTAGTTCCAACCAAGTAAAGCAAAACAGCTTTTATCTTCTTCTGAAGCACAAACTGCTCCTGCATAATAATCTCTGGACCAATTAACTATACCCCAGTGGATTCTAAGCATACTACTTTTTAAAGTTAGTCCTTATACTTTTTATTCCTTCTCAATATGGTAATACCTTACTAATAAAAAATTAATTGCTTAGAGCTCAGCTGAATTAGTGAAAAGTGTGAATTATAAATTACATCTTTCAGAGCAGTTTTGTTACTATAAAATACAACAAGATTAAATAAGTGTTGCCAAGTAGAAGGCATGCTGCCCTGCCCTGCTTTAATGAGTAGATAAGAATAATTTGTAATTAGCATACGAAGGCTGCTAAATTGCTTTTGTAAATGTTCTTAGCGCAGAAAGTACTTGCTTCTGCAGCACACATCACTGAGAGTTATGCAAAGCTGGATCTATGAATAGCCAATAAGGGAGTGTAGCAGATTTAAACACTAGATCATTTCTTGAAGTCCATTTCAGCTCCAACCTTCCATAATTCTGTGATTCACCGAACTTAAACATATTTTGTTTAATTTGGTAAAATTGTTCCATGAATTATCGTAAATTCCAAACTAATGAAACCTAAATTGGTAGCGTTAGCTGAATCCGATTATTCCTCTCCTGATTCTCACACAGAAGCGAATATCTGATGCCCCGCCCAGGGTGTCCTGTTCTGTGCCCTCTGACCCGAGGACAAACGGAGGAAACTGCGCTCCGGGGGTGGAGAGCGGGAATTGACACGGGGCAATCAGAGCGTGCTGTTTGCTTCCAAAGGCGCTGTGTCTTTTTACATTCAGAGTTTTCCATACAATAAGTAAGGGTAGTTATTATTAGTAATACCATGTTAACAAAAGAGAACCCAAAGTTCTATGAACTCTTTCATGATTAGAATTCAGGTCTTCTGACTCCAGAGTCTACCTGGTATGGAATAGAAGAAGTTCAACATATGTTGATTTAATGAATGAACAGATTGATTGTCGATTCATCAGTAATCATGGATAATCTGATTAAAAGAAAGCACAGGTAGGCAAAGGAAGACAATCATTCGAACACTAAACATTTTTCAGACAGTCAGGAAAGCAGAAACCCTGTCAGGATACAGAAGCCAGACTGGCCACGTAACTTTCTGTGCTGGTTGAAAAATGAAAATGCATGTCCCCTTGTTCAAAGATCATTAAGAGTTTTAAGACAACAACAACAGAGCATTAAACCGAGCCCAGAGCCCTCTGAGAACATGGGGGCCCTGGGCACCTCCACAGATCACAGGCCTGTGAAACCCGCCCTGCGCATGACCTTGTAAAGCTTAGAGTTGGCTTCTTCATGGGAACAGTACCATCCGTCCCACAGGCAGCATTTCAGGCATCGGGGGGCGGGAACTTCTCGATACAATGATTGGAGGCCCTGCTGATAGGTGGAGACGGTCCAGCACCGGAAAGAATCCTCTTGCTTCCCGGGGACATTCTGAATGTCCCACAGGATGCTCACATTGGTGAAAAGTCCGTTTATAATTATCTGAGCTTAAAACCCACCTTTGTTTCACACGTCCCGAACTTTCCAGAAGGTGACTACTTTGTCAGTTCTGCAAAGACTGCCTGCTGCTCATTTAGAACGTGATCATCACAAACAGTTACGTTAAAACGGCAGCAGCACGTCATTCAGGGTGATTCTCTTGGGAGGACAAACCCCTGACTCCTGTGTTTTGCCTTCTCGTAGGGTCCTTTCATGTGAGGGAACACATTATTTTTATCACGTTATTTTCCTTTTATATTACAGTTACAACGTTATATTTTTTTTCATTGGATGGAGGTAGGTTACACTTGTGAAAGCATTTTGTTCCATGTAAGCAACAGGAGATTTCAAAATATTTGTTACATAAAGTGGCTTTGGCTATGAAAGAGTTGAGAACCACAGGCTTAGAGGCATAAGATTACAAAATGTTTCAGCTGGAAGGAATTTAAGAGATTATCTACTTCATTGACAGATAAGGAAATTGAGGCTGAAATAGATTACATATCTTGCCTCAGGTCACTCAGCAATTATTGGCAAGGCCAGGACTTGAACCTATGCTAATTTCTAAAACTGTGTAATTATTTTCTTCTTTCTTTCTTTCCCTCTTCCTTCCTTCTCTCCTACCTTCCTTCCCTCCTACTTCCCTCCAAAAAACATGACTGAGCTGTTACTTTGTGCCAACCCTCAGGGTGGGTCCTGATGACGCACAGGTGACTAAGACCCAGGTTCTGCCCTTAATGAGATCACAGACCAGCCAGAACATGGGGCCAAACCCAGATACAGTGCGACATGCTCTAGAGTAGACCTAAGCTCAAAGTATCACAAGGAGCAAATGATTTCGTCTTCCTCAGGGAGTTGAATGCAAAGGTGGAATTTGAATCTTGAGGTGGGAGAAAGGCTTTGCCCTTTAGGGACAAGGTAGCTGTCACTCGAAGCAGTTTCACAGTGTGGACAAAGACACGACGGCCAAAACATGACCATTTGTAATCAGGTGTTGGTTGTCTACAGCCCTTAGTGTAAAGAGCACTTTCCAGAAGCACAGGTAATTACCCTGCCAGACACAGCTAAGCAGACCACAGAGCTGGCTCAGAGGACTCGGGGTTTCCTGGCGTCCTCCGAGAGGAAGGAAATGAAGGGGGATTTCTCTGTACTGCTCCACAGGTGACCAGGGCTGGATAAACCTTTGGATTTCTGTGGGCACGGGCCAGAGCGAAAACGAAGAAAATAGCCTGTTGATTGCTGAAGTGGTTAAGTGGAACACCTTATTGATTCTCACCTAGCTTGGAATAGACCTCAATAACCAACCTCAAGTGCTTTAATAAGAGCAAAGGAAAGATTTACTGGATGCAAGTGCTTTTCATTAGAGGGGACTGAGGGGAAAGAAATCCTGCTGACCCACCAGCAAGGGGCCGTGGCGTGGCTTCCAGCCTGGTGACTGCCAGTGAGACAGGAAGATGAGTAAGAGAAAGCCAAATGAGAGCACCTTGGCTCATGCCTATCAGAAGCGTTTAAAAAAAAATGTCCACAGATTACCAGACTGTCTGCTTCCCCTCTCTGCCACCTCTCTACCCAGCAAACCCCGCCACCTGGGAAGCTGGGACACAGGCAATGTGGCTGCCACTTACTGAGTACAAAACCAGGCACCAGCTTGGCATTTTTTAAGGCATTATCTGTAATTCTCACCCCAGGCCTACAAGGGATGTATAACTTTTCCACATTACAAGGGAGAAAACTAAATCTGATGAAATGACTCTTAAATGGTGGCTCTAGAATTGGAACCCAGATGTCTCTGTACTTGACAATTTTCTCTTGGAAATAGGACTGAGTAGGCACCCATTTTTGCTCCCAAATTTTGAGTTAAATCTACTCTACCCTACGTAAACTGAGCAAATTGTTAACTTTTACCGAACAATTACCATGTCTCGAATACCAATAAAATATTATGCGATTTTGTCTTCACTACCAGCTTAAGATGTTGCCCTACTATTATTATCCCCATCATGGAGACAAGTTAACAAGACTTGAAAAGTCACTGTTAGCACGTGGCAAAGGAAGGCCTTGAACACATCGCGGTCAGAGTCAAGATCTCAAGCTCTAATCTGCTACCTACTAGATGTTTCTCAGGGAAAGGATACATGAAACATAGAGCTGAGGACTCTAAGTAGACAGAACTCAGGGAGTGCCATCATTCATTCGAACATTCAACAAACATTTACTGAGCTCCTCCTCCATCCCAAGCCCTTTTCTAAGCCCAAGTGACACAGTAATGGTCATGGGAAGAACATTCTTTTGGGGGTAGCTTCCTACACAAGAGAAAGAAATCAGATAAATTAGAAAAGTCCGACAGAGTTGAGCACAGTAAAGAAAATGAAGCAGGCCACGGTAGATGGGTCTGCTTTACAACGGGTATCACCTGGGGCGGTTGTTTGTGAGCTGAGGTTTCAACGCCAAGAGGTTCCAAGCATGCCAACGCCTACCTGAAAAGCATTCTGGGCAGGTGAAACGCTGCATGCAGAGGCCGTAGGGCAGAAAGAGGCTCGGCGTATCCACAGACGAGGAGGAGGCCCCTGGGATCGGAATGTACTGGGGGGGGGGGGGGCGACAAGGCGTGGCCTAAAAGGAGGGGTAGCCAGTAAGCTGGGGCCTGCCAGGCCATCCTAAGGAGTTAGATTTTATTCTACAGGAGAGAGGAAGACATGGAAGGGTTTTAAGCCTTTGAAAGATTTGCATTTTAAAACCATGATTTGGCCTGCTGTTTGGAGGGGGTGCGACAGGATGCAGGGAGAAGAGCAGGGAGGCCATTTCGGGAGTCCAGCTCCGTGACGTCGACTCAGATTCAGCGCAAGGAGGAGACGTAAAACAGTGGACACACCCCGAGTAGGTTCTGAGGGGGAGACCCATCTAGACTTTTCTGAACAGACAGAGCACCTACTCTTTCGACACCCTGCGCGGTACCCCTTGGCAGCCACTGTCATTACGTTTGGACTGGTTTCTGCCACCTTAGACCGTGAAAACTCAACTGAGATAACAGAATGCGATGCCGCCTTCTCCTCTGCTCACCCTGAGAAAGAGTTTTATGACGTTTCCCAAGGAACAATGCCTGCCAGGTGGCCGGACCGCCCCCCCCCCCGCAGTTCTCGGGGGCCCGGGCAGAGGAGAACACCCGCGGCAGAGCGCCCCCTGCTTCTGTAAAGCAGCCCCTTCGACGGTAGGTCCTCTTCACGGTGGCCCAAGGGACAGGTGCTTCAGAAGAAGTAGCAAATGAGAACAGGAAGAAAGTGGAGGTCACCGTGGGGTACCACCTCATATATTTAAAGGCAACTTAGGAGTGCTGGGTTTTTGTCAGTGAAAATGGGAGGAGGGTCTATCCACCCCCAACAGGTTCAAGTGCCCATTCTGGAAATCAGTGAAAATTCGTCTGAAGGACAGTGAGGAATTTGACAGGGAAGTGTCCCTTTGTGTCATGTTCTCAGAGGAAAGACAATCAGTGGCATGCGGTTGTCTGCAGGTCTGACCCTGGCAGACAGAAGGTTGGGCACAAGGTGGGTTGTCAGCAGAAGAAATAAGAATGGAGGGAACCCTAGAGAAGATGGGCCTTGTACATTATTGATCGGACAGGTCACTGCCCACTTCAACATCGCAGCGCAGCTGAAACACAGCCGATCTCCCCCGTGGGAACGCGTCTGAGTCTAAGGGCACCAGACCTGACCTATTAAGGGACCTGCTGAAGCAGGAAGCTAACGTGTCTGGCAGTCTGAGCTAGTGGTTCTGGAAACCCAAACACCATGTCCGAGCCTCAGGACTAAAAGATACATGCATGTAACTATGACCTAAGTCAGAAGGAACTTTGTCCGCCGAACAAGGGAAGGGAGTGAGGAACTACTGTTCCTCCTGACTTTTGGCTGGTTCACTGTATTAGGAGAAAAAACATGTTGTGTGCTCTGGGGGGCTTCATAAAAAATGGCACTAGAAGTACTCTCAGCTGCTCGGGTTTGCTTTCTTTCTAAGGGTAGGAAGAAGGATGTTCATCATCTCATCGGCGAATATCTGTTTGGTACCTATCATTCACCCACCATGCTGCTACAAACAATATAAAACAAGACAGACTCGCAATCCCTGACCTCATGGACTTTGTAATCCAATTCCTTTTTAGACCTTTTTAGATATTTAGGCATTTCTAGGTCAAAGGGTTGAATTCAGTTTAATTCAACAAATCTGCGTTGAGCTCATATTCTGAGCAAAGTAATATAAGGGTAACAAGAATTATGCCTTCAACAAATATTAATAGCACAGCATGGATGTCATGCTACAGATGTATATTTGGGGACAGAGTTGGTTGAGATCTAGATATCTGCTGCAAGGAACCTGCCGTGTGGGAAGGGTGATAAGGCTTATACATAGATAACCAAAGTCAATGACAGAAAATGATAAATATCATCGAAAAAGAGAAGTGAAGGTAAAGAATTTTGACAGCGAGGATAAGGATCAGCAAGGAGAGATGAGCAACTCTGGGAGACAGGCAAAATCTTCTCTGCCTCAATTTCCCAATTCATTTATTTACTCGACAAATATAGTGTGAATTCTTGCCACAGTCCGGATGGTGTTGGAGTTTGAAGTTAACATCAGACTAGAAAGGAGAGAGATGCCAGTTTGCTGGGACAAATACCTTAACCCAGGTAGAGGGAGGATGCGGTGGGAAAACATGGGAGGAAACTTTCAGGCGGGCTGGCGGTGAGACAGAGCAAGGGGAGGTTTTACCGCGTGGATGAGCTTTCTCTAGGTGTGAGAGAAAAGCTAACGTCTCAGAAGAGGGAGGACGCAGCGCTCTTACAGATGAGGCGGTGATTACAGATCCTCCGGTGAGAGATGCGGAGGGAGCTCAGGCTACAAGGCAGAAGCAGGGGAGGAGGCCGAGGGAGGAGGCCAGCAAAGTCTCCACCAGTTTTCCCAGTGGAATAGGAAGGGAGGTTAGCAGCGCAGGAGTGAAGGCAGCGTGGTCTAGGGGAACTGAAATAGCAGGTTATGCTGTGGGAAGCTGCACGGAGAAAGTAAGAAGATACCCAGAAAGACTAAGCAAAAGGCAGCTCCGAACTAGAAACCACAAATGCGGTGTGGCACACACCCCACACAGTCATGCCAAATGCTCAAACAGCACGGAGGAGCCTGGGCCTGAGAGTGGAGAGGATGTGCCCCTGGACAGACGCAGGCGTGTGCAAGGGCACTGGGGGTGCTAAGAAGAGTTCAGGTGTTGGACCACAGGGTCTAGCCTGGCGGTTGAAAAAAATGGGTCAAGTCGTGGGAGTTGGAAGGGGAGATAGTACCCATCTTAGGTGTCGCCCTCAATTGATAAAATCCCGTGAGGAGAAGGATCCCAAAGTCACCCCTGCGCTCAGTAGGGAAGACTGGAGGGATCGCGCTGGAATGTCCTCCGTGAGCAGTGACACCAACACCAGGAGTGTGGCCTCTCCGGAGCAGAGGCCAGATGAGGCGGCGAGGGTGATGCAGTCAGACAGCCGGAAGGACAGAAGGCTGTGGTCAGGGACAAAGAGGTTGGAATCTGAGGTTTCCAAGAGAAGCGTTTGTCAAAAAAAGAGTTAATGATGGCTTCTCTGCGGGAAGCCCTAAAGAACCAAGCGTCGGGAAGTGTAGAACATTCACTTTTACGGTAGGTGGTGTTATTGTTACATGTTCATACAGACAGTGCTAATTACCAATCCTAAAGGCCGCATCATTAAATTATCTCTCTGCTTAAAACCCTGCATTGCTTAACGCACCCCAGCAATTCAATTATATCTAAAACACTAGCCTGAATGCCAGGCATTTCTCTGCAGCTGACAAAGGGCAAGTTGCTCTTAAAAGCAGGTGAGGCTTCAACAGGAAAGAAAAACGTCTGAAAAAGCTATCTCCTTGTCCCCTCCAGGACACACACTCTAAATAGAAAAACAAAATAATCTTCAAAGAAAACTTAACGGGGACTTTACCTTTGCCAGACAGACAATGAAATACAGACTCTACCGACTTTTCTGTATATGCAGATAAGAAGAATCTGATAAGATTTTTTTAAAGATCTCACCTGAAACATCAAATCAGTGCCCTCAGATCTATTTAACGTCCATTGGGTTTTACTGTTTTCCCTCTGGGTCCTGCCACCCATCCTTTGTCATTTCTAACCACTGAAAATCACATTTGGGATTTGAACCCGAGGCATTGTTGTAGCTTTGGGCTGGATTTATTGGGGATGTATATATCACATTCGGCACAGAGCACTTTGAACATCGTACAAAGCCTCTTTGTCTCCCACCAAGGAAAATATCTCAAGTACAGAGCACAGCAAGAAAGGGCTTTGATCCAGCTTAAACACACACACACACACACACACACACACACACACACACACACACACACACACACTCCTAAGCTCTTGCCCTTCCCTGATCAGTACAGCCTGATCTTCTCAGTAGCGAGGCAGTACTCCGCACAGGCGCACAACCTGGTTCAGCTGGCCAAGTGGCCTCAGTCCTCTGGAAAGATTTGGCAGGCAGCACCATGACAGAACCTCCCGCTTGGAAAGTGTGGTGCTGAGACCGCATCTGGGAGCAGCACATATGTGATTCCACTGGTTTTCACACAAAGGGGCAGATTGTGCCAATGACCAGCTGGCCAGCTGGGCACTCATCTGCATCCACAGAAGCAGAGGTGGGGGAGCAACCTGCCTGATTCTTTTTGCATGGTCTCCCCAAATGCCCAGTCCCTGCATAAACAATCTCCTCATTACTCTCCTCACTAACACATTGCCAACAATACCCTTCTAGGAGGCCTCTCTCAACACTATTGGCCAGGAGATATGTATCGCCTTAGCTCCGTTATCACCAAGCACAGTGCCTTACACAGAGCACACTCTCAATAAAGGTTCGTGGCATGGAGGAATGGAGGGATGGAGGAATCGACAGACAGATGGATTAATGGGTGGCTGGCTGGATGAATGTATGGATGGATGGCTGGATGGATGGACGGATGGAAAATAAAGCAAGCCAAGATGTTATTACCCTTCTCTAAAAGAACTTCGTGCTCTCACTGACAGCCTCAATCTGGGCTCCGGATCCCCAGAGAGGTAGTACAGGCGGGTGTTAGCAGAGCCAGCAATGAACTTGTGGTGCTGCCAATCCCCATTCTCCCACCATGGCAGACATCACTAACAGGCCATGGTGTCCTTGCCAACAGATTCAAGACCTTTCCTCTCGATTTCCTCAGTTGCGCTCCAGGCAGGTACCACTAATCATCAAACAGGATGCAACCGATTGTCTGCCCCAGGGTTAGAATATGGACCATTGTTAACATCTTGATTAAATCATCTTCTTACTGTGAGACCTGAAGAAAGTTACTGAAGCTAAGACACCACAAAACTAGGCCTTTAGTTTTCTATTTGTATGAAGGAAGATTTAAAAAATGAATATATAGTGTTACTATGGAGATTAATGAAAAAAAGTAAGTAAGCACCTGACATAATAGGAGCTTGACAAACATTTTTTTATCCAGAGACTGTTTATGGATTATCCGGCCCCTTGTCTCTATGAAGGTTCTTTCCAATCATGGCCAGATTTATTGCTCAGTTGCATCTCAAGCAAAAAGATGATAGAGAAAAGGCAGTGTATGAACTCAGACTGGACTTGGTACCACAAGAGGCAGCACCAGTCTGGACTGAGGAAGCCAAGTGTCTAATCTGGCCAGCCTGGAATGGTCCCACAGGCACAGCTTGGAGGAGGAACAGTAAAATGAACGGATCCAGAAGTAGGGAGACCAGGCTCTAGTCAAAGCCCCGCCTCCAACCGGCGGGATGAACATGGAGGTTTCGTGAACATGAAAATAAACTCTCCTCCTTCTGAAAATGTGTAGCATATACCTATGCCATGAGCCTGAAATCAGTCCATGCCAAGGCCGCACTGGAATGACCATAACACACACTCACGTCACACCAACTGCAGGCCCTGGCATTGTTCTAAGTTCTACACATACACACACCCCTGCTTAACTTTCACAACCCTCAATAAAGAGATAGGTAATAACAAAATCCCATTTTCCCTGTAAAATAGTGACGCACAAAAAATTAAAGTTTTTTGCCCAAGGTCAAATAGCTTGAAGTGCTAGGGCAAGTGTACGAACCCAAACAGTATGGATCTATTATCACTTAGTATCTCCCTTCTCTCCTCGGAAGTCCCCCTGAGAACTGAGGCAGTGTGGCGTTATAACCACGTAAAAAGCCTCTGACATAGCTTGCCTACATTTGAACCCCGGCTCTATTTCACTGTTTTGTGCCTTCATTTCCCACGCGTAAAATGAAGAAACTAAGTATGGTCCCTTCTAGAGCTGTTGTGAGAATTAAATGACTTGCCCTAAGTCAAGCGTTCAGAGCGGGGGCGGCACACGGCCGCTTCGTGCTGGTCCGGCTGTTTCAGGTGTCCTTTGCTGTTACTGTGTATGGGGGCCCAGCCCAGAGCACTTCCACCTTCCTTGTGCCCCACGCATGTTGCCTTGGCTGATTTAACTCCCTATCTCAAGAACATGGGACTAGGAGTCAGACAGACCAGGTCCAGTCCCAGCTCAGCCACAGGTTAGCTCTGTGACCTTGGGCACGTCAAGAAACTACAGCTGAGTCTGCTTTCCCGGTTTATAAAATGGAGATCATTGCATGCTGTCCTGTGAGTCCCACGGAATGGTTGCACCACTCAATTCAGCAAACTATATAGGTAGACAGTACATAAACTATCAGATAAATGAAAGGGACGTAATTAGTCTCAATGGAACCACCGCCTGAGGGCCTCTGAAGGCCCCTCGTGAGGGTCGCTCCCACCTAACTTTACTGCAAACACAGAAGAGAGAGTTCTCTCCAAAGATGGCCTGTTGGTCCACTCTTGCTGAGCCAGATAATGTCACAAAAGCACGCTGCAGAGGGACCCCTGATTTTATCAAATTGAAGAAATCGCTGCTCTGTGCCCAACACGGCGGGGGGGGGGGGGTCATGGGTTTTCTGCTCTGTGTGGCTCTGTTCAAGGGCATCCAGGTGTTTTGCCGGCTGTGGTGTACAGGTGCCCACTCAGTTTGTTGGACATTAGGTAGAACATAATGTTACAGACCAGACACGGTTATGAAGGAGAATTTGTGTTAGTTATTTCCCTTTAAAGCTAGATACATCTGAAGTTGCAATGTCAGTTCAATCCCTTACAATCTAGGCGATTTATTTAATCTCTCTCAACCTCACCTAGGACAGCGACAGGGATTCCAGACAGCACACACTCTGGCTCATAGGGGATGTTCTATGAATTAATGGCATTTTTAGCATCATTTGTTCTTCAGAGACTCCCAGGTTAGTTGTTTCAGCGTGAACGTAGGAACCCAGGAGCCCTCAAGTTCATCCTTGCATGTTCCTTCAACCCACTGCAGGTAATACTCCATGATCTGAACCTTTCCTGACTTCTGCCATCAAACACTCCTGTGTTCCTTGCCCATCAGAGAGTCATGTTCCTGCTGAGCCATGTGCCTCCTAATGTGTCCCCCTCCAGGTAGCACATTTGCTAAAGCACTAACTCATGGCAGCTCTTAAAAACTCTAATAATGATCATTTTCCATCACATCACTCCAACTCCTCCTTGGTACAAAGCATTCCCCAGTTACTACTAAAGTCCCAGAAGTCTACTTAGGCATGCTCAGCCAGAGTCACAGCCAAAGTCAAACCCTCACAGCTTAGAGAAAGAGAAATGCATAATGTAAAAGAAAAATAGCATAGGCTTTCCAGTCAGAGAGATCTGTGTCCCTTGGGCAGCCATGTGACCTGAACCCTTGCTTCCTGATGCATAAAGTAGAGATGATAACATGTACCTCATGGGTTTATCATGATGGCTAAAGGAGATTATATATCAGTTAGCTTCTGCTGCCTAACAAATCATCCCCAAACTTAGTGATTTATAATAACAACCACTTATTTAACTCACAAGTCTTGGGATTGCAATCTGGGCTGATCTCAGCTGGGCAGTCCTACTGGGCTCCTCTGGGCTCTTGAGGCCCAAGCTCAGAACCCACACACACCCTCCACACCACATTCCATTTGTCAAAGCAAATTGCAGTGCCAGCCCAGACTCAAGGGGAGGGGAAGTAGACTCTGCCTCTTGATGAGATGAATGTTGCTTTAAATTATTGTAGCATTTTTAAAATTCTACCATAGGTAATACATATAAAATACCTGGTCCTCGAACTAAGTGAATGGATTTCTATCATATTTCTGGTTCCAAAATTCTTGCAGTGGCCTTTTGTATAAAACTATATATATTTGTTGAGCTTTTACTATGCAGCACTGTGTTAGATATTGGGAGAAAAAGGAAAGATTTAAAGTATGCTTATGACAAAGTCTCTGCCTTCAAGGTGTTTATAATCTAATTGGAGAAAAAACATATACTCATAAAGATGAATTACAAAGCCAGAGAGACATACCAGTTTAAGGTAATAGTAGAAGAGTTGTCACAAGGTCAGACATGATCAGTTGCTAAATACATTATACAGACAATAACTTCTGAGAGCAAGGGAGAGAGACCTGGAGTCTTCGGGGAAGGCTTATCAAAGGAGGGAGGGCTTAAGATGGATCTTGGGTGATGGTTAAATTTGGCCCAAAGCACTGAACTGACATGACTCCTTGACATCCACTTTCTGTCTCGTCTCCTCTTCTAGGGGCCTTTTTTTCCAGAAAGGATTCCCTCTCTCCATAGTTTGCATGATTAAGCTCTGTCTCCGAAGCTGTAGGGGAAAGAAGATAGATCCTAATCCTCAGAGCCATTAGGCAAAGAGATCTTTCTTGGTGATGGATAGAATGTTATAGTGAAATGATTATCGATTTTTTTTAGTCCCCAAAGCTGGCAGTGTATATTTGTTTTTCTTCTCAGAGACTCCATTTTTTACATTTTTTTAATCTCTAATGGGGATTGTTCCTACAGCAGCACATAGACCATCACAACGGATTTTAACGTAATGCCTCTGGTGTATGTGGTCAATAAATAAAATTTACTTCCCCCTCTCATGCCTCTCCATTGCCTCTTCCATCTACATCTAACTTACTCATTAAGCATTCCATTAAGAGTAATATTAATACCTAGTAAATATCACTAGGTCTTCACTGTAGTAATTATGCAGCAAAGCCCATTCCAGAAGATCCCCGTACAGCACCTGGCATAGGAAAGGTGCTCAGTGAATACGTGCACCTCTACCTTGTAGTGCCTGAAACTCATCATGCTCTCTCATACCTCTGTGCAACTTGCCCATTTTGCTCCATCAACCCAAAATAACCACCCCCAACCCCTACCCACCAACACAGCTAACTAGCTAATTCCCCACTCATCTTCAGCATTTACTTCTCCAGGAAAACTTCCCTGCCCCATCTCTTTACACACTCTGCTTTCGGTATGACATCTACTGCTTCTACAGCAGTACATGGAACAGCATAGGATTTCAGGAGATGACTATGGGATGGATACATGGGTGGATGGATGGATGACAGATGGATAGATGGTAAATAGATGGATGGAAGGATGGTTCACTGACGTTACCCCAGTCAGAAATCTCCTTTCACACTTTCGGGCCTGTATCAAGTGCTCCTTGTGAGAAATCAATTTATTAAATCAGAGATGAAAGCTAAACTTTCTATGAATAGGTGGGAGTTAATGACTAAAGCTCAGTCTCATAGAATAATAGGCCTGACATGGAAAATTCCTGCTCAGCATGAGCACATTTAATACTCACAGGAAACAGCAGGTAAGCAACATAATTAGAAAGAGATGCATAAACCGAAGGAACAAATGCCATTCCCCCTGGACGTTTTCAGGGTTGAACTTAAGACAAGTTCCTTGGGGAAAAGATTCTTTATCAACTGTCACACTCAGTAAGTACAAGATTCCAAACTTCACATGTTTGGGAGAAAATGTTTCTGTCCCTGGAGACTGGAGTTAGTTGCTCTGGGATCGCTGGCATAAATAATTTTCATCCTGTCAAAGCTTTCAGCCAGCAGCAGGACCAGGAGACTCCAGTGCACAGCTTCCCGGTCTCTCTCACCCCCCACAACACCCTCACCACTCCCTCACTCACCTCACCATGCAATGTTTTCTAAGTATTTTTGAGATTTCAGAAAAATAAACAATATTTATTTAACTTAAGACTTTTTTTTTTGCACTGGTTGGTGTAGTTCAGTGGTTGAGTTCTGGCCTGTGAATCCAAGGGTCTCCAGTTCAATTCCCAGACAAGGCACATGCTTGGGTTGTAGGCCAGGTCCCCGGTAGGGGGTGCACAATAGGCAACCACATATTGATGTTTCTCTCCCTCTCTTTCTCCCTCCCTTCCCCCTCTAAAAAAGAAAAAATTAAAGTCTTTTTAAAAAGACTTATTTTTTATTTTAAAAACTCATACAAAAACAAAACAAAACATTGATACAAATATTAAAGCTATAAACAACATACTGACTTTAAAGTTAAAAATGTATACTATCAGCGTATGATATTTTTTAATTTTTTACATATATTTGATTGATTATGCTATTATGGTTTATCCCAATTTTTTTCTCCTCTTTATTCCCCTCCATCCCACAACCCCCTACCCTCCAGCATTAACCCCCCTTAGTTCGTGTACATAGGTAGTTCATGTCCATATAAGTTCTTTGGCTTCTCTGTTTCCTATACTATTCTTAACCTCCTCCCATCTATTTCATGCCTACCAATTATGCTTCTTATTCCCCCATTCTCCTCCTCCCCCTCCCAACTGATAAGCCTCCATGTGATCTCTATTTCTCTGATTCTGTTCCTGTTCTATTGTTTGCTTAGTTTTTGTTTTTGTTTTTTAGGTTCAGTTGTTGATAGTTAAGAGTTATTGTCATTTGACTGTCCGTAGCTTTTGATCTTCTTCTGTTTCTTACATTTAGTCCCTTTAACATTTCACATAATAAGGGCTTAGTAATGATGAACTCCTTTAACTTGACCTTATCTGGGAAGCACTTTATCTGCCCTTCCATTCTAAATGATAGGTTTGCTGGATAGAGTCATCTTGGATGTAGGTCCTTGCCTTTCATGACTTCAAATACTTCTTTCCAGCCCCTTCTTGCCTGTAAGGTTTCTTTTGAGAAATCAGCTGATAGTCTTATGGTGACTCCTTCGTAGGTAACTCCTTTTCTCTTGCTGCTTTGAAGATTCTCTCATTATCTTTAATCTTGGGTAACTTAATGATGATGTGCCTTGGTGTGTCCCTCCTTGGGTCCAATTTCTTTGGGACTCTGAACTTCCTGGAAGTCTGTTTCCTTTGCCAGTTTGGGGAAGTTTTCCTTCATTATTTGTTCAAATAAGTATTCAATTTCTTGTTGTTCTTCTCCTTCTGGCACCCCTATGATTCAGATGTTGGAGCTCTTAAAGTTATCCCAGAGGTTCCTAAGCCTCTCCTCATTTTTTTGAATTCTTGTTTCTTCATTCTCTTCTGGTTGGATGTTTATTTCACTTTAGGTAGCCTTCATGTCTTCCTTCATTTTGCAACCTAGCTCAATCAGTTCTGTGAGCATCCTGATTACCAGTGTTTTGAACTCTGCATCATATAGGTTATCTATCTCCTCGTCACTTAGCTCTTTTTCTGGACCTTTTATCTTTTCTTTCATTTGGGCCATATTTTTTTGTCTCCACACACCTGTTACATTGTAAGAGAGTGGAGCCTTAGGCATTTGCCAGTGCAGGGCACCCCTCTTTGCTGCGGTGTGGTGCTCTCTGTGGGGGAGGGGTCAGAGAGAGAACAATGCCTCTGGTTTGCTCTACTCCAGCCCCATTTTCCAAAGAACTCTCCTGTGAGACTGGGTGTTTCTCTGGCCATCACAACCCCCACAGTATTTTACATCTAAAGGTTTTGAGTCTTTATTTTCCCATTCAGCCAGCCCCTACCTCATCCATGTGGTCTACCATCTTGCCCCATGCATCCTCTCTGCTCAGCTGCCTGTCTCCACCCCTCCTACCAGTCTGGATGAATGTTTCTTTAACTCCTCAGTTGCCAGATGTCCATGCAGTTTGATTTTCTGGCACTTCAGGTTGTTTATTGTTTTTAAATTGGTTTTTATCCTTGTTTTGGTTGTGCGAGGAAGTGAAGCATTTCTACCTATGCCCCCATCTTGGCCACTATTCCAGTGTATGATATTTTAAAGAAATTGTCAAATGAAAGAGAAATTATTGATCTCTTCTTCTATATATTCTCCCTATATTCTTTCCTTCTTTCCTTCTTGATATCCATGCAACAAACATTTGCTGATTGTTATGTGCCAGGCATCTTCAAGGCACCTTGGTGTAAAATTGAATAGGGCGCAATTGTTTCCCACAGTCTAAGGGAGATGGTGGCATGTAATACACACTTCTTACCGTGCAGTGTAAGAAGTGTGATGAGAGAGAAATGTCTAGAGTGCAGGAAGGGGCACAGAGAAGAAGCATCCAAATCAGTGTGATGAATCACAAAGGGCTTCCCAGAGGAAATGACATCTGGAGGATAAAGGTAATTTTAAGGATAAGAAGGGGTTTTCCAGACCAAAAAAAAAGATGTAGATTCCACCCAATAAGAATGGTGGACAAACAGCAGAGCAGTGAATCAGCATTTACAGAACCATAGTTTGCTCATTTACGACTAGAGAAATGGGGCAGATGAAGCTAAAAGATTCACGAGTCAGATCATAAAATATCTCATGTACAGAGCTGAATTTGTCCTCTATCTGAAAAGCTATTGGAGCTACTGAAGGATTATAAGCAAGTAATGCTATAGCCTGATTTGCATTTAGAAAAATGACTAAATCACAGGGTAGATGATGCATAGGAGGGAAGGGAAACTGGAGGCAGGAACACTACCTAAAAAAGTATTGGAATAAACTTGGTGAAAAATGATGAAGGCCTGAGGGGGCCAGGCAATGGTCATCGGAAACGTGGTTGAACGTTTTTTAATTTTGGATGAAACCTTGAATTTTTGGGTAAAACTTCCCAGCAAATAACACGCTGTGGTCATCAGCCTGAGCTGTCGTTTCCTTTGCCTTCCTTTTGTATTTCTTTCCATAAGTACCTGGTTTGAGGAAAACATGTCTTAATAATCACTCAGGTCAGAACCCCTACGTGCTTGGCCTGTTCCAATCACCCAGCCTATTCCTTCAGGAGAATCATTTGTTTTCTCTGAGACTCGGTTTCCTTAGTTATAAAACAGAATCATAAAACTTATCTCCTAACCTTCCATGATCATTATATACAATAATTTATTATATTATTGTTCAGCCAAATAAGTGGCTAAAATGAAGTAAATCATTACATACTCTGTCACCTTAGGAATACTTTTGATGCAAATGGCAGAAAAATCTAACCTAAACTGGCTCGAGCTAGAAAAACAGATGTCCTGGAAAGTCTCTGAGCAGATTTGGCTTCAGAGGATATTACCAGGGTCCAACTCCTGACTCTGCTCCTCCTGCAACGGTTCTGTGCTCAGGCTCACATTGCAGTCCCCTTCTCTGGCACTACCAGCTTCAGACACGCATCGCACAGCCCAGCATTTTCTCTTCTGCTGGGGTTTTTTCATAAGCCTAGTATTTTCTCATTAGACTTCACTGGATGGGCCAGCATATGCCCATCCCTGTGACCAGAAGATGGAATTCCTAGATTGATTTATGCCTGTATCGAGTGCTTCACCCCTGGAGCATCCAAAACTACAGGACACAGAATGAAGGAAGGATGGTTCTCCCAAACAAGAAGTGCTGTTACCAGAAGTGAAGGGAAGATAGGCTGGGTGCAAAGGCTACAAGTGTCCCTCGCACGCACTTTGCAGTGGGCACCACTCAAAGCCTCTGGTTACTAAGCAGCTATACAGAGATTAACTGACTTTGCTGTCGTTTCTACCGTTCTGAGATGGAGCACTGAAGGGATGTGGCCCTTCTTTCCGCTTATATCATAATCATAAAATTGTTATTTATTGTCAAGCTTTGAAGTGTTCTTCCAAATGTTCTCATAACACCTACGAGCTATTCCGGGATCACCAGGATTCTGCAGGACTCCTTTAAGAGGCAATTCTAGAGGTAACATGAAGCAGAGGGGAAGACAGAGCTTCCAGCAAAATCGAGAGCCTAATGGGCAGGAATCAGATAAAAGAATCTGACAGTAATCAATAGTAATTGTATTTATAAGAGGCATCCTCTCTTCCTCCTTGGAAAGTACCTTCTAGCCACTGGAGACTTACCCATCTCTATAAGCTTTAAATCATTTCACCAGCCGTTGTGGGAGTGGGCCCCAGGAATGAATTGTCATTGTGTACACTGTTGGAATGCGTCCAAGGGTGGGGAAAGACACAAAGCCAACAACTGCCTGGCTGTCAAGAGAGGGGACCCACCCACAGCTTAGGAGCTGGCCTCCCTCATTTCTTTGACTACAGGACAGCAGCGAGGAGATGAAGCTTTACTTGCCCTGAAGGTGTCAACATGCACAAACCAGATGCCCCCTTGAAGGCTAAGTCTCAGAAACAGCTTTCCTTAAGTTTACTTCTGGGTGTGTCCGTAGTTCACTCTTCTAACGGAGAGCAAGCTCCTCGAGGGCAGGAACCATACCCTTTCCATTCCAACTTCAGTGCTTGCCACTACGCCTGACCCATAGCAGGCATTTCATAAATGTGGTTGAATCAATTAGTTCACTTTGCTAGGCACTGCCAGATATAAACTTGTGAAAGACAGCTCCACACTCAGTGTCTCATAGCGGCGTGGTCGGGTAGAAAGTGAGAACATAATGGATCTGCAACAAGGCAAGGTGAGCTAAGTGTACCCTGCACACTCATGGCCCTTTTCCATTTACAAAGCACTAAATCACATCTATTTTCTTATCTGATTCTCAGGACACCTGAGTGATGTTGGCATAACAGATTCGTTAGCCTCATTTTACATACAGGAGATCCGTTGCCTGGAATGGCAAGGGGTAGAACTACTCGACCCAGGTCACATGACCTGTTAGGGACAGACCTTTGACTATCTCTGAACTCTTCTCATGGTGTTTTTGCCGTCTTTCAGATTGAGTAACAGCATGTTCAACTCTGAACACCAAAGATGGTGAAACTGACTAAATTATCATAGATCAAAATCTATTGAAAGTGCTTTCTCAGTCATTCTCTCTTCTAATCACCACACCGAATTCCTGTAGCAGTTTTATAAAGAACAGAGAGAGCACGTGTCTTCAATCTAGACTAAACTGTAAAACTAGTCAGCAACTAACTTGAAACTAGAATCTAAGACACCTGGGTTACCACTCCCCCTTTTGCCTTCTCTCTGGCCTTGAAAAATCACAGTCATAGAATCCCCAGATCATCAGCAGAGAAGAAGCCGTACGTAGTGTACTTTCCTACCACATGCAGACACCCCTTCGTTCAGCATCTCCTTGCACACCTCCGGTGAGAACTCACCACTTACCCCACTGGAATGCACACTGTTCACTCTTGCAAATCCCTGTCATTGTCTTTCTGTCATTAATAAATAGAACTCTGACTTCCTGCCATTTCCACTCATTGGTTCTGCGTTGGTTCAATTTTATTCAACTCATGTTTATTGGGTAACTGTCATGTGCTAAGCACCCCATAGACAGGTATTATTATGATGCCCATTTTGCAAACAAAGAAACTGGGCCTTTGTGTGGTTAAAAAAACATCCCCAAGGTCACAGATAGGAAGTGGTGAGAGCAAGTCTGCTGTCTTTAAGTATAATGCTGTCTGTGGCTTGCACCTAAGACACACACTGTTGATGAAAACGCATACTTCCTACGGATAGAGCAGATTAAGACCTGTTTTGCAGACACGGCTCCCTCTACGCTACTCTCCTGTTTTACAAGTCAGTAAATGTTCAGGAGCTTCCAATCCAATGTATGAGGTTAATTAATAATATGTAAAAGTTTATAGTTTATACAGTATAATCTCATAAACATTTATTAGTATGCTAATAGAAAGTAATGGCCATGTGAGCATAAAATGAGATGGGGGCTGAAGAGCTGTCAGGAAATTCGTGGTATCAGTTTTTACCAGCAAAGGCTTATAGGCAGGAGCTCCCTACAGATTCACTTCCCAGGCTGCACCTCTGGACGACCATGACAGGGCTGAAAGAATGCTGGAGACCTGGGTTCTAGTCCTGACCCTGCCCTTCAAGAAGAAAAAGGAATTGACTTTTATTGAAACCTACTGTGTGTCAACGCTCTACTAGACATTTCCTCAGTGATTTCTCCATTTGCTCTACCTGGGTGAGCTCAAGCCTGGCATATTACAAATACCCAAATACATTGATTCAGTTATGCTGAGTCGAAATGAAACCACTGTTCCTCTCTGGGTTCCTGTTCTTAATTCTATTCCTAAGGTTTTTTGTATATGCTCTCCTGATTTCAAGGAAGTTTGCTATCATCTCTTCCCAAAGCATCAAGCAAGTGACGTAAATTTAAGTCATCCCTCTTTCTTGAGGTCTCATGCAAGGCAGGTTAGTGCAAGAGACATGGCACGAGAGACAGGTCACCTAGAATCTCGTCCATCCCCGCCCTCAGTGGCCAAGGGCAAGTCGCTTGATATAATGTACTGTAGTCAGTTTCGCCATCAGAAACATAGAGATGATGAAGATCTAGCGGCATGAGAAAGTCATGAACTATGTGAAAGCATTAGAAACACATCCATGTGCATTTGTCTCTCTGCACAGCTGTTTACTGACCGCCAGCTGTAAGCCAGCTCTCAGGCGAGGCCCTTGGGGATGTAAAGATGACCAAGACCCGATTTCTGCACCTAAGTAGTTCACGATGTACACGCGATGAAGAGTGAAGGGAGGAAGCCATCCTTGAACAAATAAGTTTATAAATAAAGTTCTATGGGATGAGAAATAAAGTTCTACAGTTCAACTAATTTCATTTGGATGGGATTTTTCGGAGAATGCTTCGATAAAGATAAAGATTACATTGTCATCCTGGCCATGAAAAATGAGCAATTTTGCAACATGCCTTTTTAAAAACCTAACATTATGTTTATAGTGCATGTATGTTTTATTTATTTATTTTAACTGCTGTATAAATGTTTCATTTGATTAAACTGCAGCATATTTTTCTTTGCCAACTAGGGGCAACTAAGCAGTTACCATATTTGGGCTATCAGAGCGACGGGTTGTCACTGTGCAGGCTTTCGCCAAACGTGAGACTTTTCCTTATCGTGGACACTTACAAGCCGAATTCCTGGTGCACGTTCTTTACCAGAAATTGGCAGTGGCTCACCGAAGGACACGGGCGGGCAGATTAATACAATTATGCAAAATATAAAACCACATAAATAATATTATGTAATGTTTGTAGATGCATTTTAGTATAATAAAAGTGCATTGGGAATGATTGCATACCAACTTCACCCAGGCGCTTGCCTCTGGGGCAGGGGACAGAGAAAGGGCCTTAGCAAATAGCATCTCTTCAAGCTGCAGGATGAGCGAGCATAGGGGAATCTGGTCAACAATTTATGTACTTTTTTGCGTGGAAATGTGACGTGGTGCATAATTAATCCTGCTTCAATTAGAAGGCCCATATCAGGCTGAGAATGGGAAAGGGGCAGGCCTTCCAGGCCGAGGAAACCATACCAGCTAGAGCACAGAGGAGTGAAAGCACAGCCTTCACAGATGTAGCATGCAGCCTGGCTGTGGCTGGAGGGAAGGAAGGATTTGCTGGTGGGAAAGAGAGTAGGAACAGGTAAATGGGAACCAGCCAGAGTATCAGGACCATATTCTACAACCAGTGCAGAGGGAGCACCTGAAACTACCTGAGGCCTGGAGGCCTGTGTGCTGCTTGCTGGTCTCTCACATCATCTGGACACCGCAAAGCACACCAGCCACCCACCCCATGGCCCCTCTCCTCCGTACACACCTCCTGACTGCCTTCGAGATGTGGCAGTTCTGAGCTAGAGAGCCAGGTACCAGGACGCCGGGGGGCCCCCTTCACACAATCCTCGGAGATGAGTCATCTCAGAGCTGCTAACATGGAAAATACGCATTGTCTCATGCACAGGTGTGAGAACTGGAGGGGCTCTGAGCCAGCACTGCCCTAAGCTCGATGAGAGTTCAAACAATCCCCTGAGTCAGTGAGAAGAAAATTGTCTCATAAAACTTCCCATTGATTTCAGTTGGATCCTTATAAATTCCCATGGGGCCAGATTGCTTTTAGCATGATTAATATCCCTGCCTTCCCCGAGGCACGTTCCTGCTGCCTCTTTCTCTCTCTCTGTTACATGTGCACAGACACACCATGTACTCACACTCTCTCAAGCACACGCTTTCTGTCACACACACTCGGTAACTCTCCAGCAGGGACAGAGACAGAGATTCATTTCTGCATGAGTACTTCTCACACTCCTTAAACATAGGGTTAAATGTTTCCCTTGTCAGGAAACTTCGAGTCTACTTCCTTTTATAATATGTTTTTCACACATCTCAAATCTGGCTAGGCTTTGCCTTGTGACCAAAATTTTCCCTTGAAAACACCCCTGAGTTCACATAACCCAGAACTGGGGCCCTGAATCAATCATGGAAGCTGATGACTGGTGGGTCGGCTCCACCAACAAAAACAAGCCAGTTAGCAGCTTGTTCTCTGCACAGCCAGGGCTTCCCAAGGTTCACAAGAGGAGGAGGCTTCTCCCTGAGTCCTCTACCCAGCTGAGTGTGGACCTGGGGCCAGAGGCCTGAGGAAGCTTCTCGAACTTATAAAGGAGCAATCGTAGCTCGCTTCTTTGTTCAGGGAAACACAAGGAATCGAGGAGGGGCAGGGCTGCCTGGTCTCCACGGGGCAGGGCAAACTCCAAGTGAGCTTGCAGGCAGAAAGCGGCCCTGGAGGATATGGCTTCCCAGCAGACGTCAGCCTGTGGGACTTGTTATTTTGGTGGGGAAATTCGTGCGTGTAATAAGAAAGGAAAACATCCGTAATGGTTCTTTTTCCAAGGCACATGGCTTCTCAGAGACATGAGCTCACATTTATTACCATCCAGGAAATCCACTTCTCCATCAAAGGCTATTCCCTGCCAGGTACCACGTGCTGCTCGCTCCTCAAGCCTTCTCCCTCCCTAGAGGCTCCCCAACCACTTTCCCAGTTCTCAGTCTGAACCGAAGCCTAGGAACAAAAGGCAAGTTCTGGCTGGTAAGAAAGAACTCTTGTGAAGGCCAAGCCGTCCAGAAATAATACGGGAGCCCTTGAGCAGCACAGACCAAAGACCAAGAAGACAGCAACTACTTGAAGGAATCCTGTAGAGGGGGGTTCCTGCACCTTGTGGCGCTTTGGGAGCTCTGTGATTCCCAGCTGTCTCAGGCCTTCACCTGCCGCCCGGATGGCCGTGGCCGCTCCCCCTCAGCGCTGCCGCAGCTCACCCCAAATACCTGCGTCCTTCGTGACCTTTCCTTGCTTGGAGATTCTTCCTGTTCAGATCAAGTCTGTGGAATTTGGAAGCACAGACTCGATCTCACTCTTCTGCCTTCCCCACAACTCTTAGCGTGGCTCCTGGCACATTGTACAATAGATGCCTAACAAATTCTTTGACTGGTCGAAGGGCTTTGCTAAGGAGGCATGTAGATAAAGATGGTCCTGGAATGTTGACTCTGCCTAGAAGTTTCATAAAAGGCAGACAGTCCAGAATGAGACTGTGCCAGGGTCCTGCCCCAGGGAGGTAGCTCAGATCCAAACAAGGAGAAACATGGTGGGCCTTCTCTGTGCATCAGTGGTACCCATAGCAGATGCCACGGGAACGTCCACAGGTCTTTCATACACTATCTCTTGCATAGCAAAGTGGTTAAGAGTAGGTACAACGGGCATCAGGTTCAAATCCTGCTTGTGGTTCAAATCCCAGCTTTACCTCTTGCTAGGTGAGTGATTTTGGGGTCTATATATCTCAATGCTACAATGTGGATATGAAGTTTGTACCTTATAGGATTGTTGTGAAATTGGATGCTTTCTTACATATAAATCTATTTAAAATAGTGGCTAGTGTATTTATCTAATAGTAAGTACTTATTTATACAAGTACTTATTATTTATTATAAGTGCTTATAATTTATTACTTATAATTTACTATAAACAAATAAGTACTTATAATAAATATTGCAATAAATTTATAATCTATTATAAGTACTTATTTATTAACAATAAGACAAAAATTTCATGTCCCCATGGAGCTAATTTATTTACTAGGGGATAGCACCCTGAGTAAATATTAAGGTGCGCACAGTTAGCTTATGTTTATTATATGTACAGCATCTTCCTCTGTCTCCCCTACTGGCCTGTACCTTAAGACCTGGCAAAGTTAGAGACACAAAATGGGTACCCAGCAAACAGCTTTGGAACAGAAAATGATTAAATGAATCCATAATTATAACATTGCCATATTTACATTCATCTCAAAATTACATTAGGTAACCTGTACTGAAGCATGGTCCAGCAGGGGTGCCCATGCGCAGCCCAGGATGGCTATGAATGTGGCCCAACACAAAATCAAAAATTTACTTAAAACATTATGAGATTTTTTGTGTGTGGGCTGACGTGTAGCAACGTATTTAATATGCGGCCCAAGACAACTCTTCCTGCAGTGTGGCCCAGAGATGCCAAAAGGTTGGACACCCCTGGCTGGGGGCTTACATTAACTGAAGAGTCAGTGAATCCTCACAACAAAGCCACAGGGCTGATAGTGTTATCCCTGTTATACAAAGGAGGAAACTAAGGCCAACAGAAGTTACCGACCTTGCTCAGGAACCCCTAGCCAGAGTTCCTGCCCATACTGCCCACACCCTGCTGCCTCAGCAAAACAGAATAGGCCAGTGGACACCCTTTCCGTGAATGGGAGGGAATCACCCAGCACTTGGACAATTGCAGCCACCTAACTCACCTGCCTGGCCGTGGCCCCACTCCACACACTCCCTGACCTACTTGCATGAAGCAGCCAGAGCTGATGGCTCTAAGTGGGAAGTGTGATCTAGTCACCTCACCCAGTCACTTCCCACCTGAATAATCCCTGTCCCTACAAGTCCCTTTGGCCTTCAAAATGCTCTTCAAGGTTTTATTTTTACTGTTATCCTCAGTAAGAAATACATTTCACAAGGCAACCCAACATGTACAGATGTGCATACGTAAAACTGAAACAAAACTTTCCCTAACTGGCACCTGTCTCTTTGTAAGCAAAATACCTTGGGCTGGCTACCTTCCATGTCCCCTGCCAGATCCACCCGACCATCTCCACCCTGCCCGGCTCTGAGTTCAAAGCCTGTCTCAGCTACGTGGTAGCTCTGTGTCCTTAAGCAAGTTATTTAACCTCTCTGAGCTCGATTTTCCTCCCTGGTAGGTGGGGATGATGACAAGTGCCCCCAGCTCATATAGGACTGAATGGAATTGTACGTATTACATTCCTAGAGTACGCCTGGCTGACAGCAACACTCCCAGAAAATGTCAGCTGGCATTCCAATTATTTTAAGTAGAAATAACAGTAAATGTCCATTCATTTTCACTAAGGTACTTTAGCGCCAGGCTATGACTGAGTGAGGAGACCTCACACATGAGAACCATGTCCATAGTCACATGATTAAAATGACCGTTTCAGACAAAATAACCAGAACGGGTTGTCAGTGGCAACTTTTTCCAACAAGTGCAGAATGATTGCCCTGGAGATCCCTGGTGTCCCAACCTGCGTGTCAGAAGACGGCCTGTCAGCTGAAGCGCAGTGTCACCTCTGGTAGCGCATGGCTGTGCCAGAGTTGGAAACTGTGGCCAGTGACATTCCGTTCTGTGGGTTACAGGGGAGTGGGGCAGCCAGCGTCTCCCATGTGACGTTGTGCTTGTGCATAAGTGCAGGCAATGGCTTTTTATTCTCCAGAGCTCGGGTTTATTCCCAGAAAGCAGACACCCAGGTCAACAGCCAGGTCCTGAAAGGTGCCAAGGCAGTCTACTCTGGGAAGAAACGCCCCTGGTTATAAGTCACCAGGAAGGCAGTTTAATTACGAAATGTGTGAAGCTGAATTTTAAATGCAAAGACTCACTTGGGCTGTTTTCTGAGACCCTTTGAAAAGTGTTAACTGGTTATCATTAAATGAAATTTACAAATGTACCCAGCCCAGGGCTGTGTATTATTTCCTAGGCTCCCCCAATAATTCCCAGTTGCAAGATGGTGGTATTCACTATTTAGACATTCCAATGCAGGCACCACATTCAAGGGAAAGGTTTTGAATGCAAACATATATATCTATAGTCAAATCCCCCCAAACACTTCTAAGTTTGGAATATGTTTGTGTCCATAAATAGCAGTTTAATAGCCATCCTCTTGCCACTTACCTTCTCTCTCCTACAACCCAACAATGTGACCCTTCTTCCCATCTACACAACTGCCACACATATGTGCACGCACACACACACAATTTCACTTTTAAAAAATAGTCATTGCTGGTAGAAACTGCCTGGCACAAGATGTGTTGGTGCAGAAGATTAGGCACTAGGGGTTGTGAGCATCTCCACCCCAACCGAAAACCACACCCTCCCCTCAGTCACAACGGTGAGGATGGGGGTCTCAGCCTTTACTGCCATGCACCCTTCCCCTACCTGCCGTCCTGTGAGATCAAGGAAAAGGGCCAGGAAAAGTAGGCAGATGGTACCAGAGGCCACTTTTTCATAAACCCACATTCAAGCTTCCATTCTGCAAGCTGGCTGCAGGCAGGGCAGCCCAGGGAAAGGGAGAATAGGTACCGAAAATGGATGGATGTTGGTCCGCACCCTCAACCTCATCACATGGCGCTGAGGGACACAACTGACCCACCAGCAATTGCAAACAGCGCCGTTACTGTTACTGTTACGTCAGCAGGTGGGCTGGACACCTGGTCAATGTTTAACAACCAGCTCCCCAGGGTAAAAGAAGCCCTAAGTTGTAACTCTTGCCAATTTCCATGGTGTAAATACTCCCACCATGGCCAATTTCAAGCCACAAACATGACGACACAGAACAGAGAACTGAGAAAAAACGCCCAAGAGCGTACCATCACGCAGCGCTTCCCCATCCAGTTACAACGCAGGTAACAACCTCGAGACTACATGTGTAGATCAGGGTAAAATGTAGTAAGATAATTTGGAAACAATGGATTTTGAGTATCTATTAACTGTTCTAAACATCATGTATTTGATTACACATTGATATCGTTCAAGTGTTAGTTGCGGCTGTGTGTAACAACCAGCCTGCAAAAATCCTGCAACTTTTAATCACTGGCTTTTACAAGTGGCTGCAACCCACCCCAATGCACCACGAGATGGGACTCACTGGGACAGAGGCTGACCAGCGTTTCAGGGACAGGGTGGTGATCCAAGAGGCCAGATGTGCGCGAGGGCTTGCCGAAAGCCACCTGGAGCGCAAAGCTGGAGGCTTCAGCCAAGCCAGTGTTTGCAGGGAGCTGAAAGCCAAATACAGAGGAGGCAAAGTCCTAACACCAGCCCACAAAGAAGGTACAGGGCAGAGTTCATTTGGGACCAAGTGTCTGTCAGAAAGAGAATGAAGAGATCAGACCAGGGGCAAGGGAGGAGGATTTTGGAACGTGCTTCAGACAGCTGAGTGATCGTACTGCTCACGTTTATCAATAAGTAACCTTGATAATCACTCACGAACACTTAGTTATCATTATGGAGCACTTAACATAGACAAGATGCTGTTTTAGGTGCTTTGCATGATTTATTTCGCTGCTGATGGCCCCATTCTACAGATGCAACTCCCTGACTGCGGAGCCTGTGGCTGTCCCTGCTCTGCAGTACAGGTGCGTGTGTGGAGCTGGTTTAAAATGCTATGCTGGAAACATACAATGCGCGAAGGAGGGCTCAAAGTGGAATAACGGCAGGCTTCCCAGGCTGTGTTCAGACATCACCACACGTTGCGTATGGAGGGAGGGAGAGGATAGTTAAGTTAAGCAATGGTTGATCTTACCTTTCCGTGAACCAGGTGCACTGTGAGGACACTGGTGGAAAATGCAAATACAGTCCCTGCCATCATGAAGCTCCAGTTTTTGCTCCTTCACTCCCATGCTCAACCCCTTGGATCTGACACTACAAGCCTGCTTCCTGAACCTTCTCTCTCCAAGCACAGTGGTCTTGATTTCCCAGGCCCCAAGGCCAGTGGCTGCGAGTCAATCCAGCCCATGCCCATCTCTAACCCCGGGCCCAGCCTACAGCCCAGCGTGGGCAGAACCCTGAGTCCTTACTTGACTCAGAAGGGAGATTCTAGCCTGTGAGCGCCCCAGATTTTCCGAGGACCTAACCTGGTACACTGTATACGTGTGGAACCAAATATGGAGGCTGCCAGAGCAGGGGGAAGGCACTGGTGCGGTGTCATCTTTATTAGGCCTTCTCGTCTTATGATTCAGCGCATGGGACGCAGGCCAGCTGCCCCTCTGCCCTTAGGAAGTGGCCTCCTAACTCAGAATGACATAGCATTGCACATTCCCACCAGGGAACCACAAAAGCCTCACAAATGTTTTAGGCTGGCTGGAAGCTTTGCACTGAGTCTCAAGTAGTGTTTTCTTTGCAGCCGCGTCTGTGAATGGGGGGCACGTGCACAAGTGCTTTCGGGAATGGCCCTTATTGTGCACCGAGTGCTTCAGGGAAGCCAGTGATCAGGTCTCGCCCACCGGCCTGAATTCATTTTCCTCTCACCCTCAGTGATGCTCCGTTGGCTACCTCGGATGAGGAGAGAGGTCTGTTCTCAATTAGGGCTTCTCAAAAAAAGTGTTTTTAAATAGCCCGTAAAAATTAATCCAATAAAGGCCTCAGAGGTGTGAGCTGTTGTCATCATCCTGTTGGGAAAATGCCACTCAGAATGCACCCAAAAGGGAGAGAGGGAGGTCGAGACGCCTTCAAAAATTTAATTTGTGAAACGAACCCGCGGGATTAGTTGTCCCCCTTTGTGCCAGCTTTCATGCGTCCTCAACCAGGGGAATCCAAGGCTTTGGGTTATTAGCCTGGTTGGATCGTGTTACACTGTTTGGCTCTGCAGAAATCACACTTTTCATTTTGTCTTTAATCCTAAAGGTCACGGGGAAGGTTAGCCCCAAACACAAATGATACTTTGTGGTCTTACTTTCAGACAATTATCAACTCATAAATCTTGGTTAGACTGTAATGAGAGTGCGAGAAATAATTGAATTCAGTCCAGACAGCAGTGTTGGAGGGAGGAGAGAACTGAGGGGTGGGTGAGAGACGAAGGCCGGGGGCCGGGGGCCTGGGAGCCAGAAAGTCTTTGTTGACTCCTGCGTGTCCTTGTTGAATCACTGCGTCTAGAGGTTTGGGTGGATAGGAGTGAGGCCATTAAAAACAGTGACGGTCCAGTGGGACCTTGGGAAATAGAGGATAAGATCTAAATAAAAGCTTGGATCCAAAGGCAGCCAGTAGAAAAGAGAGAGGTTAGAAGAGGAGCCAGGGACTGAGGTGCTGAGAGTTCCCGTTCAACCAGCCCTCAGGCTGTGTGGCCCTGGGAAAACCACTTACCCAACCTCTCGGTGCCAGGAAAGGGGATGCCAGCCCCTCCTGCATCAAAAGATTGTCGTTTAAGATCACAAAGGATAGTACACTGAAATGTGACGGGGGGTTAAAACCTCAAAAGAGACAGTATTCTTAAGCATGTTAATATGTTAAACATGTTAATTAATCAACAAGAATTTGGAGAAAATCCTGTTGGCTCTCTTTTCCTAATATGTCTAGAACTTGTCTGCTTCTTACTCACTCCCCTGCCCCCATGGGTCCAACCCAGCATGGTCTTGCACCTAGATTATTGGAATAGTCCCCAGTGGTCCTTCTTTCCATGACTGCCCCTCCTCCATAACCCATTTTCTATCCAGCATCTAGTCATGATTCTTCAAATATGTCACGTTACTTTTCTGGTCAAAACCCTCCAATGCTTCCCTGGTTCACATGCATAATAGCCAAAGTCTTGGGATGCGCTACAAAACCTTGCACAACCTGGTGCCTGTTTCTTCCCTGCCCTCATCTCCCACCTCTCCTGGTCTTATTCGAGATCTCCAGCCACCTCAGTCTCCTGGCCGCGCCTCCAACCTGCAGGGCACGCCCGCACTCCAGAGTCTTGCGCTGACCTTTCGTTCACCTATATGCATGGTCACTTGCCCATCTTCCCCTACTCTCTACTTTCCCTGGCTGTTCTATTTAAAATTGCACCACGCCCACCTACCTTACTTATTATATCTGTTATCTGTCTCACCCACTACAACGTACGCTATATGAGGACCAGGATTTTTGTCGTTCTCCTAGAAGAAAACCTGCCATGGAGTAAGCACTGTATATATTTGCCAAACTGGAAGGGAAACTTGATTCCTGTCTGATTACAGCTCTCATTTGTGAGACTGTTTAGATACCGAATTGCCTACTAATAATTCATCCTGAACTTCCAAACCACACTTCTGGAATCTCCTGTGTCAAGGTTGGATGAAGTGCCCTCCACCTGTCTGTCTGTGTGCCCACCAATGAGCGCCAGGGCAGCAAGCCCATACTTTGTCTCCGTTTTGTCGGCTCTTCCCAAATTGGTCAAAGTTTGGGCACATCTGGCTCTGACAAGGGACACATCTGGGCCAGCTGTCCAAGCTCCAGGGCCAGGGTGCCTTGGTGGAGCAGGAGAGGGACCTTTGCAGCACCGTGCCTACATCACCAACCCAGCGTATACCCATAAGACTCTGCTGCACATACAGACTGAGCTGGCAACACCAGGAGCACAGAGGAAAGGAATCAAATAACAAGCATTTTTCTTTTCAACAGTAAGCATTGTAAGTTAACACGTATCTTACCCAGTCACACCATTTTATAGTGTTTTTCCATAGACAGTGTCATTATGTTATTGACAAAGAGGCAGATTATATAATGCGTCCTTGGCAAAGCCATGCCTTACACTTTCGGTTGCGAGCAAATTTAGCTTGGCTGGTGTGTGCCCGGCCTAGTGCTCTGCACTTTAGAACTCTGCCGCGGGGACGCTGCCTGCCCTGCTTCCTCCGCCCCTCAATTAGAGTGAAGGCCACTTGAGTGCAATGACCGTGTCAGACCTCCAAGAGCCTGGCAAGGTCCTTGGCACCAGTTTTGCGATGGTAGGAGAGGCTACGGCATGGAGCGAGTATACAAGTAACTGAGTAAATATAAACCCTGTGAAGAAAGAGGCCTAAAGGACGCTGAGAAAGAGAGTAGTTTCAGTAAAGGGAACTGGCTTTGGATAGGGTAGCCAGGGAAGACATCACCAAAGAGCTCACATTCAAGCTGAGAACTAATGGGTGTCTATTCACTCCCTGGTGAATGACTATGGCAGGAAAGAAATTGCTAATAGCTACCTGAAACCTTACCCTGTGTAGGAGCAAAGATAGTGTGCACCCTGAGAACAGTACTTCTGAAAAAGACAACGGGCAGGGGAATGGGAATGGAGTCACACATGCTCAGTTTTCTCTTTCATTCAAGGAAAATTTACTGAACACCTACTATGTGCATAACACCTACTAAGTAAGCTCTAGGCCTGAGGGTATGAACGAAATTCATGGAGTATGTATTCTAATGGGAGAGACAAACCTAGACACTTCTAAGTGTAATGTGTTATATAGTGACAAGTGCTACAAATGTAAACTAAGTAAGATAAGAAGGGGATTGAGAAAACAGGAGTGGGGATAGGGAGAAAAGCTGGCCATTAGGTAAGGTCAAGGAAAGCCACACTCAGGCCTGAATACAGAAAGGGGAATAAATGCCAACATTTAGGGGAAGGGAGGTGGTTCAAAATCATTTTAGCAGCAGCAATCACACATGCCAAGACTTTGGCACAACACTATCTTGCCACGTTCAACAGGAGTTCAGGGACTAATAAGCGGCCCAGTGAGGCTGGAGAGGGTGAGCAGGGGAAGAGCGGAAAGAAAGGTGGGGGTGGGGTAAGGTGTTGCCAGGAGCAAGGTCACAAAGACTTTTATCTCTCCTCAGAGTCTGGGTTCCATTCTTTGCAATGCAAACACATGAACTTGAGCAAGGGAATCACAGGACCTGATATGTTATTAAAATGCTGTTGTGACTGCTGTGTGGTGCACGGATTGCAGGAGACAAGATTAGAACCAGGAGAGAGGATGCAACAGCCATGGCCCAAGTGAGAGATGCTGGCATGAGGGACTACAGGCTCGGGTGAGAGTGGAGGGCAGATGTGGGATGACTTTGTAGGAAGAGATAGCAAACTTGCCTATGACTCGAAACAGGTGATAAAGGAGAGACAGGAACTGAGGATACTACAGGTCTGGGGCCTGAACAACGGGTGGGTGGTGATGCCATTTCCTCAGACAGGAAACCAGCAGGGGCCCAGGACTTGGAGGGTAATGTGCTAAGTGTGGAAGAGAGAAGGGAGCTGAGAGAGGCCTGCATCCCCCTGCCTTCTTTTGGTCTCTCCAGTCAGGAAAGTCACTCTTTAAGAAGGAGGACAAAAAGTGTGAATGCCGTAGGTTCTCCTCTTAAAGAGATGAGGGGAAATTTTATTACAGAAATCTAAGAAGGACATTATAAAGGCTCACCCTAAAATTTAGATATTCTTTTCTATTTATTTCCCCTGGGAAAAATAATAGAAGGTTTACATAAAAGACAGAGAAATATGTAAATTACTAATACAATCCAAACTATTGTAAGTACTAGAAGGAACCTGGTCTTATTTATCTCTGCATTTCTATTACTGTGTCTGACACAAAATAACTTGTTGGATTACATTGTTACACAAAGTATGAACGAGGATTAAGACATAATTCTGAATGATGGGATCAAGGAATTCTTGGAAGAGGATTTAAAATCTTATCTTGAACTTTTCTCTGTTGTTTCAATTCACAGCATTACTCAAAGAGCAGTATTATGATCACAGTGTTATGAAGAACCTACTTCAACAAGTGAAGGCTCTGCCCAAAGATCCTAGAATTTGAGACTGGATAAGCCCAGAATAAGCTGAGACTTCAGACAAAGTTTTTAAAAACTAGCATCATAGTAGAAATAGATTAAGCACATGGAGTATAAGTTTGTGTCTCTCATTTACCACTTACGTTCTGGGTGTCCTTAAGTAAGTTACTTAACCTCTCTCTACTTCAATTTCCTCATCTCCATAACTGAGATTTTAAGAGTAGCTGTCTCCTAAACTGGTTGTTAAGGTGAAGTGCGTTAATATACCTAAAGCACTTAGAACAAGGCCAGGCATAGAGACATATTACCCCTGTTGGCCCTGCTGCAACAACAAGTCGAACAGACCTACTGCCGGTGGACTTGAACCTAGTCCACGAGGCACAGTCTTGATAATTATTTCTTAAAACGGGAGGGCATAAAGGAGAAATGTTGAAAATAAGTGATAAGTAGAAATATGTAAGCCAATAATTAAGTGTTCTTTTCCATGGAAGCTATTTTAAAATCCAAGAAGGTAAACATACTTTTTCCTCTTGTTACCTATGAACTTTAAAGATTTTTCTCTTATCTGCTTGACAGAGCAGTGTGGTCTTTTTAATGGTACCCAAGGTGTTAAACTTTTAGAATTAAAAAATAGCCTTCTAAAATTAATACCTTGCAGACGATAACTAGTATTGATGAAGACGTAGAGAAATTGGAGCTGTCGTACATTGCTGATAGGAATTTAAAATGGTGTAGCTGCTTTGGAGAAAGAGTTGGCAGTTCCTCACAAAGGTAACATAAGTTAGCACATGACCCAGTAATTCCATTTTCTAAGTCCTATCCAAGAGAATTTAAAACACATGGAGAAATGTGTGCATGGATGCTCACTGAACTATTATTCACAAGAGCCAAAAAGTGGAATCAACCCAGACAAAGTGTGGTATATCCATACAATGGAATATTATCCAGCCATAAAAAAACAATGAAGTATTGATACTTGCTACAACATGGATGAGTCTTGAAAACTAAAAGAAGGAAACTAGTCACCAAAAAAACCACATCCTGTATGATTCCATTTATAAGAAAATTCCAGAATAGACAAACCCATGGAACCAGAAATTAGACTGGTGGTTACCAGGTGCTTGGGGAGGAGGAAACCGAGGAGTGAGTGACTTCTGATGGTTACAGGGCTTCCTCTGGGGACGATGAAAATGTTCTAGAATTAGAGAGCCAGGATAGTTGCACAACCTGGTGACTATATTAAAAACCACTGAGTTATACACTTTTATGATATGTGAATTGTATCTCAAAAAAAATGAATAAGTTAGAGTTGTTAGTCATGTCCCTGTTTTCAAAGTGTTCTTTATGTCATTGTGAAGGATAAAAAGAATGCAGGGCTATTTAATAAGATGACATATGCAAAGCACCTGACACATGGAAGATACAATAAATATGTATTGATCCTCTCATTCCAAATAAGGAGAAGGTCATAGATTCAAGAGTTACATGGGCCACGAAGCTCCACACTGCTCCCAGGACTCGGCCCACATGCTCCACCCCTCTGGTGGGGGTCAGCATCATACAGTGGCGAGAACAGGGGTTGAGGAAACAAAATCTGACTTACTCTTCTCCACTAACTTAGTCTGTGACCTTGAGAGATTTACCTCATTGATCTCTATTAAATTATAGTTTTAAAAGATAAAAAACAACAACAAAAAACAAAAAAACAAACCTCTTCTCCTACCTCCTAGGACTATGAGAATCAAGTGAAACCAAGGATCTGAGTTGACTAGGCAAAGCTGATGCAGGGGCTTGTTAACTACAAACGAAAGACCTCTTTGAGGGAAAAGGGACCTCAAAGAATGGCAGCCAACACTGTGTGGGGGGCTTATTCTGGGCCCAGCACTGTGCTCAATGCTTTCCCCTGCACTGATTAGCTCACCTAATCCCTGCAACAATCTTGTGAAGCCTAGGATATTGTTATCTCTGCTTTTTAAGTAAGGAACTGAGTATAGTGATATTAAGTACAATAACTTTGTAAGATCACACAACTAGGAAGAGGCAAAACTTGGACTCAGACTGAGGTGTCCTGGCTGCACAGCCAGCATCCTTGACCACTGGTGGTGTTGTGTGTCCCCGTTTTACAGACAAGGAAACTCAGGAGATCACACGCATAAGGTAGGGAGGCAACGAACAAGTACTGGGAGCCCCCCATGCGCCAAGCTCTTCTTCTGCTCCCCATATGCTCTCTTACTGCTCACGGCAACCCCGTATCTATGTTGGGGAAACTCAAAGCACATAATTAACAGAATTGCCTCACCTACAGTCACCAGCTTAAGAAGTCGTAAAGCTAGGACTTGAGCCCAGTTCCTTCTGACACCAACCCTCCTATTTTTCCCACATATCTTGCCTGGGTAAAATGTACCCTGCGGCCAAGAATAATTCCCACCCCCAAGGTAATAATGCGATGCGCTTTTGCCATTGAGCTCAACATCTCATCTGGATGTAAGAGGGGAGGCCCATTTTACTCCTCTCAGGCCAGAGATGCTACAATGCCGGCAAACATGTTTTCTAGCCCCTGAGTAGAGACAAGCCTGTGAAATGATGAGTTACACATCACAGAAGGACAAAACCCTTAATGATGATGCTGGCAGAGTCAGCCCTGGTGGAGCTAAGGAGCAAGTGGTTCTGAAATTAAAAAGTTACTGGAAAGCAGGGGAAATTGTGGCATACTTCATTTGGACTGATAGGCAATTTTTGGTCCACTCCCATGGAAATCACTTGGGGATAACCTGGTGGTTATTAAATGCAGCACACTTAGGGAAAGACCCATTTATCACGGAGTCTCTGCAGCCCAGTTCCTGCTTTGCAAAGTGTCGACATCACCACGGCTGATTTAAGGCTGACACAAGAGGCCACAGTAAATCCTGTCACTTAGCGAAAGTCAAGAGAGGACAGCACCTTCTGAGAGATATAATGGGGCTGCAGGAGAAGGATGCAGGTGCCCGGAAATATCTAAATAGAAAAAATAGACGGAGGTGACTAAGCTACTTGTATTTTCCAGAAATGATGTTTCCTGTAATGAATTCCAAACCTCAGATCCCTCAGCAGGAGCCACAAGCCAAGACACCACCCCCTGACCATCCCCTGTAATCTCCTGGGCCTCTCCTTTGGTCTCCGTGTCGCACCACACTTAACAGAAAATCCCTTGGGGATGCTGAAAGGCAGGTTTTAAACTCAGGTGTCTCATGCATCTTAGTTCATGGCAACCCCATCACTCTACTTGCACAGGTGATAAACCTGTGGTCACCCTTGGCTCCTCTCTCGTCTCAAAATCCACATCCACTATAGCAGGAAATTCTATTACCTCTGCCCCCTAAATCCCCCCAAAATCCAACCACTTCTACTACCTTCACCCGCATCAAAGCTGCCACCATCTCTCATCAGAATTAGGCAACAGCTACCTAACTAGTCTCCTTGCTTTCATTCTTGCCATTCTACAGGGTTGTTTTTTCTTTTTAAAGCAACATTGCAGCTGGTATGGTCCTAGTAAAACTTTATTCATATGATCTTATGTCTGTGCTTAGACCCTGTGAGGACACTCCATCCCAATAATTGCACAAGATCGAGTCCTTACACTGGTCCACAAGGCCCTCCTGGTGTGATTTTTGTTACCTTCCTTATTATGTATCTCAACTCTTCTGTGCACACTCTCTCTGTTCCTACCCCTTGGTCCCTTGCTGTTCCTCAGGAGGCCCAGAAGTAGTGGGCCACAGAAGCAGAACCCGCCAAGGCTATGAATGGACAGCGCATCCAGCCTACCCTTGGGAAGTCCAATCTAGTGGGTGGGGCATAGGTTACCTGGGGCAGATAGAGAACAGTAATAAGGGGTATTTGGAGCAAGAAGAAGGGCTGAGCACAAGTTCATGTCTCAGCAAGTCAGGGACAGCTGAGAGGGCACTATTGAAAAGGGATGATGGGTATGCCAGTCTCCTATTGGCTGTCCATCAAACTTCAGATTCATTACCTCATCCTTGCATAAGGCCCATCACTTACCTTCCAGTGCTGGTCACACACACCTAGGCCCCTCCTGTACCCCTGATTCAAGCCATACCAAGTTGCTAAGTTTCCCAAACTGGGCGTGCTACTTTAAATTTGAGAGCCTTCACATTTAATTTTCTGTCTGCGCAAAATACTGATCCCTGTCCTTCTTCACCCACACCCTTGACATTCCAAAACCAGCTTTTGTCAAAACCAAACCTTTCTGCACATTCCTATGCCTCCCTCACTCCCAGTCTACACACATACACCACATACACATAGCCCGTGAGATTTAAGACATTCTTCTTAACTGCTCCTGTAATGCCGCATGCTCACAGCCATTGTACCACTTCATCCACTGCACTGCAATGGCTGATTTGCTCTATCCCCACTGGATTGTGAGTTCTTAGTTAGCAGAGACCAATTCTCATGCAATTCTGAGTCCCCGGCACCTAACAGTGCCTGGCACACAGTAAGTGCTTTCTCAGCTCCACACACTGCAGCGAATGAAAGAAGGAATAAAAGCAGATGCTCTGTCAGCATGAGTCAGCTGTGAGAGCAGGTATAGAGCAAGCCACAGTCCCAGGCCCGGAGGTCTGAGCCAAAGCTCCACATTCAGGGGGCTGGAGAAAGTAAAGTAGGGGCTGGACTGACAGGAAGTGGGACACAGGCAGGTCATCAACGTGGATGCTTAGGGACAGGGAAGAAGTCAGGGACTCGGGTTCCAGACCTGGAACTGAAGGGGTAGGGTTGGTCTCAGGTGGGATGGAAGACCCCGAGATAGGGATGATTTCTGACAACTGGTGGAGTTACTGTGCTAGAAGAAGGCATGGGGGTGGAAAGAAGGCCAAATCGCCCCTGTCAGCACAGGGTACAAGAAGCCTGGCTGCTCATTGCATTGGGCAGTTTCCATGGGTCTTGGTCAGCCTTTGTCCACTGAACCCAGAATGGCTCTGCTGGTGGCAGGACCAATGGAGCCATCGCTTGGCAGATACTAAGATAGGTACAGTTTTACTCTCACATTTACCCTTACCAGATGTCTCCCTCTTTTTCTCACTTCCTCCAAAAAAAAGGACAAGGAAAGAAACTTCATCACCACATTCACATTTAACAAACAAGCTCTTAAGTCAGTTGCTTGAGTTTAAATCCAACCGTGCTTCTTGCTGCCTAGGTGATCTTCGGCAACTTATGTGCTCAGCTTTCTCGTCTGTCACACGGGGATGATAGGAACAGTGCCTACCTCGCAGGGTCGTGTGAGGATGGAATGAGACACATGAAAAGCACCTAGCCCAATGTCTGGGATACAGCACTCAGTGAACATTCATAGCTATTGTAATTGGCATTGTGTTGCTATTTATGGCACAGTGGTTATGAACATGGACAATGGAGCCAGGCCATGGGATTCAAATCCTGTCTTTACTTCTCACTAGCCCTGTGACCTTGGACGAGTTACTTACTTCAGGCACCTACCTCAGTTTTCTCATCTATACAATGGCGATAACAACAGGGTTGCCTCAGAGGGTTGTTAAGAGAATTAAAGTAGTTAATAATTGCAAAGCATTTAAAACAGTGCCTGAGTTATAAGTGCTACCTAAAGACTTGTGGAATAAGTACACTATTATCAAAGAACTAAGGACATTGTGTTTTCCCCCCTTCCTGAAATATTTGCATGTTGTTTGTTTGGTTTTTTGTTTTTTTTTTTTAAGTCTTAAGGGGAGAGGAATTCTTACCCCAGAAGCCTAACACCAACAGACATATGCAAAAGTAATTTTGAAGCTTCCTGGCATCTCCCAAATAATACCCTATAGGTGCCAGTCTGTTCTCTCTGCTATACTTCTTCTGGCTTCACAAGATCCAAACCATCCCCAAGCCTCCTGGGAAGGTCCCCTGAGTCCTGCCAGAAAAGGGGTGGGAGGGAGGGAGGCCCTGCAGAAAACAGCTGACCCAGTGGACTGGCTGTTGCCACTGGATCTATTTCCCAGCGTCTCAGAAGTTGCTGACTCCAGCTTTCCAGGGTGAAGCACCGTCTACGGACAGAGACAGCACTGGGGCGAGCACGCAGCACAGCCGTAAATCTGGGAGCCGTATTATTTAAGGGACCTGACTTCCTTGTGTTGCGATATTAAAGCAAATCTGCCTCCTGCTCGTAAATCAGCAGGGTTATTTCCGTCCTCAGTCACTCTGCTCAGCCATCTCAGGATGCACGCAGCATACATTTCACTCACTTGGAAGGTGCCGGCTAAGAAAGTAAAGGAAGAAATGTATTTACCCCCTTCCCAAACTCTCACAACCTTGCCTGCTCGCTCCTTCCCTGTCTTACGAGCTGAGACAGGGTAATACCAGAATACTGTGAGGATCCACAAAAATAAATAAATAAATACATACATCAATCCCTGATACTGATACAGCAAGTTACCCTTTGTAGTACTCTGAGTAGATAGAGCGGGTTCTGTTAATCCCAGTTTAGAGATCATGATAGTAAATGAATTTCCCAAGATCAGACAGATAGCAGGGGGGCTTGGGCTCACTCCTAACTCCTGGTCCAGTGCTCTTTTTACAGCATTAAATCTCTATTGTGATTTTTTTCATATGAATAAAACAAAGTGCAGGGACTCTCCTGGAAAAAAAAATGATCTCAGCTCAAAATTTTTAAATGAGCATTGATTAAGAATCTGCTGTGTGCCAGCTGCTTTCCAATCCATGAGCAAACTCGATCACTGCCCCAAACCTTTCCATGCTTTCCCATCACCCAGGATGATATCCGGGTTCTTAGCACAGTAGATGAGGGTTTTCTTGATCGCAGCTCCACCTACCACTTTGGCTCCCTCTACTCCCAGCACAGATCACAGCCCTCACTCCATCTCTCTGTCCTCTAGGAAGTTAGTTCTGACCCACACCCCAACCCCGGCCTAAATTAAGGCTCTTCCTCTGCAGTCCTATACTACAAGGCACAGCACTTTCCACACTAGTTACATGGTCTCTTTACTTGTCTGTTTCTTCTTCCCTCCTTGCAGGCAGGGATATAGCACAGTTCTGGGCAAAACAGTAGGTGCTCAATAAATGATCCCGGAATAAATCCTCACTACCACCCTACACAATTAGCATTGTTATTCTCATTTTGTATCTGAGGAAATGGAAGCTCAGACACCCTGAACCACTGGTCCCCATCAGCCCTTTAGGAGGATCCCCAGCTAGGATGGGACCGAGGGCTTCCAGCTTCCCTGTTACAGCCCGCGTCCTCAACTGCTCCCCTCCCTGCCGTACTCAGTCTGGGATGCTTCAGCTCACTTCTGCTTCTCCAACCTGAGCTGATACACTGAGTTAGCTCTGCCACTCAGTGCCATCCAAGGCCGAAGGGCGAAAGCGTGTTCCTGGCTTCTCACCCCCCTCCAGTCAGCATGCCTCAACCCTCTCTCTAGAAAGGCCCCTTTTGAGTCAACCTTGAAGGATGTTTTCCCATTGGCCAACCAGGACCAATGGGTGACAAACCGAGGGGAGAATATTTGCATTAATTCACAGATGCTGAGCACTAACTATGTGCCAGGCATTTCCCAGTAACTAGAGAGGGCCCGCTAGAGCAGAATGAGCACCGGGCGGAAATGCTGCAGCAGAGACAGAAGCATTTGGCCGGAGTAGAGGGAAGGAGCTTAGGTGACTGCTAAGGCCCCTGAATTTGACGCCCTTGGGCCCACAGCTGTGGGTCCCTTTTTCTTCCACACTCTCTCTCCTAACTCCTCTCCAACTCTTCTAAGCACTATAAAAAGCAAAGACTTTGGAAATGCAACTAAACCAATTTTGTGAAAGATTCTAAAATGTTCTTTAAGTATGACTCTAAGTGATTCCGTTTCCAATACTTGCTGACAGAAAAATATTACCCCTGCATTTCGATGCAGAGGAAATAAGAAAATAAGCAGGCTGCATTTGGCCAAATTCATTTATTTGAGTTATTTTCTAAAATGAGTGTAATTTGGAAATCACTGGTATTGTTTTCTCCCAGTGCAGGTTAATGCCTTACACATGGCCTCTGGAAGGGACACTTCATGCAAGGAGTTATTAGGTTTTTATTTAGAATGTACTGTTTGGATGATTTGTGGGTATAACAAACCTGAAATTTAAAGTAGTCTTCATTTGCTGAGGACTGCAGGGTTTTTTTTAAAAAAAGTAGATTTTAAATCTTTGAACGTTCAGAGATGAAGAGAGCGAGGCCAGGGATTTATCTGCACAGGAAGTCCTCTCTCTCACGCTCGCGTCTTTCCCAACACACATTCTTCTTTCACGCCTCCGCCTCGAATCACGTAGCCTCAGCCCTCGGAGAGGCCGTGGGCGGTCCTCCTTTAGAGCGGTGGTTTTCAGACTTCTTTTACGGCCAAATCCTTTGCGCAAAGAAAATCTTTCACCACTAGCAATGACACAGGGAAAACCAAAGCTGCTCTGTTTGGGGTCTCTTTCTGCCCTCGCCTCTCCACCCTCATGCAAAGCCTCACGGATCCCCTGAGGAACACGCTTTGAGATAGAAGACCCCTCATTTCATAGTGAGAGAACTGAGGCCATGGGGAAAACAACGATTTACCCGAGGTCACTCAGCAATGATGAGGTGCCGCAGGGTTAGAACAGTGTCTCTTGACCCGACCTGTGCACATCCGCTAGCTCTAGCTGCTGCTTGCACTTGGCTTTGCCGTTTTAACATACACATATTCACTATCTTTCAGGTTCCCATCTCTTGGGGGGTGCTGTTAGGAGGCAGCCCAGCACAAGAGCACACTCATTCATGTCCGTGACAATAATCACTGTTGACTCGGGCCACAGGCTCCGGTAGGGATATCCTCAGGATGTGCCTTCCGCTCAGCAGCCATCCTCAGCCTCCAGTGAAGCTTGGTGAGCTTGTCATTTCTAAGCAGGGCACGTTTTTCTGCAGTCCCCTTTCCAAAGAGCCAATGGTGACAGCAGCCCAGAATGCAATGTCAGCAAGAGGGAAGCCGCTGGCCTGCAAAGTTCCTGCAGAGAGCACACATCACTTGCCCCTCCTCATCTGCCCGCAAGCGCAGCCTTCTTCCTGGGAACCGGGGTTCCCTGTGCCAGTCAACACCCACCAGAGGCCTTCTGCTACATCCATCACCTGCCTCACAATGACTCCATATGGAACCAAGGGCAATTTTTGTTTGCTTTTGTGCTTTTATTTCTAAGGAGGGAAGCATCTTGTGACATAAATGTTCTTTTTTTCTGCTAAGGACCTTAATGAGTTTAGGTCTGAATTGGGGGGTTAAGGTTTAAGAGAACTCCACTCCACTGAATGAAGAAATGGAACAAGTGTGTTGTGTTTCGTTTGCTAGGGATGATGGAGTGGACAGGAGAAGGGGCAGGGACAGATGGGGGAATGGGGGCTCTGCACCCTGGCAGAAGACTGGGACCCAATTTGTCAAATTGACTAAAGGGACCTTAAAAGAAAAATCCCTAACATGAAAGTTTAAGTCTCTGTGATGCTGCAGTTGAAATCCCTCCCATTCCTCAACTTTTAGGAAAACCTTCTCCATGCCCAAACGGCTTGGTGTGGGGTGGCTTCCCTAGCAGAAATCAGGAGGAAGAGCTGAGGTCATACCTCAGTCAGTGTGCTGGGGCACCAGACACAGGTGCAGGCTGGTAAGAATATCCATAAAGCTAGGCGACTGAATTAAAACTGGAGTTCAAAGCCAGAGGTGAGCGACCGCAAGAGCAGAAGACTCCAGGCAAGGCTTCATCGTCCCAGGGAGGCTTTCGCCCTTGCACACTCCATGAAACGGGCATGTGATCCTGTCTGGTTTCCATTTTAATGGAAGACACAGCTAATGTCTGACTACTACAGCCTCCAGCCAGAGCATCTAACACTGTAGAAATGCAGACGTCATCAGCACTGTCAGGGGACCTGGTGAGTTAGGACAGAGGGACAGTCATTCATTCAAACTGGTAACATTTGCTGACTCTGACTGAACTCTAGACACACTGAGTGTACTTTCCTGCTGTCTGGTGCATTTGCGCTTGCCTGGGTTTGGATACCGCCAGAAAGTCTTCTTTTGTCCCCTTTCCACAAGCTCTACCAGAACCGCGCGTGTTAAGTCATGAGGTCAAGGGAGAATGGCTGCCTCCCTCCAAATCAAAAAGCATAAAAGAGGCTCTCAGACTATTTGGCCTTTTTGCTATTGCTGCTGGTCAAGAACAACTACAATAACAAACATTCTCATTCTTTGAAAAAAGATCATTTGAACTGTTGAAAAGTTCCAGAGACAGGCGGAGGTCCCTGCCAAGTGCAAGGTCTAAATTAGGTTCAGACCCAAAATTGGTGTTGAAATTGGGTGTTGGTGTTCATCTCCAATGTTCTCAAAATTGAGAGAGAAAGGCTACCCTGAGAGAAGGCATCAGGGTAGAGGTGGAGAGGGGTTAGCAGGTGGCTGGGATAAAGGAGGAGGAAGTGCATATTTTCAGGGAAGATCAAAGATTTGAGCTTCCACCCCCAAGGCAAATAGGGTCCCAGAAGGTAGATAGTTCGGAGCATCCCAACCTGTACCCCTCTGTTTTCTAGTTTAGAATGTACTGCATGGGTGCAACCCATACAATTGCCAAGAGGCAACCCAGCCTCACTTCCCACTATAGCACCTCACCTGCCACATCTCTAGACAGGCAGCCCAGGGTAGAGGCCAGCGTGTTAGCGGTGGGTCCAGAGGTTGGAATTCAAACCCCGGTGCTGCCCACCTCTGGCTGTATGACCATGAATAGGTCAGTTAGCTACCCACGCCTCAGCTGGTGCATGATTAAATATTGAGGTTTTAAGTGCTTTCTTTTTATGGAGCAGAACCCTTTAAGTAAAATCTTATCGGAAGCTCAATATACAAAAGAGATCAAAGCGTTGTTCGGAATAAAGTGAAGGTGACCATGGCAGTCAGTCCCTACGTCTCCCGCAGAGACACGGTGCTGCAGAGGCACCATTCACATAGCACGTCATGTGGGAGGTGACCCCTGCAGGTGTGCAGTGGAGCAAGACTAACTTTAAAACGCCACAGAGCACGGTTCAAAAAAAAAAAAAAAAAAAAAAAGATCACAGGGCAACATAATCCCCTCCCAGTTCCAACAGACTACGGGAACCTGCTTACTCCAAAATAGACCGTCGAGGGCTAACCTTAGTTCTCCTCCTTTCCCCAACCCAGCCTGGCTGCACCCAGGAGACTGGGGACTTCTGATGAAAACAGAGGAGAAAGAGGACAATGCATGGGGAAAAACAGCACCCACGTAAGGGCTCGGCTGTGTCTACTTTGACTCAGATGTAAAGCACGCTGAAGGAGGGCATTGCCAGCGTGGGCAGAAGGAATCTCGAGCCAGAGTCAGGCCTGGTTTTTCAGGCCAGTTCTGCCACTTACCAGCTCTGAAGCCTCTGCCCACTCGTCTGTGAAACGGAAGAGAAGGGAATGCCTACCACACAAGTCAGTTAGGTGTGTGGGGGGGGGGGGCAAGAGATGTGTTTTAAAATACATGCAAACCATAACATGTATATAATTTAAGATAGTATTATTACTGTATTATTCTTTTTAAATTTGATATCTTCCAAGAGTTGCTGTGGACTTTAGCCCAAACTATACCACTGAATCCCAAACTGTGATTCAATCGATATTTCAGGAATTCTGCAGAAAATGGAACCAGATTTCAATTCTTTAGTAAACTCAAGTATTTTGAAACCATTTTTAAGCACTATGAAAGAAAACTAAAGCCCTGGTCGGGTGTCTCAGTCGGTTGGAGCATCATCCCGTATACCAAAATGTTGTGGGTTTAATTCTCAGTCGGGGTACATACTTAGGCTGCAGGTTCAAACCCTGGTAGGCAACCAACTGATGTTTCTCTCTCACATAGGTGTCTTTCTCTCTCTCTCTCCTTTCCTCTCTCTCTAAAATCAATCAACAAATCCTCAGGTGAGGATTAAAAATAATGATGATCAAAGAAAACTACAAGAAATGCAGAGAATATTTAGCAGTGGGCAGCAATGCGTTGGATTGGTGGAGCAGGGAAGACTTGCTTGAGGCGGTTATGTTTGAGAGCAAAAGTATTTGGGGTGGTGGGAAGGCCAGAAGCACGGCATGAGCAGAGACCTTGCACGAGGAAAAAGCACGTGTATTTACAGAAGTGGAAGTAAGCAGGCTGGTGTAGCCGGAGGTAAAGAATGGCGAGTCAGGAGAGGAGGTTAGGGAGGAGGCAGGCAGGAGCCAGACTGAGCTTCCATGACTAAACTCGGCCTTCTGTAGGTTCAGACAGTTTTGCTTATTCTTTTCTCACTAGCCGATATGTTCTTCCTTCCTTTGGACACTGGTCAGAATGGAAACAAAAACACCAACCTGTGGAGGCACAATGACCAGCCTGACCAAGAGCAGCCCCGGGGCTGGGATTATGCCTGAATAATTCCAGAGCATCCGAACGCAGGGATAGCCTGGCACACTGGGATGCTGCGGACCTTCTGTTTCACCATTAACTTATCAATGACTCAGCCCAAAGAACCGGGAACTAGTTCAGAAGGCCCATTGCCCACCCACTGAGAGATGGCGCTGCCCAATGTCTAGAGCAGGGAATGGATTCCTGGGCTTCAGGTGTCGTCTTCTGCTTTAACTTACCTCCATATGTCACGCAGCCAAACAACCATAAATAGGGTGTGAACTAAAAGAGGCTTTAACAGCACCTAGTCCAAAGGCTTCTCTTCCCCCTCCCAAATCCCAACCTAAAACCCCTTTTACCATCCCTGCCACGGATGTGATTATCCGCTCACAACTCCTGCAATGAGCATCTTTTTGTCTCTCAGGCAACGGTAAATGATAAAGCGACTCTTCCTTTAGCCACAGCCTACTCCTCTGAAGCATCCATTCATGAGTGAATCTTAGTTCTATTGCTGGGAGGAATACGGATTAAGTCCACTTCCGTTTTCAAATAAGACCTGTCAGAAATGTCTCTCCTCCATTTGCTCCATGGAAATCATGTTACTGTTTGAGATCAGAAAACCCAAGTTCTGTTCCCAGCGAAGATTCCAACACATCAGGTTTGTGAGCGCAAAACACAGCACTTGCCGATGATGCGTGGACGTTCTTCTTAAGTGCGTTGGGTCTTCACATAGGGAATTTGATAAAATAAACATCAGGACCTTTGGCAACCAGGGCTAAGGCTTGAGCTCAATTTGAAGTCTCCTGTGAAATATGTTGGGTGGTTTGAACTCCGACACTTGCGAATATTAGCTCACACAGTAAAACTATCATGACTAATTCAACCCAACTGGAAAAAGTTACTGGCAGGGTGCAGGGTAGCAGGGGTTACTTAAGGCTCTGCTTCTTGAAAAGGGAAACTTGCATGAAGATTGAATGATTTGTTAACCCCCAGAGAAGGTGTTACATATAGGTCAAACCTGAAGTCATTGGCAGGGCAGCAGCGCTGAAGGGCTCTGGCTATAAATTCGCTTTATTTCAGCATTTATAACAATGGGGCTATGAAGACCTTCAAAGAGGGTCCAAAATAATTTAATAAAGTTTATCTTTGTCATATGGGTCTATCTGAAATAGGGTCATGATCTTTAGCTCTTTTTTTTTTTTTATGACAGCGACTAAGCAGAACAGTTTGTTGCCCTCCTCGTCCTCTCAAGCGGACATGTAGCAAGAGAAGTTTCTATGACCCCTCGAAGCCTTAGGTCCACAGTGCAGCACACCATGGTGGCCACCTCCGGGCCACCACTTGGTTTAATCAGGCCACGTGACCTTAATTCTAACCCAGATGTAATCTTTTATAGCTTAATGATTTGTTCTCTCAGGCACTCTGATGAAATACAAACAGTTCCCTAGAATCCAGTGAAAATAGTTTTTAGTCCTCATTTCTGTTTCTAATTAATTATTGAGCAATTAGCTTGAACCTTGACCCATGGCAATCACTATAAAATTGGACCATGGCAAAGATTCTTAATTACAATCTGCATCATCCTAGAAATAGAGAAACATTTTGAGGGTAACTCTTTCTTAATTTGTTCGAGTAACAATGTAATGATATTTTCTGTTGACACAACGCCTATTATCTGAATTCATTAGTTCTTTCAGCAACCCAGGGAATGAGACAGATACAGAAAGACAGATACAGAAGGATGCTGAGGGTAAGTGACTAACTGGGGGCTGAGATGATGGGAGGCCGTGGCCGAGCTCAGCAGGGGCCACCTCTTGGTAACCATCATTGCCCAGAGCCAACAGCCACAGTCTAAATTAAACACCCTTAACCCAAGAGAGTCACAGAGATGTCAAGGTCACACCAGAAGAATTACAGCCAGGGCTTGCCTCAAAACTCCAAAATGCGCATTGAAGGAAAAGGGTATACCGATTCTCTCCTCCCTCTCCTCCTCTGGAAAAATGACGGTAGTGCTATTTCTAATTCAGTGTTATGCTGGGAAGGTTGCAAATTAATTACAATTATGCCTTCTTTGTGCCAAGTGATAATTTACTGCAATTAATTATCAAAAGATCTACTGCTGTCAATTATGATGCTCGCTCTTGAGGGGGGAGGAGCTATTAGGGAGCTTCTGAAATCTATAATAAAGTTATGTTTCGCCCTTTTTTCTGCATTTCCAATTAAGCTATTATAATTTGTTTTCATTATGCCCACACAATGGAAAAACTAACAATGTTACTCTAACCTTTTTCTTAATCTAAACATTATCTCGACTTTCATTGAGTCAACACGTTTATTGTTACACCTGCAAGTCCTACATAGAGGGAGGCATACTTCAGAATTAATGAGCGCAGCTGCGGTCTCTCTTACATTCAGCACTTGTAAAATAGACCTCTTTAAAGTGCCATTATCACAATATTGATAGAGTTATTTATAGCATTGCAAACGCTCCCAGTCATAACAGAGGACTTGTTATCCGCAGCGAGTTCATGCTGCTGTCATCCTCTGGCCTCCATCCAGAGCCAGGGAGCAAGCACCAGGTGGACCATCTTTCAAAAACGAGCTCCAAAAGACATCTGAAGAACTTTTCTCCAAGTGAATCTAATTGCTAGGAGTAGGTCAAGTGGCTGAGTGACTACCCGTAGGAAACCTAGCAAGTCAGCCTGAGCCAGGCATAGAAGACCTGTCACCTGCGGCCTGCCCCAACTTAGTTCCGCTGGGAAACTGGAAACTCAAGGGGCAAGGCCACCGCTACTTCTTCGTGAGCGAGTCAAAGAACTGCCTGTGCAGAAGGACAATGTCAGGAGAAACGGTCTCTCTCCACGCTGTAGCTCACGCTCTGTCACTTGACAAAAGATCCTCTTTCTTCTTTTCTGCATGCAGACCTCCTTATTTACATCTTTTCCCCATTAAATTTTAAGCTTTTTGTGAGTGAAGAGTACACCATATTTTTTCTTGTTAGCACAATGTAATAATTTTACACCCTGTAATGAGCATTCTATACATTTATTTAAGAATTCTTTGCCATGTACCCACCATATGGTAAGCACAACACAAGGTCCTATGAAGCAAAGATATATGTATCATTTATTTATATATATTAAAAATACATAATGACTACATTATATAAGTCATACTTTCTTAAGCATATTCCTCCTACATTGCCGGCCTGATTTACTTAGATAGTTATGACCAGCCAGTTATTCTATGGTTTTGTAAGTTTGCATTAAGTTTCTGGTTTTGATTTCTTTTTCCTACCTGGACTCTGATCAAATTCACCTGCCTCCCCCATCCCCAGGCGTGCTCCCTGAGTGAGGACGAACACACGCAGATCAAACCTGCCAAGCGGACAGGTGACCACCTCTGCCAGCCTCTGCCACGGGGCTCAGGGATAATAGAAACCCAGCTGAGCAGGAGAGATAAGCCTAGTGCATAATCTTCCCCACCCACCCACATGTGAGTTTGCAAATGGGCATTCCACTGTCGCCCTGGCTCCAGAGGGTTTTCTCTCCGTGATGGGTCCTCCCCAGGCAAGCCCTGCCCTGAGCTCTATTGGTTCCATGGACACCCGGCCATCCCTCACCCGCTTGGGTACCTAAAGGGGGACAGAGTACGTGCCCATCCCATCACTTATCTCTGGAGCAAGACCAAGCAGTTACGTGGATCGCAGACATGTTGACATAAGTCTCCACGGATCTTCCCCTTGCCCCCACTGCCTGCACTTGCTGGTACTACAGGGGATTTTCCACTTGCAGAGGGCAGCTCAGATGGCTGCTGCCCGTAACCTGGGCACACTGTATTCACCAAGTGCCTCTCTGAGACACAGCCCCTGTCCCAGGAAGAGCCCGGTGAAGTAGGAGATCCCAAGATTGTCGCCCTTGCTCGGCACTATTAAAGTTACATTCCCTTCAGGTCCCAGCTTCCTTGTCTGCACACAGTAGGGTTCAACCTAGATGAGAGGCTGCAACCTTGGCTGCCCTGGGGGACCAGCAGGTAAATGTACAGCAGCAGCAGCCAACAGGGGGTGCTCAGAACTCTGAACAGAAGAAGATGGGTCCACTTACAAAAGCATTTGTATTCTGAAATTTTTTAAGGGGCTTGTATCTAAGATCTAAATTCATCCTGTGACTGCTAGTTGTGCGTTCTGGCTATTGATGACAGCCCTAAGGCAAATGAGACTATTGGTATTTCAGTACTCACTTCATTTGGCGGTGGCTCTTTATTGCAGGAGTATTTAGAATGTTTTAAATAAAATGTATAAAATTAAATGTATTCCAAATATAAAATTTTAACCGAGCACCCCTCGGCCTTGGTCATTATTAGTTCTGCTGCTGCCTTTGCCATCAGTCCCTTCTGCCTGGGGCACCTTGAGGCAACGCTGTAACACGTGGTAGGCTGGGTCCAGATGGGCTCTGACCTCCCCTGCCCAGTTCAGCCCCTGCAGGCAGGGTTCGGGACCACTGCCTCTGGGCAGCTCCCTGCTCTGCCCAGGAGCTCCTCGCTGCAGAAGTTTTTATTTCTCTTGAGTCTGCCCAGGAAGGATGGCCCTGCCTGCAGCCTGCCCCTTCCTCTGCTGGTGTAGGACGGGAGGTAGGCAGAGGCTCGAAGTTCCATTCAAAGCTGACTGTCCTTACGAAACATTGCTGGTGATGGGATCGTATTCAGCGGGTGGCCTTTTGGGAGGGAGGGGAGGAAGCTCCACTGCTTCGTGTTCCACTGGCAGTGACCGCCACTCCACGTCTCATATTGCATGATCATGTTACGTTTTTACTTTTCATATGTCTGTTTCTCCCACTCAAGCTGTAAGATCCTTGTGTGCCTAGGACCTAGCACAACGTCTGACCCAGCAGACTCAACACACTTTTTATATTGTTCCTTATCTATTGTTGGTGGCACGGATGTTGAATTTATATAAGCAAAATAAAGAAGAGAGGGCACTGGGGTGAGCATAAACATAATATACATAACTTACAATTATATATATTTACATTTGACATCTGTCTTTCCCACTCCGGTGCATTGCCAGCACCTAGCGCTGTCCCCGACATATAGTATGTGCTGAATAAATATTTTCTAAATGAATGAATGGGGGGGGATGCACTTACAGACTTTCTAGTTCTGTCACCTACCTGGACAAACTGCGTTGGCTTCCTAACTTGCTCAAACTCAACTAGCAGACTCCCTGCCGTTAAACAATGTGTTGACCTGTCTGTGTCAGTTGAGGGTCTGGAAATCTTGAAAGAAAACCCTATGCAGAGCTTATGTCCATATGTGATAAACCAGACCAACAGTTAAGTCAGAAAGGCCTTTCTCATAATTTAGTTAAATCTCTTAAATGTAGACATTAGTCCAGGAAAACTTTATCGATTGAGTCTAATTGCACACATTTGCTTACACTTTTACTGAAGCCCGGTTTTCAAGTCACTCGAAAGACCGCTCGTATTCCTGACAGGGGATACGCTGAGGCAAGGGTTGAATTCGCTACCTTTTGGACAGACTGCCATCCCCCGGCCAGCACCACTCTGTTACAGGGTGTGGTAGTGTAATTATTCACAGGGGTCCAAGCCACCTTTCTGCAAGAGTTAGCCATTGGAAAATTCTGCGGACCTGTCTCTTATTCATTTGGTTAGTCAGTCATTCAACAAACATTTTTGGAGTCCCTGTTGTGTGCTAAAAATACAGACATAAGTAAAACACAAAATTGTTCTCCAGTCTGATGGGGGAGGTAGACGAATAAATAGTTAACTTAGCATAACATGCACAGAAAACTGAGAGATACATACTAGACACCATGGGAGCCAAGAGGTGGACAGGGCTGGCTCGTGGGGGAGAGGTTAGGGAAGGCTTGACAGAGGGACACAGGAGCTGGGTTATAAAAGGGATAGGAGTGCTCTAGGCGAATAAGATAGAATAAGGGCCTCCCAGGCAATATAACCAGCAGAGCAGACACTCACAAGAGGAAATAAGGAGTAGCTAAAACGCTGTGTCGGAGGTGAAGGAGTGGTGGGTCGCACTACAGAGGGAGCCAGGGACCAGGAAGAGAAGTCCTCCTGGGGATCTGAGGCGTGGTAAGCTTTCCCCTTCAGAAAGATGGCCCTAGCAGCTGTATGGAAAATGACTACAAGATGGTAGACTTTTTGCTTCAAACTGAAGCCAGACCTCATTAGCACCTCCTCCCCTACTTACTGTGGATCAGCAATAAGAAGCCCCCGTCCTGCTGGTGTGGCTCAGTGGACTGAGCAACGGACTGCGAACTGAAAATTCTCCAGTTTGATTCCCAGTCAGGGCATATCGCTGGGCTGCAGGCTAGGTCCCGAGCTCGGGGGCGTGCAAGAGGCAAATGATTGATGCATCTCTCACACATCAGTGTTTCTCTCCTCTTCCTCCTTCCCTTCCTGTCTAAAAATAAATAAAATGTTTTTTAAAAATTTAAAAAAGAAGCCCCTGGACTCAGATTAGAACTATCTGCACACTGAAAAGAACAATGAACAACACAATGTTTGCTTTAAAAGAAAAATTAAGCCGGACAGAGAGAGCACCTGAGCCCCTTCCTTAAAGCTGGTAACAGCAGCTGCCGGTTCTGTAACACTCTCTGACAAGTGTTTTCACATGAGTTGCCTCTGGTCTCCATATCAACCCAGCAAAGGAGAGATTTATTTTTTCATCTCAGAGACAGGAAAACTAAGACACAAAGGGACACTTAAACTTGGCCAGCCGGGAGGAAGAAGAGTCAAAATCCGTAGCTGTATCTAGTAATTCCTCCCACTCCTCCATGCTGTACGCTGACCATTGGAATGAGGGCGGCCCCTCACTTACCAACGAAGCTGGCCCACTCTGGCATTTCATGAACTACCAAACAACTCTGAGCTGACTTTGGGACTTTGTAGAGAATAGTGCATCGCTGTGGTTTCTTAAACTGACCTGACCAGTCCAATTGTACTGTTTCTCCAGTCTACGATGTTCTCTCTGTTTCTCTGTAAGTTAACTCCTACTCCTGCTTCAGAACCCAGCCAAGGCATGGCCCCCTCCAGAAGCCTCAGACTTTTCTGCAGCCCTTTGCTATAGGTGGCCTAGTGACTTGGCTTCTTGATTTAGCCTGTCACTTGTCAAAACCATCACAATTTCCACTTAGTATATTTGTTCCTTCTACCCCTGACCATTTTCCCAGTTTTGCTAATCCATGAGTTTCTGATAGACGCGAACGGTGTTTTACTCATTTTTAATTCTCAGGAATCAGCACACCCCCTGGCATTTACGACAGGTTGAATGAATTAGTGAACAAGCTGGCGGTGGACAGGTTAAGTCCAACAGTCGCAGGTTTTTTTCATAGACTTATATAATGTGATTTCCAAGATTCCAGTCTGTTTACTAGATCCAGAAATTTTGATATTGATGACTAACAACTAAATCTCAGAGCACCGATCCCTAAAAAATGCTGATGCTTTTAAATAAATTGTTCATGTAAGCTGTTAGAAATGAAGGTAAGAGTTACGAATTTGAGTTTTCACCCTATCACTGCTGCTTGTATGACCTTGGAAAAGTTATTTAACCTCTCAGAGATGAGAGGCTTGATTTAGACAGTTTCTGTCAACTGTGTCTGGGACAATACAATTAATCAAGTTCAGCAGGCTTTAATTTGGGGGTGGGGTGTTGATGGAAAGATGAGTTTCAGACCTGGGAATGACATGTGAGGCAACTGAATTATGCGGAAAATGACTACATGCAGAGCATCAGTTTCCTATTGCTGCTATAACAAATTGCCAAAACTTTGGTGAGTTAAAATAGCATAAATTTGTTATTGTACAGCTCTGTAGGTCTCACTGGGCTAAAAATCAAAGTGTTTGTGAAGCTGTGTTCCTTTCTGGAGTCTCTAGAAGAGAATGTATCCCTTTGCCTTGCCTGGTGTCTAGAGGCTGCCTACAGTTCTTGGTTCCTGGTCCCTGTCTCCATCTCTGAAGTCAGCAACATTGCTTGTCTTTGGCCATTCTTCCATCTTTACATCCCCTTCTCCTCCTCAGCCTCTCTTCCCCTTTTAAGGACTTTCATTACCACATTGGATCATCCTGGCAATCCAGGATCAACTCTCTATCGTAAAGTTAGGCATAGCAACCTTAATTCTGTCTGCAACCTTAATTCCCATTTGCCATGTAAGGTAAGATACCCACAGTTTCCAAGGAGTGTGATGTGGACATCTCTGGGGGGACATTATTCTTCCATTACAAGGAAGAAGGGTGCAGAATGAGGGAGCGCTGAGGCGTTTGGAGGAGGGAGGTATCATGGTGTGATGGAAAGAACCCTTTCCACTGTGGCTTTGAAGTTCATATAGCAGCTCAACCATATATTCATCCATGAATTTGAACAAGCCATTTGATGACTCTGAGCCTCAGTATTTTCATCTATAAAATGGGAAGAAAGATAACTGCCTCCCAGAAAACTTCAGGAAAAAAAATATTCTTTAAATTTAATGACTCAGCAGTGCTTGGCCAAGAGCAAAAAGTTGGTTACAACTGAACCACTGGGAGCTAGCAGAGGAGCAAAGGGAAATAGGGCTGGAAAAGTAAGCAGAATCCACACTGTGAAAAGATTTGAATGCCAAATTTTATTTTATAGACCATGAAGTGCTATCAAAGGCACTGACTGGAACAATGGTGAGTGTCTTGAGCATTCACCAAGCAAATAAGAATGTCAGATGAATTAGAATAAGGAGCTTTGGCAAGAAGGTTCCCTAAGGACAGGTAGGGTACCTCCTCACACCTAGATGTCACATGTTAAGCCAATAAGTAGAAAACAAATCCCCCAATTCTGCTGCTGCCAGTAGTGAACAGCATGCTGCCCTCTGAGCACTCAGTTCATGTTCACATGTAATTTTAATTCTGCTCTAACTTTAGGTTCATGGATTTCCAATTCCTCTAACATCTAGGACACCAAGGGCATTGGAAAAGCCATTCTGGGATCCTGCCACTTACACAGTGGTGCTCAATAAATATTTGTTAATCAAAAACCCCAAACAAGGGAAAAAAGATTTGGAAATAAAACCAGGTCTTTTGAAATGGAACATAATTTGAAGACTTTAACTGTGACATGCTGAAAAGTATATTTGGCAAGTGAACAACTGGTGAAAATCATCAACTAAGGCTAGCAAAGACATCCAGGATAGAAAAAAAAGAAAATCTAAAATCTAAAATATTTGTGCATGTGAAGGAAGCATTTGGGACTTATTTTTATTTTTGTCACAATCACACACACACACACACCACTTGGGGCAATACCTAATTACAATCATCAAACAATAACTTTGAACTCTCAGAAAGATTCTCCTTAGTACCTGTGACTATCATACCATTAAGTAGCCCTAAATAATATTTGTTAATCAACAATACAAAATTGTTTTTCAATTTTTTCTGCAATCCACAAAATATATTTGTTACGGTGCTTCTAGTCAATTCCTTAGTTGCAGTTGAAAACATGACAGATAATATTAACCGTAATCATGATAACATTTATTGAGTCCTTACCATATGCCAGGCCTTTTTCTAAGCACCTTAGAGATATTAACTCTCTTAATTCTATGACATCTCTGTGAGGTTGGTACCATTGTCGTCTCGTTTTGCTGCCAAGAGAGCAGGGGCACAACAAGGTCACACGGCAGAGCTAAGAATCAACCCAGGCAGTGCGGGTTCAGCACCCAGGTTCTTGTCCAGTAAACCACACTGACTTCATGCAGGGGATGATTCTAGGTCATAAAATACCAATGACCACAGAACCATGATGATACAAGGGAGTCTTTTATCCACAGAAATAATGAGGCTGCATGTTTACAGAATTTTGCAAGTTATAAAAAGAACCTGTTATCATTCATGTCACTCACTATTCATTATCTCAGTTGAGTGTATTAGTGTAGCCTGAAGGTACACTGTCATCCATATTGTACAGACTCTTTCATTCATTCAACACATTTATATTGAGCACTTGTCTTGAACCAACTTTGGAGGTAGAGAAGTAATCAAAAAAGATGTTAATCCTAGCCTTCAAGGAGCTCACGATATAGTGAACATGGCATTCTAGAATAATCACAGGAGTATCTAATTACACAGGGTGCTAAGAGCTATGAGTGAAGGGCACTGGGAATTAGGAGCGGATACAATAGAGTCAGACATCCAAAGTCTCACCGATGGATCCCATCTGGAATAAGTCCCTAAAGAAGTTAACTTGAGTTAAATTCAAAGGATAATTGAGAATTAAATTTCACTGTTATCGGTAGGGACTTCTCTCCCAGTCTAATTAAATTGCAAGCACTTTTCATATACAAACTCCCTTCTATTATCCCACGTAAATTGCCATCTTCTATCATATAATTTACTTACTTGTTATGTTTATTTTTGGTCTGAGTACTGCTCCCAACTAGAACGTAAGTTCTATGAGGGTTTTTAAAATCCGTTTCATTCACTCGAGTGTTTGGCACACATAGACACTCAGTTAGTACTTGTTGGATGAATGAATGAACAAAGGAACTAGTGGGACGGACTTGGGGTTTAGGGACCAGCAACCGGGGGGAGGCTTCCTCAGTAGAGAGATCCCGCTCTCAAATGTAGTGTTTTGGGGGGTAGGAGTGCATAATACATTTTGAAGGAACTCGAAAAGATCCTGGAGCATAGAGGACCGAACAAGTAGGAAAACAGCAGGTGGTAAGGTGGAAAGGGAAGACAGGGCCTGTTCTTAGGAAATGGAAATTCAGAATGCGCAATCTCCAAAGAAAAGGAGTCGTGTGTTTTCAGTTAAACCCAACCTACTCTGCCATCTCTTACACTTCTCTTAGAGGAGTAGAGAGCTACTTTCTCCTCGTGGACAAATGGCCAAGCTTAAACAGATAGATGACAGAGAGCGGCAGGATATTCCGATTGGGGAATATTTAATATATTGTTAAAATGTGGTCACTTACTATGCATGAAGCAGAAAAGCTTGATGGATATGGGTGATTTATGAGCAGCTGGATATTAATGCACGGGATGTCAAAGTGTATGAATTTTGTAAAGTTTCCTAATTCTGGTTTGTGAAAATGTAATATAAAAAAGTGGTCTCCTAGATCATTACTGTCTCAGCTAGAGGTAATTGACATTGTGGCAGGTAGCCAGCACTGCTGGAGGAAAGAATGCGACAGGAGGCCAGCAACACCAGCCACTCCAGGACCCACTGATAGATCCCTACCTGCCAAAGCATCTTTGTATTCTTACAGGAAGGAGCAAAGTGTGCCTTCAAACAGGATGGTGGGTGATGCACTCCTTTATTGTCCCTCCACCCGGCTCAGAAGAGAGAGGTTTGCGTCTTTCAGTTAAAACAGACTTGTGACAAACCGGTGTCTTCATTCGAAGCTTATTTAATGCAGACTCCCAGACTGTGCCTAACATGTGGCAAGACTCGGGAAACCCCGTGGCACAGTATTACAGGAGGTGCTTTGGGCTTGCTTCTGTCAAACAAATTAAATGCCTGCACTTCATACACTTTACAAGGCCAAATTAAACACTCGTCCGAAGGGGGACGCCTTTCCATGTGCAGAGCCTTGCAGCCCCCCTGACACTAGCTGGCTTTCTCAACAAATCCCAGCCTGTCTTTGCTGAATACATGAAGGTGGCATTTTATCTCCTAGGCGGTCGTTTCTAAGATTTAATTCTTCTCCAAAAACATGCTTCTTGTTCCAGCTACTCTGAAATTCTATTAATACATGGAAAAATCTTAGCCACCACAGATAGTTCATTCTTGCAAATATATAAAGGCTGCCATAGGTGTCAGCTATCCATTTTGCCCAGAAGGTAATTTATAGTAAATTAAATGGGATCACGATTCCAGAAAACTTTTCCCAGAATGCCAAGCTGAAAGCCTTTGGAGAATTGAGCAATGGTAACTTACTATGTGACTGCATGTTCTGATACAGCCAGCACTAACCCTGTGGTTGCTATACACTAGAGATATCTAACATCCAGTTTAGGTGGAAACGTAGACAAAGATTAACATAAGCATATCTGGTTGTGATTTTGCCACCCAAGTGTTGATCTGGGAGATACTTTAAAAAAGTACAAACTTGCTCTTAAGGTATTCCTTACCTTCCCCAGTCCTTATAGTCATTCTGGAATCTTACATGCCACAGGCTAAAAGAGACCTTCTTTGAAAGAACATCTGGTCAAGTAAATCTATACACAAGTCAGTTAAACAGCTGCAATGGAATTACCTAAGGAGTTTGTTAAAAATATGATTTCCCAGACCCCACCCCAGACCTACTGAAATAGAAGCTCTGGTTGTGGAATCTAGAGATCTAGGCTAGAAAGAAATTCCTCAAGTGATTCTGATCCTTAACCACCACGTTCAGGAACTACTGAATTCTATTTCTTCTCTTACCCCCAATCAGAATGATACGTAAACTCTATTGGTGGATAAGCACCCCTTTTTATTATCATTTAGGAGCAGAGAAAGGCCTCAGGCTATCAACATTAATTTTACATCTTTATCCTATCATGTGGGTTAGGTAGGGCATTGCCCTATAGGGAAGAGTAATGCAACATTCAAAGTGTTCAAATCTAGGAAGCGGGTTATAGCGGCTGGAGGTTCTAAGCAAGGTGATCGTCAACATCAAGCACCCAATACATCCAGCGGGAGGAGGACTCCAGCAAGTGGCTGCTCGACCAGGAATTAAGTCCAAGACCATGAAGGAAGGGTGTCAATCAAATTGGGTGAGAGTCCCAGTCGAGTAATTGTGAAAAACACCTCATCTTCATGAGGCTTGATATATGCCAAGCACTGTGACAAGCATTTCCCAGGCATTATATCCTTTAATCCTGATAGTGGCCCTTTCATAGGCACTATTATTAATACCACTTAACCCACAGAGGGGTTAAGTAACTTACCCAAGGTCACACAGCGAGCAATGGAACTAGGATTCAGGACCAGGTAGGGTGGCTGTAAAATCCTCATCTTTAGTCATTAAATCACACTACTTCCCCAGAAAGCAGATGCCAAGAACAGCGCTCTAGTCTCAGGCAAAGTGGAGCACCGGATCCGGAAGACAGCCCCAAGCCCTGCTGTGTGCATAGGTCAGCCCACCAGTTTTTAAAACACCAGAACACTTCGGGTACAATGAATCCCACGCCACACAGCAGCAAGACTGATTTCAAACCAACCTCAACCACCACCACCCCCCACTCCCGCCCCAGGGATGAAGTAGGGTCTACCCCTGTCATCCCTGCTCTAAAAGGGACTGGATCAGAGTGAAGGGCGCTGGGCATTGTCTTAGCTCAGGCTGCCTTAACAAATGCCCTAGACTAGGTGGCTCAAACAACACAAATTTATTTTCTCAAAATTCTGGAGGCAGGAAGTCTAAGATCAGCAAGGTTGGGTTCTGCTAAGACCTCTCTTCCTGGCTTAAAGATGGCCGCTTTCTCTCTGTGGGCTCACGTGGCTTTTCCTTGGTGCCTGGGCATGAAGTGAGGGACGGTTCTCTCTTCTTCTTCTTATAAGGTCACCAGTGCTATCAGATAAGGACCCCACGCTTGTGACCTCATTTAATTTTAATTACCTCCTAAAAACTCTATCTCCAAACACAGTCACAATGGGGGTGACAGGGGCCTGGGCTTCAACATATGAATTTGGTACAGACACAATTCAGTCCAAAGCAGGCAAATAGGTTGAATGGGAGGCCAACCCAACATCAGCAAGGACAGTAGCGATTCCTGCCACTTAGGGACTGTGCCAGGAACTGAGCTAAGCACTTCACATATATTATCTCATTTAATCAATACTCTACAATCCAGTAATAATAATTCAACTTTTTAGATGAGGAAACCTGGAATCAGAGATTTGGGAAACTTCCAGGTAATTTGTGGCAGAGCCAGGATCTGACTCTGCTCAGCTGACTTTTAATTCCTATGCCAGAAATAACAGTTTTGGGATCACGAATTCCTTTGAAAGTCTGGACAAAGTTACTAACCTTCTCCTAGAAAAACACACACATACACACAATATAATTACAGGGGTTTTCCCAGACATGTAGAGTATAAAGTAGTGTGGATACATAGGATAAACGTGGAATTTTTTTCTGGAGAATCAGTATTTCAAGCAGCCATGTTACAGAGTGAAGGCAACTTTCACATAAATTTCTAAGGGAAGCACCTGCATCAAAGAAGCATCCCTGTTACACAGGTGGCACTGAGTTAAGCCCCAGGGAGGGGATGAGGAACAAGCTGACATTCCCCTGATGGGGTAACCAGCCTGCAGGCTCCCTCTCTCTCTCTTTCTGGGAACAGGTTTTATGGGGAAAGAGAAAAATGCCCTTGAAGAGGTACCAGCAGAGTGGGCTGAGGGCACCTGAGAACAGGAGTTCGAAGTTCAGACGCATCCAGGGGTGAGCAGATAACGAAAAGACTGAAGCGGCTCTGGAGTGACAGGAAGGGGAGGGCTGCTCTCCTGCTAAGGGGCCGCCGCCCAGCAGCTCCAGCCCATGGTCTCCGTGAGTTCTGTGGGGACACATCCTCATTTTTGTTAAGGCAAAAATCCCGGTTTTTATGTAAAATCTCCCATTTTCAAATGTCTACCCTTAGAAGACACGTGGCCTAAGAGGAGAATCTCATCCTTTAGGAGCCTCAGTTTCTCCATCAGAAGCATGAGGATTATAGCAAAATGAATCTCTTAAGAGTCTTTAAAAGATTAAGTGAAGGAAGGCATGTAAAAATGCTTGGTAAACTACAAAGGGCTGTGTGGGTGTTAACAGAGAAACCCGTAACAAGCCAGTTCTCTCCGATGGCAGAGATGGTCTGTTTAATAGCTGGGGACCGCACACCTACAGAATCTGTGCAACAGCAGGAGGGACCTTTACAAAATGTAAATCAGATTATAGTTTCTCTCATTTGAACCTTCTAATGGCTTCCCATCCCACTTAAACTCAACGCTCCGCGTGACCTGGGCACTGTCCACCTCTCTGACCTGATCCCCGATTTCCCCCTCACTTTGGGAGGCTCCAGCCCCACTGTGCTTGTTTCTATTCCTCAAACACAACCGGCGTATCTCCTGTCAGGGCCTTGGCTGGGACCTTCTGCGTGGTGCGGTCTCATCATTCAGCTCTCAGCTTAACATCGCCGTAGAGAGGCACCCTAGTCCAAGAAGAGCCAGCAGATCACGCTCAGGAATAGCACCCTGTTTCAGTCCCAACAGAGCCCTTCTTGCTGTCTGACATGGGTCTTGATTTTTATTGGCTTGCTTATTTGACCAATGTGTACTTCCGCTGGATATGTGTTCCATTAGAAGGGACCCATAGAGACTTGTTCACCACTGTATCCTCTGAAACAGGTTTGGTGCATGGTAGGAGTTATAAATGTCCACTGAAACAGCAGCATCCTAAAGTTGGTTTATAGTACAAAGGTCAGTAGAAGAGCGGAAGCCCCGAACTGAACCAGTACCCACTCTGGAACTACTGGATCAGAATCTCTAGGAATGTGGCCCAGGCACCGTATTTTTTAGAGAGGGGAAGGGAGGGAGGAAGAGAGAGAGAAACTTCAATGTGTGGTTCCCTCCCATGTGCCCCCCACCGGGGACCTGGCCTGCAACCCAGGCATGTGCCCCGACTGGGAATAGAACCAGTGACCCTTTGCTTTGCAGTCTGGTGCTCAATCCATTGAGCCACACCAGCCAGCGCTCAGGGATCATTTTTATAGTTTGTTAATAAACACCTCAGGTGGGTGACTCTGATATAGGCACCCTCAGGACACTTTTTAAAAACACTGGATTTAGAGGCCAAAGACTCATTTCCAAACCCTATTTATTTTGCAAGGTTTTCATGAGAATTCAAAAGATATAATGGCTGGTGAAGTTCATTGCCTATGCCTAAACTTATAGAAATACAGACCCAAAGAGCTATTCTTCCCCGGCCTTCCTGGCAGGGACCTGCAATATGAGCACTGAGGGACAGAGCTTCCTGTGCCACACGTTCAAAACAGAGGCCTTTCCTTCACGGAGCTGAGCCAGGTCTGTGCCCTCCTCCGCATGGCACACCATCAAGGTGAGAGACACCTACCTCCACAGGCTCCCTTTGACATTTCCAGCTCTTTAGCAATTCTTAGGCCATGGCGACCTGAATATATTTCAGTGTGTCCGTGCCATTTTTATCTTATTTCCTTATTGAATTTATTGGCGTGACATTGGTTGATAAAAGCATACAGGTTTCAAGTGCACGACATACGAATACAGCATCATGCACTCACCACCCAAAGTCGAGTCTCTTTCTGTCCCCATTTATCCCCGCTTTGCCCCCTACCCCCTTTCCCTCTGATCATCACCACATTGTTGTCCGTGTCTGTGTTTCATATTTATATTTTTTGCTTAATCCCCTCACCTTTTTCACCCAGCTCCCAGCTGTCGGTCCGTTCTAGGTATCTATGCTTCTTCAGCCATTCTTAGGCCATGGCAACTGGAATATCTTTCATTCCGTCCATGCCATTTTTAGAGTATAAGTTTGTATTAATTAATGAAATATTCCACTACGGTCTGTAGTGACATCATATAAATATTTTTTTTACTATGACTGTAGTTCTAGGGTCAAACATTCAGAAATTTGATTTTTTTTTTCCTCAGCTCACCAAAAACAGAGTTTTGTGGAAAGAATCATCTGTGGACTCTCACAAAAGACTGATATAGAAACTTAAAAAAGCCATTGTAGCGAATACAATGAAGAGAGCAATGGTAATAACTAGCATGTGCTGAACTCTGACAAAGAGCCAAGCTCCATCCTCCTCACCTCAGGCGACACGCATTACTCCGTAAGCAGGGACCATGATTCTCCCCATTTTATAGAGGAGATTGCCAAAGCGTTAGTACCTTGCCCCAAATGACACTTTGCAAACTTGTTCTGCAGCCCAAGCAGCTGGCTGAGCCCAGGGCCACGCACTTACCCACTGACCACACCATCGTCCGAGGCTCTTGTCTTCTGATTCCCCACCCGCCAGTCGGCACTAGCTCTGCGTTTTCGGTTTCACGCTGACCAACCAGCCCCCGTTCTCACTGACACTTCCTTTTCAGACAAAATAACATCAACGGTACCATGATCAAAGTCCATTTGTTTTTCAAGTTTCTCCTCTTACAGATGCTTTTGCGTATATCTATTCCCATCCATTATGTGTTGATTTTATAATTTAAGTTCTTGGATTTTGGTGGAGGTACAGTTCCTTACTGGTGCCTGTAACTTCCTTTAATGACCAACCAAATATTTTTTCCAGACTACCAATATAAAGCTAGGCTCGTACACTTGTGCCATTGATTTTTTTTTTAATCTAAATACGGGACTTCACATATATCCCTGTGGGATTTCATCTTGTGGTTTTGGACCAATGTTCCAGCTTGTCAAGATTATTTTAAGTCTTGATTCTATCATCTGCGGTATTAGCCGTTCCTCCCAGCTTTCTGTCATCTGCAGATTTTATTAAATGAAACATCCATTCCTCATGCAAATAATTGATAGAAACGTTGAACTGCACAAAGCCAAGTATAGATAGTACGACAGGAGGTATTTTTTAAAGAAGGAGCACAGAACTGGACTGAGCATGAGGCTGAGAATGTAGCCACTAGACGGACCCCAGATGTGCTAGTGAAAAGAGTGTGGCCCCACCTTTCTCCCGATGCCCCGTGCAAGCAGATGCCCTCATGTCATTATCACCACTTCTGATGCACCTGTTTGTACACACCCTTACCCGCTACAATTCATTTCCTCACTAGTCAACAAATACGTACTGATTACCTATTACGTAACAATCACGGTGCATATTGTTGGCGTAACAGAATAGAGGAAAATAAATAAACTGATCACCACGGTGCAGTAAGTGCTACTGGAGGAGAGATGGCATGGGGGAAGCAAAGGCAGACACGAAATTATGCTGGTGAACAAGTCGGGAAAGGTTCCTACAAGAGGTGGTGGTGCCTGGGTTAAGTTTGAAAGTTAAGTGTGAATTAAACAGACACGGGGCTGGAGGTGGAGACGTTGTCATGAGCTAAGGTCATGAAGCCCCTAAGCCGGGGTGTCAAACTCATTTCCACCGGGGGCCACATCAGCCTCTCGGTTGCCTTCAAAGGGCCGAAATAATTTTAGGACTGTATAAATGTAACTTCTCCTTAACTGTTAAGGAGTTGAAATGACATTTAGCCCTTTAAAGGCAACCACAGGGCTGATGGGGCCCTCAGTGAAAATGACTTTGACACCCTGCACCAAGCCATGTTGGAGAACTGGATTTTATATTGATAACATTAAAAGCTTTCACTAAAGGACTCTATGCATGAAGTCTTCCCTTCACTGCAACTTTCGCCGACCCCTCCTACCATGAAAAGCCTACAGCCAGCCATTTTTCTCCATTCCGGGGTCAGATTGCCCCTTAACCACATACTCTTATATTTTTACCTCATTGCTGTGTACATGCATCTTTCTTCTCTCAGTTCATGGAAGGGCAGTGAAGATGGAAACTATCATTCACACCATCACAATAACCCTTCATACCATCTTGCACAGTGCTAAGCACCAAGGTGGTAGTGAACAAACTCGATAAACTGAATAGAGTCAGTGGCAATGAATGGCAAATAGAAATGGATCATCAGTGTGATAACCAGGAAAAATGGCACACATGGTAAGCAGACCTGGAAGACTTGGAGAGCGGGACTTCCTGAGGGGGGGTCAGAGATTATATTTGTAATATTCCTTCTTTGTGCCAAGTGACTAACAGAATGCCTAGTTTTATCCTTTGATAAAATAAATAAAATATTTGCCACCCTTTTCACAAGAACTCTAAGTCATACTTACTATTGATATACTCAGTCCTACTTTCCAAGAACAGAATATGTCTTTGGAGTCCTTTGTTCAAGTTCCTAAGTCTGTGACTTTTATGCACAACTTCTAGTATTAATTTTATGCACAATTTCTTCATGCATGTCAAGAATTAGTGAGCTTTAGAGGGTATGCCAAGCTGGGTTTATACACACACTGGTCTGCTTTTTTACTTTACCTAATAAGTCAGGATTCAGAGGACTTCCAGCCAAGATAGAGGTATAGGTAGATACACTTTGCCTCCTTTCACAACCAAAAGGACAACAACAAATTTAAAAATAAGAAACACCCAGAACTTCCAGAAAATTGAACTGTATGGAAGTCTGACAACCAAGGAGTTAAAGAAGAAACATTCATTCAGACTGGTAGGAGGGGTGGAAACTGGCAGCCAGGGTGGAAGGGACCTGTGGCAAGGCAGGGGCTGGAGGACTGGGTAGGTGAGATGGCAGCTGGCAGACCGGGAGGTCCCACATTTGCATGTGGATAAACCAGGAGGAACAACTGGGGAGCAAGACAGACCATGCAACCCAGGGTTCCAGCATGGGGAATAAAGCTTCAAAACCTCCGGCTGTAAAAACCTGTGGGAATTGCAGTGGCAGGAGAAACTGCCAGCCTCACAGGAGAGTTTGTTGGACAGATCCACAGGGTCCTAGAACCCACAAGCCCACCTATCAGGGAATCAGCACCAGAAGGGCCCAATCTGCTTGTGGGAACCAGGGGAAGTGACTGAAAGCCAGCTGAGAGCCAAGCAAGTGGCGTTGTTCCCTTTTGGGCCCACATAAAGCACAACAGCACAGTGATGTGCGTTGCCCAGCCCTGGTGAATATCTAAGGCTCCATCACTTAGAATGTAACAGGCATGCCTAGACCAAAAAAAAAAAAAAGGCCCAAATGAAAGAACAGATCAGAGCTCCAAAATTAGGATTAAGCGATGAAGAGATAGCCAACCTAACAGATGCAGAGTTCAAAACACTGGTAATCAGGATGCTCACAGAAATGGTTGCGTGTGGTAGCACAATAGAGGAAGAAGTGAAGGCTATGCAAAGTGAAATCAAGAAATATATAATAGGAACCAACAGTGAAGGGAAGGAAACCAGGAGTCAAATCAATGATTTGGAGCAGAAGGAAGAAACAAACATTCAACCAGAACAGAATGAAGAAATAAGAATTCAAAAAAATGAGAAGAGGCTTAGGAACCTCCGGGACAACTTTAAATGTTCCAGCATCTAAATTGTAGGGGCCAGAAGGAGAAGAGGAAGAGCAAGAAATTGAAAACTTATTTGAAAAAATAATGAAGGAGAACTTCCCCAATCTGTCAAAGGAAATAGACTTCCAGGAAGTCCAGGAAGCTCAGAGAGTCCCAAAGAAGTTGGACCCAAGGAGGAACACACCAAGGCACATCATAATTAAGTTATCGAAGATTAAAGATAAAGAGAGAATCTTAAAAGCAGCAAGAGAAAAGAAGAGAGTTACCTACAAAGGAGTGTCCATAAGACTATCAGCTGATTTCTCAAAAGAAACCTTTGGGGCGAGAAGGGGCCAGAAAGGCAAGGACCTACATCCAAGATTACTCTATCCAGCAAAGTTATCATTTAAAATGGAAGGGCAGATAAAGTGCTTCCCAGATAAGGTCAAGTCAGAGGAGTTCATTAACACAGGGCCCTTATTATATGAAATGTTAAAGGGACTTATCTATGAAAAAGAAGATGATCAAAACTATGAACATTAAAATGACAACAAACTCACAACTCTCAACAACTGAACCTAAAACAAAAATAAAAACAAACTAAAGAACTAGAACAGGGACAGAATCACAGAAATGGAGATCACATAGGGTTATCAGTGGAGAGGTAGAGCAGGGAGAATGGGGGAATAGGTACAGGGAATAAGAAGCATAAATGGTCAGTGTAAAATAGACAGAGGAAGGTTAAGAATAGTATAGGAAATGGAGAAGCCAAAGAACTTGTATGTGTGATTCATGGACAGGAACTAAGGGGGAAGGGGAATGGTGGTGGGGGGGGTGCAGGGAGGAGGGGAAGAGAGGGGAGAAGAAAAATGGGACATAATCAATAAAATATATTTAAAAAATAGTAAGTCAGGATATATAGGCAGCAGACAGAAAATAGGCTGGCACTTCCCCGACAAGTCAGCCAGGTTGGGCGAGAACAGCTGGCTGAGCTCTGTGAGGAAGGAAGGCACAAGCCATTGACCATGTCTGTCACCACTGGTAAAAGATGCAGTGACTGAAGGGCACGAGGGCCGTGCATAGGCCATTCCAGAAACAGAGTGCCTTTAATGTGAGTTTCTTAGAGATTTTTTGCGCAATCTATATGCTCGGCTTTACCCTTTAACTTATAAACTATGCGGGACTCCATTCTTTTTTTTTTAACCTTATCATGAAATAAAACGCATGTCTGAAACACATTACTAAACAAAAAGCATATGACATATTTATATATATAGTTGGATGACTCGTCTGAAGTGGTTGTGCGTGATGCCCCCACTCAGGTGAAGAAGTGCAACGGGCTCTGCCTCTTACAAGCTCCTTTGCCCCCCCTCCCCCCGCCCCCAGAAACCACTGTCCTGATTTTTAAGGGCATCACTTCCTTACTCTCCTTTACAGTTTTATCACCTAAGTGTCTACCCCTAAACACCACAGTTTGATTTTGCTTTGTTTCTTTTTTTTTTTTTTTGGTACTTTACATATAGTTTGAATTATATACTAAATTTTCTTTTGTGTTCAGCTCCTTTTGCTCAATATTATGTGTGCAAGCTTGATCACTTTTGCCACAGGTAGCTAGAACTTGTTCAGTGTTCGCTGATGTATAGTATTAAGAAGTGTGAATACATGATAACTTTATTTATCCAATTCACAGGTAATGGGTATTTAGACTGTAACCCATGTTGAACTAGTTGAATAATGTTGCTATGAACTTTCTTATACACACCTCTCGGAGCGCACCTTGCAGCTGAGTACGTGCTGAGAGGGTAATTGTCGGGCTATAAGGTAGTCTTATGTTCAATATTAGTGGGTGATGCCAAGTTGTTTTCCACGGTAGTTGTATCTCCACTTCCACCGGCACTGTATAAGAATGTCAGTTGCTTCACATTCTCACCGGCAGATGGTTTTTCTAGTCTATTTTATTATTTAGTCTATTTTATTTATTACTATTTATTTTTTCAATTACAGTTGACATTCAATATTATAACAGTTTCAGGGGTACAGCATAGTGGTTGGACATGTGTATAATACACAAAGTGGTCCCCCCAGTGTTTCCAGTACCCACGTGGCACCACACGTAGTTATTACAATACTATTGACTGTATTCCCTATGCTGTACTGCACATCCGTAGGATGATTTTGTTACTATTAATTTGCTCTACTAAATCCCTTCCGCTTTTCTCACCCAACCCCCTTCCCCGAATCTGGCAACCATCAATTTGTCCTCTTATCTATGGGTCTGTTTCTATTTTGCTTGTTCATTTATTTTCTTCTTTAGATTCCACGTACAGTATAAGTGAAATCACATGGTATCTGTCCTTCTCTGTCTCATTTCACTCAGCCCTACTATCCTCTCGGTCAGCGATTTTCACCCTTTTTCATCTCATGGCACATATAAACTAATTACTAAAATTCTTCAGACACACCAAAAAGTGTATTCTATTTTTTGCTGATCTGACAAAAAATAGGTATCATTTTTATTCATTCACACGGGATGGCTATTGTTGTGTTGGCTGTTGTCATTTTTTCTGTTTGACAGTCTAAGGGGAAAAGAGGTCAGTGCCCCTGACTAAGTAGTCAGGTATTGCATGTTTTAAAATTCTTGCTGCACACCAGTTGAAAGTCGCTGTTTTAGAGGGTTCATTGATTTATCTTTCACTTTTAGAATTAAAGCCCCCAAATTTATTCATCTGTTTTTGCCTGGCACAAGTCATTTCATTTTTTTCTATAAACATAGCTAGCTGACCCAGTTTTGGAAATTACTGATAACTGTTTGGTAATTATCGATTTTGGGCTGCTCTGAAGTAATATCTTATTGTTTTGAATCAAGTGTCCATATCACACAGGTTTCTTTCTAGGACCCTTATTTTTATCTTTTTATTTGGGTGACAATAGTACACTGATTTTTGCAGGCTTCATAACCCATGGAACAAGTCCTCTCACTCTTCTTCATCAGTGTCTTGGCAATTGGCGTTAACATAAGCATTTAGAATAGTCTTTTCAAGTTCCATGTTAAATAACCTGTTTGGATTTTAATTGGGAATACATTTAGTCTCTAGATTATTTCAGAGAGAAATAATGTTTATAATACTGCATTATCCAATTATCCAATTATGAACATGGTATATCCCTCTTTTTTATCTCGGCATTTTATTTAAAGATTTTATTTATTTATTTTTAGAGAGGGGAAGGGAGGGAGAAAGAGGAGAGAAAGACCAATGTGTGTTTGCCTCTCATGTGCCCCCCACCAGGGACCTGGCCTGCAACCAAGGCATTTGCCCTGACTAGGAATCGAACCAGTGACCCTTTGGTTTGCAGACCAGCACTCAATCCACTAAGGCACTCCAGCCAGGGCTATCTAGGCATTTTTGACACAATATTATTGTTTTCTTGAAGTTTATTCCTAAGCATTTAAAAGTTTTGATATTATTTATAAAAACATTTTTAATTTCATTTTATAATTGAGGCTGGTATGCAGAAGAGCAATGTTTTTTATATTGATCTTGCATCAGTGGTCTGCTAAGCTCACATTAATTTCAATAGAATTCACACATATTTTGGATTCTCTACATACTCAAGCATATCATATGTAAGTAGTTAAAGTTCATTTCTTCCTTTCCAATCTTATACATTTTATTTCCTTCTTTGCTGTGCAACACAAGCTAGGGTGAGTACAACATTGACTAGAAGGAGTGACATAGTAAGCAGTTATCCTTATGTCCTCCCTAATATCAAAGATTTTAACATTTTTACCATTAAGTCTGGTGTTTGCTGTTGGGTTTTGGTTTTTGAAATAGATGATTAGCATATTACTTTCTGCCTTCTTTTTTAATATATGCATTTGAAGCTACAGATTTCCCTCTAAGCATGGTTTTATCTGTATCCCACTTCTTGATACAGAATGTTCATTATTTTTCAGCTTATTTTCTGATTTCCATTGTCATTTCTTCTTTGAACTATGGAACGATAGAACTATATTAATTTCTAGGTATTCAGGGACTTTCCCATTACGATTTTGTTATTGATTTCTAGCTCAATTTACATGAATAATTTGTGAAGGGTTTTTGATGCTTTCTTTATGGTCTAGAAGTTTTGCAAATGCTTGGGAAAAAATGTGCATTTCACCTTATTGGTTGCTTTATTTTATATACGTTATTTAAATCAAGTGTGATCATAATGTTGCTCCAACCTTCTATGTTCTTACTGATGTTTTGTCTGTAGGTTCTATTAGATATTGAACATATATTATTAAATTTCCCATTATGATTATGAGTTGGTCTATTTCACCTTTTAGTTTTGGCAGTCTTTGCTTTATATATTTTTCTGCTTGTTATTAGGAACATACAAATTTCCTATAAATTAAATATTTTAAATTAAATTTTTGTTAATGCAAAGTATCTCTCATTTCTAGTAATACTTTATAAGTATTATAAAATATATAGCTATAGTTTTCCAGTCAGGATGGCAATGTAGGCAGACATGGCTCACCTCCTTGCACAACCATATCAAGATTACATCTAAAATATAGAACAACCATCACTCAGAACCATCAGAAATTGAGTTGAATGGAAGTCTGACAACTACAGAATTAAAGACACCACATCCATCCACCAATAGGAGGGACACAGATGAGGAACGGGCTGGTCCCACACCCACACGTGGTGGATGAAAATTCAGGAGGGATATCCTGGGAGTGAGGAGTCCCAGCCCCACACCTGGCCCCCCAGCCCAGGTTTCCAGTGCCAGGAAGATAAGTTCCCATAACTTCTGGCTGCAAAAACCAGCAGGGATTGAGTCAGTGAAAGAAACTTCTGGAGCACCAAGCAGTTCCTTTTAAAGAACCCCCATACAGACTCACCTAATCAGACTCTCTCTTAGCTGCTCCAGCACTGGGGTAGCAGCTTGAGAGGCACCAGTGGTACACAGAGAGAAACTGAAGTGTCTGGCATCAAGGCGAGCAGAGGCCATTGTCCCTTTTCTGAACCCTTCACCCACAGAGCCACAGAGACAGCAAGCTGGTACCATATCTGAGACTCCCTCAACCTGGCTGGCACTGACCCTCCTTGGAGATCCCCAAAGACTCTCTCACATCCAACACAGGGGCCCATCCAAGCTGCTTTTCCATATGAATGGCTAAATCCTCTCAAATAAGTAAATAATCCTCACTGAGCCCCAGGCCCAAAACTAGCAGCAGCCAGCCTGGATTCACAGCTTGGCTTCACCTGAGAATCCCCAAGCCCAGCAAAAGTAGCAGCCATTTCAGATTGCTTTATAGCTTAGGCAGGGTGGCCCCAGGGAAAACACAGGTAGGAATTGACTTTGCCCTGCACCACTAGGGAAATCCCAGGGCCTGCAAACCCAGTGGGCAACTTCAGACCACATCAGAGCACCACCATAACCCTGCCTCTGTACCTCTAATCCTCCGGGGGGGGGGGGGGCAGTCAGTGGTCACAGCCAGTCCTTGAAGCCTGCTCCACCAGTGCTCCTGTGAAATGGCATGACCTGAGTATCCGTGAAGATGCCAAGCTGGCGTTTTCACCAGTGTGGCCAAGGTCCTTTGCCAAGGACAGAGCAGGTAGAGCCCTCTGCCTGCCCTATCACATATAGAGGTACTTGTTTTTCACTGTGATGTTTAAGAGATTGTACGAACAGTTTACATTTTCCTTAGAAATACAATGATGGGATCATAGTTGGCTTTTTCAAAAGCCACCAACCAACCACCTGGTTATCTTTGCTTTAATCCATACTGATCTGGAGGGAAATCTCTATGATGCCCAAGGCGAAACTGCTTTTCAAACTTCAGCAAAGTCTCAGCAACTGGGGCTGGAAGGACCCTCAGGAGGGCTTTCATCTTAGGCTTCAAATCCTCTGGGGGCTGCACAAAGACACCCCCTATCTTACTCCTTACACTTCATTTTAATTCCCTTTGTATCCTTCCAAATTAAAAAAAATCAAACATGTCTTTTTAGTGAGATAATTTTCATTTGAGTCAATCTGTGGGGAAAAAAAATCACTCTCCACCAGTCAGGAGCGGGGATGCTGGGGCCTGATGGGGACCTGCACGGCTCTTTCTGTGCCAGGAAGTTTGGGGGGAGGAGTGGTTCTCAAACTGAAACCACTGGGAATAATGCATGAAGTCTTCTGTACTTCCCTCCAAGACACATTTATTTACCAACAGCATTTTTCTGATTTTCTTGGCCTACTGTATATGTTTTAAACTTTTCAGTTAAGAGAAAATAGATATTTAAGTAATAAAACTTACATGCTTAAAAGAGATCATGCAAAAAAAAAAAAATCCCATTGACTTTTTCCTCCCATTGACCTGCCAACAGCAGTCAAGGCTCAACCACAAGAGAAGGGTTTACTCAGCCTACACATAGGGCACACCTCGAGTACCCAGCCTGGGTGATAGGGGATGCTCTGCCACTGGACCCTACAGGACACCTACTACATTAGGCCACTCTACCAAGACACAGAATCAAAGCAGCTCTACATAATACATGGAAACAAAAACAGGGAGGCTGCCCAAGTGAGGAGATAAGGAAACATGGCCCAAATGAAAGAGCAGATCAAAACTCCAGAAAAAGAACTAAACAAAATGGAGGTAAGCAAGCTACAAGATGCAGAGTTCAAAACACTGGTTATAAGGATTCTCAAGGAACTTAGTGAGAACCTCAACAGCATAAAAAGATCCAGTCAGAAATGAAGGACACACTGATTGAAAAAAAGAACAATTAACAAGGAAACAACAGTAGAGTGGATGAAGCCAAGAATCAAATCAATGATTTGGAACATAAAGAAGCAAAAAACAACCAATCAGAACAAGAAGAAGAAGATAGAATAAAAAAATGGATAGTATAAGCAGCCTCTGGGACAACTTCAAGCAGTCCAAAATTTGCATTATAGGGGTGCCAGAAGGAGAAGTGAAAGAGCAAGAAATTGGAAATCTATTTGAAGAAATAATGAAAGAAAACTTCTCTAATTTGGTGTATGAAATAGACATGTAAGTCCAGGAAGTAAAGAGAGCCCCAACCAACATAGATACAAAGAGATTCACTCCAAGACACATTGTAATTAAAATGCCAAAGGTTAAAGATAAAGAGAAAATCTTAAAGGCAGCAAGAGAAAAACAGTTTACTACAGGGGAGTTCAAATAAGACTGTCAGCTGATTTCTCAAAAGAAACTTTGCAAGCTAGAAGGAATTGGCAAGAAATATTCAAAGTCATGAAAAGCAGAGATCTACAGCCAAGATCTCTCTACCCAACAAAGATCTCATTTAGAATCAAAGGGCAGTTAAAGAGCTTCTCAGACAAGAAAAAAACTAAAGGAGTTCATCATCACCAAACCATTATTACATGAAATGTTAAAGGGACTTATTAGAGAAAAGAACATCAAAACTATGAACAATAAAATGGCAAAAAAATAAATCTATCAACAATTTAATAAAAAAAACAAACTAAGGAAACAAGCAGAACAGAGACAGAATCATGGATACAGAGAGCATTTTGATGGTTGCCAGATGGGAGGGAGGGTGGAGGAATGAGTGAGGAGGCAGGAGATTAAGAAGTTACAGAAAACCAAGGGGATGTAAAGTACGGTATAGGAAATGGTATAGCCAAAGGACTTAGATGCATGACCCATGGACATGAACAATGTTTTGGGGATTACCTGAGGGAGTGGGGGGTACTGGGTGCAGGGGGGCAAAGGGGGAAAAATCAGGACAACCGTAATAGCATAATCAATAAAATATAACATCATTTAAAAAATAAAGTAGATATAAAATGTATCTTTGGCTGGTGCTTGTATTATATATGTCGCTCCTCACCTTTCCTTCAACTTTTTATATTTTTATGCTTAGGGATGTCTCTTAAATACGTTAAGCATAGTAATTTTAAGTTTGTGCCTTGTAACTCCTATATCTGGGATCCCCATGGGTCTGGTTCTGTTGCCTATTGGTTCCATTAGTTTTCATTTATTTCATTCCTCATATGCCCACTTGTTTTCTTTTCTCATTACATGATAGTCATTGTTTTTGAGAATCTGCTTATATAATTAATTTGTGGCTTAAAATGACATTATCTTCCCCAGAAAGGATTTACATTTGTCTCTGCCTTCAAACCATAATCACTTCAATCCAATCTGAAAATGATTCAGAACCAGTCCCTCAAAACAGAGGTCCCTGTGGGGCCTCTGTATTTCTGGTTCACCCATTTCTGGTTCATCCCAGAGTTCAGAACTTCCCATGGTTATAGCCCAGGGACCCTACCTGGCAGGTTCTGATCTCCAGTCTCTCAATTCCTCATCCCACCCCTCAACCACCCTCCCTAGAATTAGCAAAGATCTCTAGTGGAAAAGTAGGCCCAAACGCTGAATTTATGTGTTGGGCCTCACTCTCCTCTAGATCCTAGCCAAGTCATTCTTCAGTTAGTTCTTGAATGCCTTAGAGCAAACATTTTTATATTTTCATCAGCTTTTCTGATTGTCCTCAGCAAGGTGATAGATCCAAATTACCTTGTTCACTGTTACTAGATAGATGTACAGGTCTGCTCCATTTTAGGGGGTTTTAATGTAAATAATAATTTACATTATTTGCCTATTAAGCCTTTTTCATTAGGAAAGTTATATCTTCCACTGTCAAAAATTTAGAAAATATAAACATTAAAAAACAAAGTTAAAATCCCTTATACTTTGAAATGTATTTCCTTCTTCTCTTTTTCTGTTGCATATGTACAAACATTTTTAACAAAAATGAGATCATACTGTACTAATTTTATAATAGAATTGATTCATTTAATATATCACATCTTGATAGCTTTATAGCATTCTCAGGTGTATATATACTGTGATTCATTTAACAATTCTCTCAAATTGGGTATCAAAATTTTTCCAATTACTCATCACTATAAAACCACTGTCGCAAGCATTATTTTATCAAATATTTGAACAGTTCATCATTACTTCCTTAAGATAAACTCTGAAAAGTGGAGTTGCTGGTCAAAAGATGCAAGGCATTATATATATTGCTAAGTTGTCCTCCAGAACCGCATTATCAATGTGCACTTCTACCCGCAGCATTTGAGAGTGATATCATTCAACTCCTAAACCCAGATTGGAACGTCTAAGAAATTATTTCCTGCCCTGGCTGGTGTGGCTCAGAGGACTGAGTGCCAGCCTGTGAAGCCTGTGAACCAAAGGGTTGCCAGTTCGATCCCCAGTTAGTGCACATGCCTGGGTTTCGGGCCAGGTCTCCAGTGGGGGGCGCACAAGAGGCAATTGCACATTGATGTTTCTCTCCATCTCTTTCTCCCTCCCTTCCCCTCTCTAAAAATAAATAAAATCTTTTTTTTTTAAAGAAAGTATTCCCTTACCAAAATAGGTGAGATCTACCATTTTAAAGGTTTAAAAGCATTCTAAATGTTCTCTGCCCTTTGACATTATTGTGACTGATTTCTTCCTTGGTATGTAAAATAAGCCACCAGCTTGAGGATTGGAGGGATTTAGGGGCTTAGTAGTGGAGACCAAACATTTCCTCTACTGGGGGTGGGGTGGGGGCGGCTGTGCAAAAGCTGGTTTACTGAGGATCACCAGCCGCCCAGCGGCCAAAGTAGGGCTCCTCCTTCTGGTTGGTACTCACACACCTCTATCTTAAAGCAGACAAAGTCAATGAGCAGAAAAGTTATCTCTGGTAACTTAGAAATTTGTATACTTAAGCAACACTCTAAAACAGGGATGTGAAACTCATTTTCACCGGGGCCCCATCAGCTTCGCAGTTGCCTTCGAGGGGCCAAGCGCCGAGCTCCTTGCCCCTAGTTAAGGAGTAGCTACATTTAAACAGTCCTAAAATTATATCAGCCCTTTGAAGGCAGCCGCAAGGCTGATGTGGCCCCCGGTGAAAATGCGTTTGACACCTCTGCTCTAAAATACATAAATTTGGGTTCGAATTCCCCTGTACCAATATAGTAAAGTCCCAACCCCTTAACAAGGCCTTTCCAAATCTAACCTGAGCCCACCTGTCCTGCCCAGACTTGCCCCTCCCAGACCTTATACCTTAACAGCCATCAATACTGACTTCCTTTCAGTTCAGAGGCAGCCATGCTTTCTTTCTTCTTCTCCCCTATACCATGGACGCGGTGTCTTTTGCACAGAATGCTCTTCTTCTATTGTCTATCAACTTATTGATCCTTCAAAATTCAGCTCAGATGTCACCTCCGCCAGGAAAACTCCCAGGATCCCCACAGCCTTAAGCAGGAGGAACTCCTGTTGTATAGCCCCGGGTGTTCCTCCCCATCACAGCACCTCCCGCTCTACACCGTAACCCTCTGCTTACTTGTCAGTGCCACCTGCCACATCCAGGACTCAGGATGTCAGGACTACGTCTTATTATCTCCTCACAGCCTGAGCACTGCCTCTGGGAAAACGCTCCTTAAATGAAGCCTCTTCTCCCCCTATAGACATTATTTCATTCATTTCCCCAAATTGGGTTTTTTTTAAACATTTTATTTATTTATTTCTAGACAGAGGGGAAGGAAGGGAGAAAGAGAGGGAGAGAAACATCAACATGTGGCTGCCTCCCACATGCCCCCATTGGGAACCTGGCCTCCAACCCAGGCAGGTACACTGACTGGGAATCAAACCCGGGACCCCTTGGTTCACAGGCCAGCACTCAATCCACTGAGCCACACCAGCCAGGGCAAGGACTTGTTTTTATTAAAGAAACTACAACCTAAAAATCTCACTCCCACTAAGGTAATAGTGGGATGTAGTTGTGTATCGTTCTAGAGCAATAAAAGTGGGAGGGGTTAAGTAATCATAAGCCAGGTTCTTTATTTTTATGGCAAAGGAACTAAATTTCAGGGAGATGGAGTTATTTGCCCAAGCACATAGTATGGCCAAACTAGAACAAGAATGTCAGCTTTCTGATTTCCAGACCAGACAGGTCCTTAGGAGCCCAGAGGGGATAGTGCTTAACTCACAGAAAGGAATCTCTGCTAATGGGATCTCAGACACTATGGCCCCCAAAGCAGGGAAGGAGCTAGCATCCTCACAGGTCTACCGAAACCGAGGAAAGGAAAACTCGGCAATATCAACATATAGGAAAAAAAAAAACCTATGGTTCACTATGTATTTTATAAAAAGGATTTTTGTTCTGTGTTCATTATTGTACAACTTCTTTACAGTGCTGAAACCTAATCCTAGTCTTTGTGAAGATGAAAAAATAGAGACACTAAGCCGCACACGCTTTTTGAAGCAGGTACTGATGAAATGAAAGCTGAGTTCCAAAGATTTACTTTTCCTGGCTTATTTACTATTGTGGAACTACCCTATGGGACATAGCAGATACCTGTTTCTGAAATATATTAGGACCTAAGTTGATAAGTTAAAACCAACAAAGATGTCCACCTGCCAACTGCCTTTTTAACTCCACGTTTCACCTGGCTGTTCTGAGGATTAAATGAGATAATACCTGGAAAGTGCTGAGAACAATGCCAGGCACATGGTAAGGCTCGAAGTTAGTTATTATAGTAAGGGCTCTATAAATTTATCTAAGTGAAAATAATCAACAGATCCATCTGGGAGTGGAGCTCAACCACTCATGCCCCCAAACGCAAAGCTCTTGCTGTTGGAATAATTTTGGAGAATGGAACATACTCCCCTTGACTTCCTATAATATCATGCCACATGAGGCCCATGAAAGAAAACTTGATGAAATACAAGCATTAAATGTTACCATGTAAGTCTCCATAAATTCTGGATTTCTACAAAGCAGTTCTTCCGAATCGTAATTAAGGGTTTGAAAGTCAAATGATTTAAGCGTTAGCTTTAATTACCATTTGGTGAACTTTAGTGTGTTAGAATTGTCACAACTTTCCTTAAGGATTACTCTGAAGCCAGGCAATACAGTGGGAAATTATTAACTCCTACTTTGGTACAGCAATTATCTGCATTACAAGGTTTATGCAATTAGCTGTTTAAGATGTCATTATATTTTGCCATCTGGTACACAGGAGTTTATGCATATGAACAGGCACGTGTTGAAGTGATTTTCACTATATGACTTGTTCTCAGCCCAAGCCATCTCTCTAATGAGGGGAAGTTACCGTGCACCGTGCATTAGTGGCAGGTGCACACTATCAAGCTTCATTTCCATCGAAGACCTTCATTTTTCCATTTTAAAGTGCTCTGCCCAAGTGTTGGAAAATAAATTAGTCGTTTGCAATTGAACAACGCCTGCAGACACGTTCCTTAGCAGTTAGACCGGGACACGGCTTCAGTTATAGGCCATTCCCCCTCCTCACCCAGACGGTTGCAGGGAACCCTCCTCATTCGGTGAAAAAAGTCGGAGTGTAAACCGCCGCTGTAGACCACGGCCTTTCCCGGAGAGGGAACGGGGCCCTCGCTGCAAGACGTTCTGAGCCACAAGGGGTCAGCACCCCCGCTTCCACTAAAGGGTGAACGCGACCTACAGGGAAGGGGCGTCGCGGCTTCTCCCGGAGATCTCAGCCCCTCCTCCCCCTCCCCCACGGCCCCTGCATCTCCGCCACCTCCGGCGAACCCCGGCGCCGCGCGGCCTGGGCCACCGTTCGCCCGCCGCGCGGGTCCGACTGAAGCGCTTTAAAAAGGCGCCCTCTGCTGTCCGCTCCCAGCCTTTGGGTAAAAGGACAGGCGGTGAGGCACCGGGACAAACTTTTCACCCCGCTTACAAGCTAGAAGCCCAACTGCCAAGAGTGCCTTGAGTCCCCGCGGGCGTTTCGCGGGCAAACCCCGCAGTCGGAGAGGCTGCGTGACGGACGAGGCATCAGTCCCCTTCCCCTGGCACCGCGCGCGCGTAGAACCCGGGCGGCCGGGTCCGGGCTGGCGCGCTGCCCCGGCCGGAGTGCGGCGGGGGCGGGGGGGGGGGGGGCCAGGGCGGCGCCTTCTGCAGAACAAGCGTAGAGGGCGGGAGGGGCCCTGGTCTCTGGAGGCAAGAAAGAAAAAAAAAAAATCGGGACCGCAGCGGGGCGTAGGGTGGCCGCGGGCCCTGGCCACCGCAGCCCAACTCAGTCCCGCACCTGCCCCACAGCTTGCCCTGGAGAAGGCGCGGGAATGTGGAGCCCACCTGGGGAAAGGGGTGGCTCCGAAGTGCTTCTCGGCCTCCCCTGGCCCCGTCCTCCCGCTGGGGCTTTGTTAGTTTGATTCTCTCTGAATCGCCACAGGGCCGAGCCGTCCCGGAAAGGCGCGCGGGCACCTAGCCGAGGCTGGCCCCGCGCTGCCATTGAAATCTGACACTGACGGACGAGCTAGGCCTGCTGCTTTCTTTGGAAGAGTTGGGAGTCGCCAGTCTCGAGAAACGTGGCTGTTGGGTTCCCTAGGAATCCTTCTCCCCCGACCCCACTCTGCCCCCATCATTGCCTGTCTCCCCCACCCCAAATACATACCCACCACACGCACGTGTTTCCTCTTTTCCACCGCGTGCCAGGTGGAGAACCAAAGTTCGGCTCCAAGAACTGTGGAGGGAAAAAAACTGACCACGGAGAAGTGTGGCTTTATTGGGGTTGAGCCTTTTGTTTGGAGGCACTGACTGGAGAAACGCCTTTCATCTTTTATATTTAGGGTCTGGGGGTGAACCTGGCTGAACCTGGCTACTTCTGTCATGCTTCTGCACCAGCCTTTGGTGGGGGAGGGTGGGGGAGGGAGAGAAAGTGAGAGCAGGTTGGTTGTCTTACAGGCAAGCAAGCAGTCAGCAGGCAAATATTTCCAGATAGACAATAATGTGTGAAGCACTGAACCAGGCACCTGACAGTTAATGAGAATAAAAATGGGAATTTGCAAGCTGATTAGAGTAAAGTTTTAAAAAGAGATGAGTTGGTTTGATTAAAGATTCAAATGGATGCAGCCAGGCTGGGTGTACAAATGAAGGGCGGCTGAAATTAGAACTGGCTGTTGGAGTCTCAGACCTTCTATACGTGGGCATCCATGGCTGCAAGTGAATTGCAGGTGGAAGGTTGTTCCGTGTAGGCTCAGCACAGGAAACAAATACTGAGGAAAGTTTGAGATGATGGTGCCAAGAAAAAGAGCCAACCATTCATGTTAAAAGAGAAGGATGGACACGTAAATCAAGGCCAGACTGAGAAGGCTGGGGGGTCTGGAATGAAGGGGATGAAGTAGAGAAACGTGTGCTTTGGGGCCAGACTGGACTAGATCTAAATCTCATCTCCTGCCTCTTACAAATTGAGTCTCTGTTCCCGTCAGTGAAATGGGGTCATTATACCTCAATATCGTGGTATCGTGGGGATTACACAGGGTTAAATGAGACTATGTCCTTAGCCCTAGTTAAATTCAGAAATAATGTAATCCCTTCTTCCCTTTCAGCTTATTTCAAAATTGTCCCCATAAGCTCTAGGCTTCTTTGGGACATTTGTAAAGGTTCTTCGAATAAACATGTGGCTCTGCCCCAGTTGTTTAGATTCCGGCAGTTCGGCTGCCTATGGACAGTCTGGAGTCCATGCTATAATGCCATATCTTGTAGCACCTAAATTATTTTAAAACACTGAGTTTTTTTCTGCAAGGCTCTAGCAATTGACTTTCTGAGGCTCTGTCCCATCAGACTGGTCCATCTAATGCCAATAACATGTGACATTGGTTTAACAGACTCTCAAAGGCTTTGGTTGAAAATTCAGTTTCCCATGATCAGGAGCAGCAGTTACACTTCTCAAACAAACTCCACACCTGTCTGCTGTAAAAAGCCATTTCATTTTATTAAGTGTCTCCTTTCCCAGAACTGAGCCTACACAGAACAACCTCTGACCTGAAATTGACTTGGGGATATACCCACACTCAGAAGTTCTGAGATTGGGACTTGAGAAGGTCAACGCTTGGATTCAACACAGGTGATAGGAAGAACATTAATGAGTTTCAAAGTGGACCATAGATTGGATCCCAGCTCTTCCCTTTCATTACTAAAAAAGAGGCCTGGATTGTTGACTGTTGGGGTAAATTACCAAAAAGAAGTACCTAAGGTCTCCAAATACACACCTATACACACACTTACACTGACTGATACATGTTTTCATGACATGGAAGCACAATCAGATACCAGAGAATAAAGCAGGTTTCCCCAAAGCCCAATGCTGTCTCATCAATGTGTGTGTGTGTGCCTGTGTCAGAGGGGGCCATAAGCTATCGTATCCACCCTTCCTGAAGTCTTTTCTCAGTCCATTCACTTATATAACACCTGAAGGTGATGGAATGAGTGACATCAAAGTTCTAGGATGAAGACACTTTTAGAAGGCAAATAGCTCAGCTCAACATTTGAGCTAGGGCCTGTGTTCTTTGACCACTGACCCCATCACTCCTTTGTGACATAGCTAAGGCACGGACCCTGGGGAATGGAGAGGGAAGTTTCTATCCCAAAGTTTAGAATGCAAACTCCAGGAGAAAAATTCTGCTAGCACCGAGAATATGATGGAACACGAAATGCATTCCACAAATATTGGCTTCAACTGGTTTTTCCTCACAAAGCCCTTTTATCTAATTGCCATAGGGTTCCCAAAAGCTGACAGTCCAAAGCCGTCTGACTTTAAATTTGATAACCTTATGGTGTTAGTTACATGGTGGAGGTTTCCTACTAATGAAGCTCCTGTAGCGTCTGTTGCAAAATAAGAATCTATTGTATTATTAGAAACACTCTCAGAAGACACTCTACAGAAGCCAGAGGTGAAATGCCTTAAAGTCTGAGCTCTGGATAATGCACTCACAAGCAGAGCACCACGGTGGGGCCCAGTAGGGGAAAGAAGAAAGCGGGATGCACATATGTACATTCAATGCCTTACCCCACAGCCTTCTAGGGCTTGACTCCCAGGCCTTTGAAATGTTTAGTTATTCTCAGGTGTGACCAGGAAGTATTCTGAGTAGAAATTATGGTTTGATTTGGTGCTTAAGTAGGAAAGAAAAAAAGAAACCAGTGAACAAGGGAATTGTTCTACAATGTGAAAACTCCCTGAGAAATCCAGTCCACCACAAAATGTTACTATTCCATGGACACAGACCAGCAAAAAAAAAAAAAAAAAAAAAAAAAGTTTAAAGTACAAGAATATTTATTGTAAATAATTTTTATAACCAAATCAACAAAGCATTCTCTCTGTAGGTCAGATGCCAAATTTGGCAATAGCTACTTTACACCAAACCTTTCCACATAATTTTTTGTTGTGGTGAGATTTGGTTAGTTAGGTCCTTAAATCAATGTTATCCATATTTATAAAAGTGTAAATCAGCTCACTTTCTGGCTTCTCCCATTGTGTCTTTGCCCCCTTCTTCTACCACAAACATTTCCTTAGAAAACATTGTAACAATGTACCATCACTTAAGGTTGAACACCGTCCTCCACCACGCCTTCAACACGGCGCTGAGTTCACTTCTCCTGCCTGACCTTTCTCCATAACCTTTGAAAGTGCCCCGAAGCCAAGTGGGGCCAACCGAAGCGGTGAGCAACAGAAGGCACTCGGATGTGGTCGGAAGACCTGGGCCCCCCCGTGACCTGGCTCCAGCACCTTCTCTGTGAGCCTTGAAGTGACTCCTCGGAGCCTCTGAACCAACATTTCCTCTTCTGAAAAGGGAGAACCTGACTCCTAATTCACAGAAGTGTTACGAGATTACATGAGACCTCAGGTATAAAACCCTGAATAGAGTTGCCAGGCACATGGTAGGTACTTAGTCACTTTACATTAAGGTAGACACAGAATTATTCTGAAGCAGAAAAATTTTAAGTAGAGAAAAATGTACCAACGATGGATTGGAACTCCTTGTCTTTATTTCCTCATCTTTAAAATGGGGATAATGTATACCATATAAGTGGTAAAAAAAATTAAATGAGGTATAATAGTAAATAGTAATAGGAAGTGATACACCAAAATAATACGTTATTATTTGTCTGTGAGAAGGGGATTAGCCAGACAGAGTAGTTATCAAAACTTCCACTAACCCATCCTTCTATCCTAATCAGACACTCAAGCCTCTTGTCAGGCCCTAATCTTCAAGGAACAGAAAGAAGCTAGATGCAGTCTTGCAGGTTAGGTTTCTTGTTAGTATAAAAGGCGGTTTTTCATATTAGAAGCGCATTAAAGCTCCTTGAAGTCATGCATAGTTCCTCACCTACACTATCTCATTTAATTCTCACAGGGATCTATCTGGCCGGACAGATATTCCCCTTTCAAAGGACGAGGAAGCCTAGACTCCGAAAGGTTAAGGACCTTGTCCTAGGCCCACAGCTACCTGTGAAGTAGACAGCAGTCCAGGGGACCAGCCTGAGGGAACCCTTCTTTGTCACTCAAAACCCACAGTTCCTGTACTGCCTTCCCCAGTTCCGCACTCCCCAAAAGCTCTTTCTCAGAGCCTTCGGACTCTTGCTGCTGCTGCCAACAGGCCCATAACTGTGGAGTTCATATCTCAGATTCAGAAGCTGAAAGACGGTTCAGGACAAAACCACAACACACCCCCCCCCCGCCCCGCCCCCTCCCCCAGGCCCCGCTTCCCTACCAAGCCGGGCTCCGGGCGTGTCTCCCTTTCCGCCTCTGCTATCTGGAACTTGCCTGTAGGTGGCGCCATAATTCGCTCCGGGGACCTTGGAGGGCGAGGACATAGGTCACCAGCAGCCTGCCCCAAAGGCCAGTTTAAAAAGTCCCTTGGCTTGAGGTCAGCCCTGGAACCTTGGTAACGTGGACTTGAGACACCCGCGCCCCCCCCCCGCGCCCTGTCTCTCTTCCTCTTCCTACCCCACCTCCCCTCGACTCCCCTCCCCGCCCGGGGCTGCAGCAGTGCGGGAGCGACGAGCCCGCACCTCCCCAGAGGTCGGGCTGCGGAGCCGGATCTCCGAGCGCTGCGGGCCGAGTTGGCACTTCTGGGAGGCGCTGGGATCCGGGAGCCTTGCGCCTGTGCCCTCCGCTCCCTGCCCGCACCCCCTTTTGCCCACAGCTGTAGCAGGGGTGGGGGGGGCGTCAGGGAAGTGTGACCCCGCGAGTGCTGGGAGGGACAGCTTTGGAAACTTCAGAGAGGCCGCGTTCCAAGCCCCCGAGGACAGAACTTGGGCCGGAGGGCGGTGTCCCGGTTGGGGCCTGGAAGGGGGCGGGGGTGCACCTGCAGGGCCCGGGGCGCACGCCCTGGGGGGAGGGATCCGGTGACCCGCGAGCCCTGAGGCCCCCACCACGCACTCGCAGCGGGGGCTCGGACCCCGCCGGGGAAGGGGGAGCCCCGCGCCCCCCGGGAATCCTTGGCGTTCAGCCCCCTCCCCCGACGGCGGCGGGGCGGGACGGGGCGGGGCCGGGAGGGAGCTTCGGTGGCCCGCGCGGCCCCCGCAGGGTCTCCTTTCCCTCCGTACCCTCCCTAGGAACCCTAGATTTCTCAGCAAAATTGAATTCCCGGACTTTAACTCCAATCCAGCCGGGAAGGATCCGGCTGAGGAAGTGGGCATCAGATGAAGGAAACGTTCCCATCTTACACTCTACCCCCCACGTCAAGGGTGAGGAAGAGGGGAAAGCGGGGGCCAGGGCCTGCGCTGGGGAAGGTCCCGCCGTTGCGGATCCGATCGTGGCCCAGGCGGCGTGGGCTGTCGTCGTGGTCTCGGTGCGCTCTGGCCGGGCCGTCGGAGGGTGGATGGGGAGCGGCCGTGGCCGCCCCTGGCAGGGCCGAGAGACGCAGACCAAGGGGATTCTCCTTAGTACTGCATCAGGAACACCCTCATCCTCTAAGGTCCGTCCTGCAGAGGCTTTTCAATGCACTAGATAAAGTATTTTCTCCATTTGTTGTTTCTGAAGTAGTCAGCCACTCGGTTCTTTTGAAATTGAGCGCTTCAGCCGGGGAGCAAATACGTGGAGGCTCTTCTCGGAGGGTTTCCACTCCCTGCGGTCGCACCGTGAGGACGGCGAGGTCGGTTGGTGAGGACCCGTGGGGAGCGGTGCAAGTGGAATCAGAATGAGGTTATGTAATACAGTTAAGGAAGAGAAATGTCCACTGAAAATAGAATAGTTGAAACAATAAACTACATAAAGTTTATTATTTTGCTTGGAGTGCTTTTTCTTGATAGGAGGAAGTAAAATACATGAGAGTTGGGTGTGTTTTTTTTCCCAATTAGCGTTTGTTATACTTTCTCAAAGGCCTTGAAAGAATTATTTCAGTGAACTTTAAAAGCAGTAATGCTGACATCACTGGCTGCAATGGTGTGCTGAACACATCGGTAGACTCTGAAAGTTCAGTTGCAATGTTAACTTTCAAATTAGTGTCAACTTTATTTTATTCTTAAAATAGGGTGGTGTTTTTATTAACTCATACTTCAGGAGGTAGGTAACACTGAGAGTGAAAGAGACTGCAGGAAAAACAGAGCAATGGAAACAAAAAGAGAGAGGTGAGAGTAATTGTAACACTCTGGGCTTCAAGGACCCCCACGTGGGGTCCTAATGCGCTGCGTGTTTCTGGTAGCGTTAACTTTATCGGGAACATTGGTGGGCCTGGTCTATAGGTCTGCCTAAGCAAGGAGAGACTTAAGTGAATTTCTTTTTTGTGTGAAAGTTTAGCACTTGCTTATGTAGTAGCCCGAACAGAAACAAGGGCTCCTCCCAACCTGCGGGGCCAGAACTGACTCTGCTGCTTTAAAATCATCAGGTGTGTACAGCCTCCCCCTTGCCCAGCATCACCCAGGGATGGAGCCGGGTTGTGGTGGGCAAGAGAGACTATTGACGGGGCTGCAGTCTGTCCTGACTGCCTTCCCCTGGCAGTCCAGCAGACAAAGACTGGCACACTGAAACTGTCCTCCTGATGTTAGCAAAGCTAAGAGAGCGTGCCTCCTACACACTTGCCCACTTTGCACCCAGTGCGTCCCGTATAAAGGATGAAAATAACATTTTATCCCGTAGGACTAAAATGTAGCCTTTAAAACACTCCCAACAGGGGTTGAAAGCATGTCAAAGGCTCAAAGACAAGCTTGTGTTGCCCATAGGGCAAGCGCAACTTTTCAGGGTAAAGAGCAAGAAACTTGGTAAAAGTTAGAATCACCTTTCAAACAGATAATTAGAGCACGTGTTACAAAATAGCCTGGTAACCACAAAAGGAGCAGAAATACTTGAGGTGCTTTAGGTTTTTGAAGGGGGTGTAATTGTAACTTCCTGCACTGTAGTTTGAATGTTTTAGGGTATACTGTAAGCAGTCTTTATGCTCATGAAGCTAGAAGGCTATATTTTCCCAGCAAAATATTAGTGATTTTCCCCCCCAGAGTTATGGGTCTAAGACCTTTAAAACCCCCTTACCTGAAAAATCATAAAAGTAACAAACTCTGCAACTTCCCTCTCAAGTTCATTATATAAAATACAAAAACCTTAAGCACAAAATAATTAAGATGGTTCTTCCCCCCAGAAAGAAACTCCATGGAACATTTCTACAGTTGAGGGATGTGTTAGAGCCCATTCCTTAGTGTGGGGGGGGGTGAGCAGGGAGGGGGAGGAGGTCAGACAGACAACAAACACACACCTTTGCCTGCACAGGCACCCACATTCCCACGCTGGGTCCATACACTGCCAGCTAAGGAACAAGGACTTATCCACTTGACGTGTGTGAGGAGCCAGGCTTGATTCAGGGTCCAAACACATGCCCACAAAATACTACGGGAGGGGAGCTTAACTCCGAGCGTTGCTGGGAAGAACCACCCCAAACGAAGTCTGGGACTCGCAGCAGTCCGTGAAAAGCAGCCTTGGAAATTCTGCAACCTGTCAGCTCCAGGGACGGCCACTCCATCCCACAAGCCTCACAGCCCCGTAGCATCAGTGCTGCGGTTCAAAAGTTGGAAACCGTGGTTTTTAGCTGGGGCTGGGTCCTGCCTTCCCCCTTCCTTTTCAGCAGCCTCCCTGCGTAAGCAGATTTGTTTTTCCATGCATCTCTGTCAAGTCGCTTTTAGGAAATCTTGCTTCTGCAAAATGTTTTAAACGTGGTAATATAGTGCAGCCTTATCAAGTCTCCCTCCAGAAAGGTGTGCAAGGCGCTCTGTTTTCCTGAAACAACTTGATGATCTAAGCAAAGGAATGACCCAAGGATTGAGTCCACTATCCACTCACCTGAGAAGGCAAGGTGTTTTGTTTCGGATTTTGTTGTTTGGTTTGTTTGGGTTTTGGTTTTTAATGCCTAGGAGTTTTTAAATTCACACAATACTCTCTCCAAAAGGAAAGAAAGGGTGGGGGCATCCAACGTACGCCCTTCATTACAAGACACCCTGGAAGCTTCTCCGAGAGAAGATGCCGCAGTTAGCGGAACCACAAATTTAACATGGAGAAGTAGGCCTGCTGGGCCAAGTTCCCGGGGCCAGAAAACGCTGCGGGGAGCAGACAGAAGTTTCACAGGTCGCCACCAGGAAGAGGGGGCGGCAGTGTGGAGAGCCCTTTCTTAAAGTTCGGTTTTGCTGGGCATCTGATCTTCTTTCCAGGACGCTTGGCCCGGGAGCTCCGTGGGTTTCAGCTTCCACTGAGAAAGTAAGGGTCCGATCTGCCGCGTCGCCCCCTTCTTCCCCTAGGGATGTGCCGGGCTGGCAGCCAAAAGCAGGGCGCGGTTCGGGGGGTCAGCTCCGAGGCCAGAGGGCGGCGCCCAGCCACTGCACACCCGAGCCTCCTCTAGCACCCAGGAGGTCATGACCTTGCGGGGCAGCTCCAGCGCCTCGGCTCGTCGCTGCATCCGCCCTTGACCCTAACCCTCCTCAGGGCCTGGAGTAAGTGATCCCCGTCGTCTGGGTCAGTGGCGATTGGAGAGCCGAACTGAATTTATTTACTCTCAAATTCCCCCAGTACCTCCGAAACTGGGGAAGTCCGCGAACCACTGGGGATCATAATCAGTGAAGTCTTCACCCAGCCTCAGAGTTCACAGGGTGCCCTGGGAGGCCCTGCGCCTTCGGCTTCTGAGTGCCAAGTTGCTGTGGGCGGACAGGAATGAAACTCGCCTGTTTTCCGGCTTTGGTCTCCTGAAGTATTTTAAAGCACAAGTACCTTGCTTAGGTAGCCTTTCGGGCACCTTACCGCACTTCTTTAGAAGAAGGGCCGTGCGCATGTGATAACGATGGGGGGCGGGCGGGGGAGGAGGGCAGGCAGGCAGAGCAGGACAGCAGCGCACCTCTTTTATTGGTTTATTTATTTTGGGTATTGTGTTAATCAGACTGACGAAGTGGAGTCGGTGCTCACGCTGGCGCTTGGAACGACCGAACTTTTCCCCCCACGCTTTCAGCCAAAAGAGTGCTTTCTGGCTCACAGAAATCTTAACCAGCGCCTGGCGCCCTCTGAACTTGTTGCAACCGCCGCATCCCAGGCCGGCCAGCTATCTACGGGCCGTCTCTGAGCGAACAGTTGGTGCACCTGGGGCTTCAGGTGCCACAGGAGGAAAGGAGTGGGACGTTACTTTCCAACAAGCAGTGACATAAGCCTACCAGTGCCTACCTTGTTCTGGAAACACCTAATCTCCACTTCCTCTATAAAGCTTAACTGTAACCTGCCTCCAATCCCAAATTGCAAACGCTAGAAGAATTGCTCCCTTAAGCATTCCATGCCTATGACCCTTCCTAAAGCCTTGTTCAAGTCTGCACTCTGTGGGTCATCAAGAAAAGAGAGAAATTCAGGATGTCGCTTTTCCCTTTAAGCTAATAATAACACAAAGGGAGCACGCCAGAGATTTGGGATTGTTTTGACTTCATAATTCAATGACAGAGACTAGGCCTGAGGTATCAAGTTGTGTAGGAAACAAAGTATCACAAGAGGAACAAGTAAGAACAGATGCCTTGGAAACTTTTCTCCAAAGAAAACCTTGGCTTCCTCCCACCTGGATAGTCAAGACGCCCATTAATAAGTATGCGTTCAGTGCATGGAGCCAGCTCTACATACCTGCACTGATCTGGTCAGGTGGACCACTGTCCAACTTCCTAACTACTGCATGTATGCGAAGGGAGTGTTTGCAGGGAATGTTATGGCCTATTCTTACTAATAAAGACTGCTGAGCTTCTTGCTTCAAGCTGACATCATAAAAGCCAGATAAAATCCAGTTCTTAGAGGTATTACTGAAATCCAGGAGCAGTTCAGAGATCTCTCTATTATATCTGACCTTGCTTCCTCTGTGTTTACATTGGACAAATGATAACATCTAGCATTCATTGAGCTGTTTGTCACATGTGCCACATGCTGTTCCAAGTTCTTTAATATGATAACTCATTTAGTCCTGAACAGCCCTATGAATTGGTTACTATCATAATCACCATTTCGTAAATGTGAGGAACTGAGGCACAACTAAACTAAGTATTTTACCTATGATTACTCAGCTAGTACATGTCAAAACTAGCCAGTGGTTTGGTTGTAGTACCCACACTCTGAACCCATCACATAAGAGTGGTATTAAACAGTGGCCCCTACTTCACATGCTGCTTGGACCTGTTTTCTGAAAAAGTAGACAGGGAGTAATTAATCCATTAATTTGGTCAATCTAGACAGCCAATCTAGCACAGAAGGACACTTATCCACCAAAAAGTTATTCTCTCTGAATTACCCAAGTGATTGAATGCATTTTCATATACAGATTATTAAAAAAATAGGAATATTGAAAATTGTTTCAACTCCAAAATCCTTTTGGCTGATTTTTGAAAAGTCTTTTCCCCCTTCCCAAAAATATAATTATAAGATTACATCGTCATTCTCAGAGAGCATTTGTTAAATGCTACATACGCTTCAGACCTGGGACAATAGCAGCTCTTAATATAGACACAATCTTTACTGTTAGGGACTCATCACTTTCATCACCACCAGTTTAAACAGATGCCACCTGAAGAATGTGACCTCTTTTTCTCTCCACATTATCCCACCCCCGCCACCATCGTCATTCCCTCCCAGATAGAATCATGGAGTGTCAGTGAGGAAAAACAAACAAACAAACAAACAAGCAAAAATTTAGAAAGCATATCACCTACTCTCTGATTTTACAGATGAGAAAAAGAGACCTGCCCAAGCTTACAGACCATGCCCTGGCTGCAGCCCAGCACTCCTCACTCCCAGGTCAGCCCTCTTCTCCCAAACCCAGCTGACCCTTAGTGTTGATAAGGGCATGTAGGCTAAGAGCACACTTGAAAAAAAAAAAGTTTCAACGACCCTTTTTGGACCCAACATACATAAAGAAGGGGCTGTCTTACGCCTTTCTTCCTCTCGGATGTGTTCCTGGCATGTCTTCACCAGATGTTTACCCAAGAAATTACAGTCGCAGCGTCTTCGACATGTGCCGTGCATTTTCAAAGCAGCATTTTAGATCTGAAGCCAATTAATGATTTACTTTTCTTTTATAAAAAAAAAAAAAGGGTGGGGGGTCTAGTTTGCCTGCAAGTGATCCGAGTCTGCACAGAGTCTGTGTTAACGTCACTCACTTTCTCCCTGGGACGTGCTGGTCTCACAGCCTAGTTTTGTTCAGACTTTATTTTGCTCCGGGCTGCGTTACAAGCCGCGGGTCCACGCGGCGAAAGGTGGGGGGTGGGGGTTGGGACGACGGCTCTTTTGCTATCCGCCCCCCTTCGTGTGCGCGAAGCAGTCTGGAATCATTCCCCTCTCTCTCTCTCTCTCTCTCTCTCACACACACACACACACACACGTGCACCATGCATGTGTGGGCGCCTATGGGCCCGTGTATAGGCGCGTTTATGATTTAAAGTGACAGGACCAAGAGCTGGACTGAAGAAGTGACTTATTTCACGTGATAAATCAACTCGATCGTCTCTGCGCTGTACTTCCATTATCCACCCGAGCGCCCGGTGGTTCCCGCGGACGTGCCCTGCGGCAGAAACGTCCTCGGGGCCGCTAGCTCTGCGGCCGCGGCGGCGCGGGGGGCGCGGGCGGCGCGGGGGGCGCGGGCACGGGCTGGCGTTTCCAGGTCGCGTCTCCGCCGCCGCAGCGCCCCGGGTCCGAGCCCCGCGGGCTGCGGGAGCCCCGCCGGGTGCGTGCGGACTGAGTTACGTACCGGAGGGCTTTTTTTCACCTGCTTTTTTCTTTGGAGGGAGGAGCCGAGCAGGCGATGTAGGAAGGGAGATAAACCTTTTCTGTTTTATTTTCCTTTTGTGCTCTTAAAAAAACAACAACAAAAAAAAAACAAAAACAAAAATGAAAATGGCCACCACTGCTCCCAGAGCACCGGGGACGCCACGCCGTTGAAAACAGGGAGATGATGCTTAAAATCCCCGGTCTTCCCTCCATCCTTCCCTGGTCCCCCACCCCGCAGCCTCCTCCCGTCAGCTCTGCGACAGCCGGGGAGAGAGACGGCCAGAGGCACTTGTGCGGGTCATTTGTCCCCACTCTCGATTTTTCCTTCGGACAAGTGGTCACCAACAATCCTTTTCTTTTTTTACAAACTGGTCCTTTATTTATTTTTTATTTTTGGTCTGGTTTTGCATTTTCAATAAAACCTGTGCGGAATATGTTTGGCTTTTCTTCTGCTTAAGCACCTGGCGAAGCAGCGGTGGTAGGAGAGCAGGGGTGTGGGGGCGGGGGCAGTCTCGGTACCAGACCGGCGCAGATCACCTGAGGCAGACGCAGCCCAGTGGCTACTGACACCTTTTTAGTTTTTTAAGGAAGCTGGCTAATTAACAAATTAATTACCAGATGTGTATGGATGCCTGCGAGTTTTAAAAAAGCACATCCCGAATGTCACTTCCATGTATTTATGACTGAACTGCTGTTCCCTGGAGTTGAGCCTATGGATCATACCAGGCTGATCATCTACATTTAAAATTTGGGATTCCAAAGTCATGGGAGACAGCTTTAGGGTCCCTCTTTGTTTGCGGGATAAAACCTGAGTGTTTTTCCAGGGGTTGGGAAACCTTTTCCCATCCATAAAAGGGCCATTGACATATTTATTCTAAATTTTTACTTCTCCAAAGCTGCCTACAAAGTTATAGCCAAATTGGGGAGATAGTTGCAGTGTTGAACCTAGGGTTGCATAATAATAATTTAAGCAACTGTGTCTTTGTTTAAGGTGATGTAACTTTCCCAAAGTTTGTTTGTACCTTCAAAGAGTTTCAAAGCAGAGCTGAGAGCAAATGAGTGGCCATCCTGAAGCAAGTGAGCAGGATTCAGCCCAGTCATCGGGTTGGGCTCCCCTATCCTCCTCTTTATCTGCAATCCCAACCTGTAGAGACCATGGGTGGGGTGGGAAACAGCCCGATTTTCCTTGGAGAGAGTGGGAAGAAAGAGGCCAGGCTGATGACCACCTGATATAGTCTGCCTGAATTTTTAGTGACATGAAAGAATACTTCTGTTCAAAGCACATTAAAAAGCCAGATGCAGCAGTGTGGTGAAAATCCAGCTCAGTTAAATGTGAACATAGAACATGGTTGAAATGCAGCTTTTTATAATGAGTATGTCTCAAGCAGTAAAAATGAGTGCAAATAAATTCAAAACTAACCATGCCATTTGCTCCAACATTTAAAACATACTAAGTTGGGCATGTGTTTGGGCTGCTGTTTCACAGCCCGTGACGTGTAGACAGCGCAGAATTTCCATGTTATGATGACTTGGAGATAGAAGGGCATTTCAGTTTAGAGTGGAGACAAATGAAAGTAGGTTAAAATCCCGGTCCACGGAAAAGCGGCCTACCAACACTGGGGAGAGCCACCTTCTCCCTGGCAGTGACACTCCATGCCCCTGTTTCATAAAGACACGGATCCCAGGCCTCAGAGTTGGGCATGAACCTGACTTATGACTACAAAAGATTATTGGGAATGATATTTACTTATGAATGTATGAAAAATGACAAAGAAGCCTTTGTTGGTCATTAGGCAGGGCTCAAAACTTGGGACACACTCCTCTAAAGTTTATCTGGATTGATACTTTTTGTGCTACCTTTTGTATTACCAGGATTTGCCATTTATAGACACTCTATTCAGGCAGGAAAGTGGGCTTTTTAAAACTTTTGTAGTATCAAAATTTTTTAAGGAAAAAATTCACAAATGAAGCTTTCTTATTACAGAAAAAGTTTAGTAAAATTCTTAATGTGCTGCTGCTTTAGAACTAAAGTATTTAAATACTATGAACATTAATTAAGGTATTTTCTCAATGAATTATGTCTTATTTTCAAAGTAATATAAAATAGGATAGTTAAAAAAACAGAATTTCTCATGTTGGAATTATTCTATCAGTAAAGTACCTTTTTTGTTTTCAATTTAGGATGTTGTGTTAAATTTTCATATCACAAACTATGAAACAGAGGCTTTTTTCATTTCAAAGTTAATTCAATTATTTTATCTAAAGTCCATGGAAGTCTATTACTATTGTACCTAGCATACTCATAAGATAAACAGTATGTGACATTATGCAACACAATTTTTAAAAAGTTAAAGCAAATAACTTGAGCGAGTTGAAAGAACTGGAGTGACCAAGTAATAATGTCAAAACAATACAGTCACTTGTCACACTATGGTTTGAGTCATTACTGACTTTCAAATTTACAAAAGAAAAAGAAAAGGATGTTTCATAAGCTCTTCAGTGCTTTTCCAGTGAAGAACATTTAGCTTGGGAAACAACAGGTGTTTGTAGCACTGTTATCTGCCAAGAAAAACTCTCTTCTGTTCATGTTATTAAAAAAAGATTTAAATAGTGCAACATTTTAAATAGCACCTGATATATACAGGCGCATATAGATATATAGATGTAAATATAGGTATGTAGATATGGATATTAAATGAGTCTCAATGATCTGTAACATCAGATTCAGTTGTTCTCAAATTTTGGCTTTGAGAAGCCAAACAGAACACGAATGGCTACATTTTTGGCACATTGTGAACCAAGTATCATATGTATTACGTTTTCAGAATTTACCCCACTGTACTGTGGTGTCAGGATGCAGGGCTTCCTGTGATCTGATGTCCAAATAGAGACCTTCAAAAGGGAGTCCCAACGGAAGGCATCGGATCTGAAGGGAGAGCAGTGAGGCAGGTTGTGTTCACCGTCCGGTGCGATGTCATTGTCACGTGTCCTCTGTCCTCTGTGCGCGCTGACTTGGAGAAGGCTGTGCTGTCCTGGCCTCCTGGCAAACAAGGCAACTCCGCCTTCTTCAGAGTCACTCATCTCTTTGACGACCACTGATTTGTCCTGCATCCCCAAACCTAATGTAGTGCCTAGCTCAGCAGCATTCAGTTAAGTGTTTTCCGGACGTGAATTTATTTGATAGCTCAATTTGTTTCTTAATTTTTGATAGTGAGTATAAACTTTGCGAGTGGATAGGGCTAGTATAAATACTTTGGCAGAAAACCAGCTGGGAGACTTTTGTTTCTATATGTTATCTCATGACAAATTAAAATATATTTGATTTATTGTCAACTTTATAGCTCTTGGGAAGACCCGCAAACTAATAGGAACAATGTTAAAACCAGAAATATCATTCTTTGGCTGCTTTCTTGAAAAAGCACTTTTTTTTTAATATACCAAAAGCATACCAAGTACCTTACAAACTTTAAATTTTCAGCTCTCAGGCTGGCCCTGCTTGCAACAAACTGGCTACGTCAAGCGTCTGCCAAACTGCAGCACACTTGGTAACTTGTTCTCCTCGCTCTCGTTTCCGTTTCCTTTCCTTGGTGAGCAGAAGTGAAAACTAGGCCAAACTGCCAAATTTATTGAAGAGAGATGCCAATCTTTCCAGCATTATTTTACTGAACATGGTATTAGCTACTGGATATCTCTGCAGTGAACCAAGGCATTACTCTTTCCTATCAAAACTCAATGTTTTTTCCAAACAACTTGTTTCTGCATTCGTGGGATCAAAGGCGGAAACCAACTACTTTTCTTCACGCATGCAAAAGACCAAGTGCTGGTTCCACAGGTACACAGTCTGCAGATGGAGCACAGCTCATAACTTCCACTGTGAAAGAATAAGAGGTGTATAAAAGGGGAAGCAACATCACTGCAGAATTTTGTGATTTTCCTAATACTGCATTATGTGTATTAAAATATTATATAACACCAGAAATAGACTATTTATATCCCAACTCAGGAAAAATTCCACTTAATCAAATATGAACCTTCTGAAGTCTTCTTATACAATAGAAGGTATTAAATTAATACATGACATTTATTTTTTAACATTGCCATTAAAGAGGTAATAACCTCCACCCTGACTGGTGTGACTCAGTTGGCTGGGTGTTTTCTGGCAAAGCAAAAGGTCTCCAGTTAGATTCCTGGTCAGAGCACACACCTGGGTTGCTGGTTAGGTTCATGTACAAGAGGCAACAGATCGGTATTTCTCTCCCCCTCTTTTTCCCTCCCTTCCCCTCTCTCTAAAAATAAATAAATAAAATCTTTTCAAAAAGAGAAGAAGTAACAGTCCCCAATGACAGCTTTTTAAAATTCCTTTAATGTCATAGTTGTAAATAATGAACTGGCAAACTAGTGTCTTGGAAACATTAACACATCACCAACCAGAGTGAGTAGTTTTCATGGCTTAGGGAAAACAGTGGCCGAATATTTTTCACTGGAAGACATGTAGTACAGCATTATTTACCTCTAAATGTCTTTTGTTCCAGGTTAGGCAGTTAGGCTCTGGGACATCTTGACTAATTTTCCCGATTTCAAAGTAAAAGGAAAAACTGAGATAACAGAGTATGAAAAAGATAGGTTCCTTGCTTTGAACCCTGCAATCTGTTTTCCACACCATGATCAGAGGGCGACTTCTAAACAAAGACTCATCTTGCTGCCACGTTCTTCAAGCCCCTTCCGTCGCTCCTCATCAATGTCAGGATCATGTAACATCTTCAAAGCTGGTCCCGAGGCCCGGAGTGTTCTGACCTGTATTTAGCACGTCAGCATCACCGGTACCTGCTCTTCCACTAGCTTGGAGCCCATTTTATTTCTTCTTTCAGTTATCACCCCGGATTTCCTTTTCTCCAACCACCCCACCTACCCATGACTCTTATTTGAGTAAAACCTACTCTGACATTCAAAAAAACCTTTCCAAAACGAATGAATAAGCCCATATACCAATGGAAATAAGCAAAATAATAGACCTCTAGAATTTTAAAGGACCTTGAATATCAACTAGTTCAAGATATCATTTTTCAGGTGAAGAAACTGACAGTGATAATTAGGTGACTCCAAAGATTACACAATTCATAGGAGAATTGGGTTTAGAATCCAAGATTACTGATACTCATAAAATCAACTCTGTAAGTGAAACAAGTAGTTAAAGAATTTGTTCAATTTTTTTCTTTAAAGATAAACTAAGATTGCTATTTCCTCCTCAAAAAATTAAAAATAGAATTACCATAAGATCCAACATTTTCACTTCTGAATATACCGAAAAGCATGGAAAGAAGGGACTCAAAACAGATATTTATGTACCGAGTTCTTAGCAACATTATTCACAATAGCCAAAAACTAAAAGCAACCCCAGCTTTCATCAGTGGATGAATGGATAAACAAAATGTGGTTTATACATACAATAGAATATTAGTCAGCCTAAAACATGAAATTCTGGGACATGCTACAATATGCATAAACTTGAAGATGTTGAGTGAAATAAGCCACTCACAAAAGGACAAACACTGAATGACTTATATCAGGTAAATGGTTTCTAGGGGAGAAGGAAATGGGACGTTATTATCTAATGGATATAAAGTTTCTGTTTCAAAGATGAAGAGTTCTGAAGATTGCCCTGGCTGGTGTGGCTCAGTGGATTGAGCACCGGCCTGAGAACCAAAGGGTCACTGGTTTGATTCCCAGTCAGGGCACATGCCTGGGTTGTGGGCTAGGTCCCCAGTTGGGGGTGTGTGAGAGGCAACCAATTGATGTATCTCTTGCACATCCATGTTTCTCTCCCTTTCTTTCTCCTTCCCTTCCCTTCTCTCTAAAAACAAACTAATAAAATTTTTTTAAAAAAGTTCTGGAGATTGATCACGATGGTCGTCACACAATAATGTGAATACACGGATTGTAATGCCACTGAACCATACATTTAATCATGGTTAAAATGGTAAATGTTATATTATGTATATTTTACCACAATGAAATAGTTGTTGTTTCCCTAAGGTGTCTACCAGGACAGTGTCAGGTCATGCCCTCTCTTCCTACCCTGACCCACAAAGGCATTCTTTTCTTTTCTTCTTTTTCTGTAATGTTTTTGGTTGACTCATAATCCTGGTTCGTAGCTTAGTAACTGGGCTTTGATCCAAGCTACCCACTTGCTGCTGTTGTGTATCCAACACAGCAACAACCTAACTCTACGACTTCCTTGCAGGACTTCCCTTTGCTGACCCCACCGTGAGTCGCCTAATGAAAGAGAGGTCAAGAGGGGCTGGCATGCCAAAGGATGGGGCTGGAAAAGCGGGTCTGAACTCAAAGTGTCCACACCAGATGGATTTTCCAGTTCCCGTTTCTTTTCTCTTTGTACTATTTTGGGGGCGTGGGATGTGACCTTACAGTGAGTGTGAAAAACCCCAGGCTCAGAAGCAACAGCCTCAACTAGTTCTCTCCTTTCTGCTGATTTTCTGTACCTGTACACACTGAGGTTAAGCGAGGTGCATTCTGATTTAGCAGTGTTAGGGGCGCCCGTATCTCTAGCTCAGGGCACCCAAGGTGGGTTGAGGAGTTTCTAAAATAGTCATGTTGTAAGACGCCATCTTTCCCATTCCCTCTGTCCTTGCGGAGGCTGAAACCTCATCCAGGTATTAAGTGCCTGGTTCGGTGAAGCTTAGCGAGGACTGTCCTCTTTGTCAGCCCTGGTCCGCGGGGATGAAAGGCAGGGCAGCCGTGGTGGGAGGTTGTGCGCTACATTTTTTGAGACCTCTTAATGTCTGTGTTGCTTCCAAACAACCCTCCTTGAATTAGAATTTTATAAGCATATGAATATGACATATTTCATAAGTTTTTACCTTTCCTTTTTAAAATTGATGGCTAAGAAACTCAAAGTCAAAATTGTAAGTCAACCCTAGAAGAGCACATAGGATCTCATTGTGTATATTTTGGATACTAATCTTGGCCTTAATTTTACCTTCTATCTATCGTAATAGTGTTCTCTCTCAATTGATAGATAGATAGATAGATACAGATATAGATACTTAGTTAGCTGTATTTATCCTGACTCTACTCAAAAAGGTCTGGGAATGGAGGTTTGTGTGTGTACAGGTACAGGTAGGTAGGTAGACAGACAAACACACATCTCTATTTTAACACCTTTTTGAACAGGGGCACGATAAATACGACTAAGTAAATATCCACGTTCTTTTTTCTGTGCTGTGTTATAAACAACTGTTGGTATAAGCCTCCATGGAATAAAAACCTAAATTTTGGACATTTCACATCCATGATTTTGTTGAATTCTCACAAAACCTCAAGAAGTAAGCAGGACTGATGATATTTACATTTCACAGGGAAGGAAGCAGAGGAAGAGGTTGAACCGCCCAAGGCCACAAAAGCGGAGAATAGAGAACCCCCTGGGCTCACAGCTGTTAACACTGAGTCACAGTTCTAGACTGTCGTTCTCACCCCCAACCTCATTTATTTTTCTGCAAATTATCCTCTCACCATCTGAACACATTTGAGTAGATCTTTCAGGTACCAGCCTGGATTTCATAGCCCTTCCTTCAGTTTAGATAATTGACTGTTTTCTTTCTCCTATCAGATTCACTACCAGTATTTCTTCCCTTTCCCAGGCCTCTTTTCAACTTTGATACCAGAGATAGTTATTCACTCCCTTCCCATTCCTGCAAAATAGTCTCTGCATGATGTAATGAAGCTGGCAGTGGAACTGGGGATTAATCCTTAACCAGCTGTGTGGCCGGGAGCTAGCCACTTTGCCCTGCCAACTTCAGCTTTGTCACCTGTCAAGGCTGGTGGACGGAGACCTCTGAGCTCCCTTGCAGCTCTCCTCCTGTGAAGTGTAAGCTCAGGCTTGGCTACTTTCACTTTAGTCAAGATACAGATTTCCTTTCTTCGGTCATCCTAGCAGCTCAGCTGCGTGATAGCATCTTTGGTCTTCAGGAACTTCTGCAGTTTGTTGTGGTGTGCGTCCAAGACGAGAAGAATGGGCCTGGAGGCGGGGGAAGTGGGGACTTTTCAATGGTGTAGACTTTCAGCTGGGCTGGATGGGTACATTCTAGAGCTCTGCTGTACCACATGGTGCCTGGGTTAACAACACAGTGTTGAGTCCTTCAGGATCTGGTGGGAGGGCAGATCCCATGTTAAATGTTCTTACCACGGTCAAAACTCTGGGGTGGGGGGCAGAGAGGAGCTCACAAGGAAACTCTGGGAGCTGTTGGATGTATCTATTACCTTGAGTGTGGTGACGGTGCCATGAGTATTTGTATGTGTCCAAACTCATCAAATTGTATACGTTAAAAATGGGCAGTTTTCTGAGTATCGGTCACACCTCAATAAGGCTGTTTAACAAAATTAATGGGTTCATGTATTTACACTTGACTCTGTATAGAGCAAGTTAACCATTAAAATGGTACTTTAGCCCTGGCTGGTGTGGCTCAGTGGATTGAGCACCAGCTTGGGAACTGAGGGGTCACCAGTTTGGTTCCTGGTTGGGGCATGTGCCTCGGTTGCGGGCCAGGTCCCCCTATCGGCTTGGGGGCCTGCAAGAGGCAACAGATCACATGGATCATGTGTATCTCTCACACATGGAGGTTTCTCTCCCTCACTGTCTCCCTCCCTTCCCGTCTCTCTAAAAATAAATAAATAAATAAAATGGTACTTTAAAAGATTTGAAGCCTGAACTCCTTTCTAAGCCAGACATCATAGCTAGAGCTGGGGATATTTGTTTCCTGAGCCTCAGCATCCTCATTGTGTGGTGAGGGTGACCGTGCCTGACACATCAATCCAGCAGAAAGGAAGGTTGAAGGTGTAACACGTGTGTAAGCTCCGTGAGAGGCAAACTCAATGCCCTCCGATTTGCACTTAAAATTTCCCCCTACTGATAATGCCATGACTTGCATCAGCCACACTCCTGACCCTCTATTTCATGAGCACAAGGCTGGAAAAGGTGACCACTTGTCCATCTGCCCGCTCACACATTAATTTACCAAACATTTATTGAGGATTTACCATAGCATTTTCCTTGTAGGAAGAAAAGATGAATGAAGTCACTGCACTTTCAAGGAGTTCATAGTCTAATAGACAAACATGCATATAAGTTACGGAGGGACCACGTGAAGAACGTTGCACTAGAGACGAGCAGACGACGTGAGAAAACAAAAGGAGAGACTGGCCAATTCTGCCTGGGGGAGCTGAGAAGCTGCATTCGGCCGGTGCTTGGGGGAAATACTGAGTGGAACACGGAGAACACTTCAGGGACCTTGGGCAGAAGAAATCACACAAACAAGGGAAGAGAGGGATGAACACCTATGGTGTGTCCAGAAAATAATGGAAGGAGAAAAGTGACCTATTGAGTCTGGCTGGGATGAGAGAACAGCAGGGAGAAATTAGGCAGGGGGAGAGTCTGGACAAGGAGACCGAGAATAAAATCAAATGTATCTTGTACCAAGTTGGGGAAAATCCATAATTTTAGAGAAAGAACAATTCAAAGGTACCGTGAGATTGTTTTATAATCTTGACTTTAGTTATAGTAAAGGTTAGTGTAGCCTCCTGCTCCACCAAGGACCTAAAATCACAGTAGCTTGAATAGGATCAAGGCTGGAGAAGCAGCTCTGCCGTATGAGATCACTCAGGGACCCAGGGTCCTCCCATGTGCTGCTTTCTTTCCTCCTAGAGTATTACCCCAGTCTTCAGAGTTAAAGTGTGGTCTCTCGCCCAGCCTCGCGGCGGCCTTCAAAAAGGCCACGAGTTTACGATAAATTTCTTTTAAGAAAGTGACATGGAAGTTGGACTCGACGGCTCTGCTAGAGTTCCACTGGGCACCTAATGACATCACGCATTGTGTCTTTCCGCAAGGAAGGTTGGGAAATAGGGAGCACTACGCTGTTCATCTATGTATTGAAGAACAGAGAGAGAACGCATCTGTGGGGATGACACCCTGCTACACCTTGCTTATTTGGGAACCTCATCAATTCCGAGATTTAAATGTCTTTTCATTATTTCCTTTCTACCGACATGGGAGTCCTCTAATGCCAGTCTTGATTACTTAGGGTTTACCAAGGCAAATCAAGAACATGCAAAATATTTTTCTGTGTTCAATATTCAGCTTAGCTCACAAACTAAAATTTCAAAATTATTAGAAAAACATTGCAATTCTGAATTACATTCTAACTCTGTAAGACTCTGAAATTCTAGTCTCCGTATCAATGCCCTGCAAGAGGATTCCGTTTTTATTTGGGTCAACAAAGCAGAGTTCTGGGAAGGGCCTACTATTTTCAAGGCATAAGCCAGCCTACCAAGAAACATGAGGCTCTCAGGGGGGTTAGCAACCAAAAGTCACCCTATTAGGTGTGTACCTGATTTTCAGTGGCATGGTGGGATGAAGTTATCGGAATGCAAATTTGTGGAGGGGGAAGAGGTAATATAAAGACTCACTCCATGTGAGCTGTTGTTACTGGTATTATTTTAAAATTAGGTTTAAGGGTATAGAAGTGGCAATTTTGGGGGTAAGGAGAGACTTTCACTAACAAGTCTTATCACACTTTTTGTGGGTATTTGGACTTTAAGGAGAACCTGGAAAAACTGCACTCCTAAATTGTCCCTGTTGATCAAAATCCCTAAAAACTGATGCCTATGGTAGCTCTCTTGCTTTCTCCCATCTCTCCAACCCTCTAGTCTTCCCTTCCTTCCTCTCTTGCCCATTCAATCCTGCTGTGTCATTCAGGACTTCATTTCCTCTCATTGCTTTCTAACGAGTCTCTTTGCTTCCATTGCTAGAACAATCTTTCTAATTTGCAAATCTTATTTTGCATATATTTTGGTTAAACAAGTTTCTCAAGTGAAAGTTTAAAGAGCTCACAAGGCTCTCCACCATCTTGCCTCAGCCTGCCTTGTTAACTTCATCTCTAGTTACTGTAACGCAAGCTAATAGAAGCTGGAGCAACCAGCCACAACCAAGTATGTCCCCATTCTCAGGGCCACTGCATACAGTGATATCACTGTGCTTTCCTGGGCAGGCATGTCCTGCCCCTCCCTTGTCCACCTGATGAACACATACTTCTGGACCAACACAAAGGTCATTTCCACTATTTTAGCCTTCTAGGACTCTACCCGTACAACCAGGAAAAATCAGTCATTCTATCTTCTGTATTCATGTTGGTGTTCATGCATATCTAAGTTGGATATAGCACTTATCACATTATTATTTACCTTTGTATCTTATCTCCCCCACTGGACTGAAAGCTTCTTAGAGTCAGGCATAATGTCTAATTGTCTTTATCCTCAGCTCTTAACACATTCAATGTAACTACAGCATGGTACATATTAAACAGTAATGGTATTATTATTACAGCTATTGTATATTGAATACACATAATGTACTAGGTAATTTACATATGTTATCTATCTCTCATTTTCTAGCTGAGGAATCTAAAGCTTACAGGGGTTAAATAAATAGTAGGCCCAACAATAATAGCTAAGTTGGACTCCAAAGCTTATACTGCTTCGTTGTTTTTCTAGATGAAGACATGAAAGGTCACTTTGGAAATGGTGCTAACTTACCACATTAAACTGAGTTAATGAACTACAGACAAAGCAGGCAAAACTCACTATTACCATCTAGTGACAAGGCCTACCTGGCTTAGCAATGGAGCTTATTCAGACCAAGGCATCTACAGAGCAATGCAAAACAAGTTGATATCCTTTGTGCATTTCAAAGACTCTTAGGTCTTCATAAAACAGTCCTCCGCTCTCACAACAGGTCCATGTCCTATTTCTCAGGTGTTATGTAACCACCTCAAGGTCACACAGCCTATCACCAGTTGAACTAGGCCTAGAATATTTTGGTTACTTAATTTTTTTTTCTTTTTACTTAAGCCACTATATTCCATCAACTGTATTTCTAGGTTAAAAGTAGTATATCAAGTGGAAATGAATGCTCAGTGGAGGCCAGAATTAAATGTCGCAGACTTTCTAGAACAAGGCAATAGCTGAATGTATAATGGGTAGACCAGAACAGCAAAGCCAGTCTAACACCAAGGGCAGCCACAGTGCCCTGCCCCTCAGTAATGCTGCATCCATCCGTTAGCTAGTTGCAGAGTGCAAGCCTAAAGCCAAAATTGTGGTTCAATATAAAACAAGAGGCTTCTCTAACCTCTAATTTAACTCTGCAAGGTCCTGTTATTAATTAATTAGGTACCTTCACAAATCAGACAACTGCCAGGCTGCATCCTATTCCTCTTGACTTGCTATTGGATAATTTTTATCAAGTGAGCTAAGCACACATTTTCCTGTAACTCAGTTATTCAGCAAAACGTCCTAAACTGCTTAACTACCGAAAAGCAAACAGATTTTTAAAAACGCAACAGCCTGGTTGTGAGGCTTTCCATGTAAAGGGGCACTCTTCTTTAGAGTTGCCCCCCTACCAACTACTGCACAAACTTGTTGTTTAAAACAAATACATAAAAGGTTAACATTGAAATGCCTAGATCACATGGCCTGATACAGCCTGGGTTAATGAAGTAAGATGAATCAGTGAGATAAAGTACGCAATGTTCCAATAACTGTCTTAAAAACACGCGCGCACACACCACCTTTTAAATCTTAGAGCCTTTCTTTTGGGGGATGGGGGGTGGTGGGTTGCGTTAAACTTTGTGGAGCACAGGTTTCACAGGGATATTAACCAATTAGAAGATTGGCAATCAAATTAGAATTTCATTGCATCTCCCCCTTTGAGGGAACAGCTTTATTCTTGAGGGAGCCCACCTAACAATTGTATGTTCAGTCATCTGCAGAGAAGAGAGCCAACGTGTTTTCCATTCTGGACCTGGAGTGGAGGCTTTGTTTCACTGTAAGTTCTCTGTGACATTTTGCACTCTCTTGATTTAGTGCACCAAAGAGGATCTTTAACTCCTGGCCTACACCAGTGCAAATAAAGGTTAAATCTCTCACTAACCATCATGAACTAGCCCAGTAACTCATGAAAGGCTACTGAAAAAGAAACGAAAAAAAAAAAAAAAAAACAGGTGTACAGACTTAATTAAAACGTGCAAAACCCGCACCATCGCAGGCAAAGATACTGTATCCTCACACCTCCCTAGTACCGGCTGCGAGGTCCGCAATCAGAGGAACTTCTACTGCGCCAAAAACACGATCCAGCGAGCCAGGCCTAGTAACACAGGAGCTTTTCTTCGGAACAGTGTCCCGACCGGAGCTTGCGCTGAATGCCGGGGCTCCTATTGGCCACGCGCCGTGGGGGAGGAGGAGACTGGCGAGGAAAGAGACGGGAGGAGGGGAGAAGGGGGCAAGGCCTTTCCCTGCCCCCTCCCGGCCCCCTCCGCAGGAAGCCGCCTGCGCCTCGTGTGTGGTTACTATGCAAATTGCAGCGATTGCGGAAATAAACAAGGGCGTAGGGAGAGAAGAGGGACTGCGAATCCATTGCAACTTCTGCAAAGTCTCGTACAATCCAAAGCACACAAGGCAAAAGCAGAAAGAATCTGAGAACCAGCCAGCCCGGGTTGGATCGCTTTCAAAAGAGGAGAGAGAGGGAGACAGTGAGAGAGGCAGAGAGCGTGCATTGCAATTGCAAAAGCCTTCTGATTTGGAGTTAAAAAAAAAAAAAAAATCTCCAAGAAGCCTGCAATTGGCCAACAGCTTAAAAAAAAAACCTCTTCCGGGTTTTCAACGGTTCCAAGTTTATTTAGATTTCTTTTAATGCAAAAAAAAGGACACAACAAATGAAGCAATTCGTCTGAACATTTTAAAGTTTCTCACGTACTCTTTTTACATTGCAATGGTACGTGGTACATCTTAAACTTTCTATTTTGCGTTTATACGGATATGCGTTTTATAAACAACAATAATGGTAGAATGATTTTGTTTAATGGCTAAGAGTTTAAAATTTCTCTAGCTTGCATATGCATTTAAGCGATTGCTGGGTAAATGTCTATTGTGATGGCTTTGCTTTAAAAGATGTAGATTTGTAAATGGCTTTATTTTTTCTGCGTGCATCAGAGACCGGGTTTCTTTTCTTTTCTTTTTTTCCGAGATTTGAAAAAAATTGCTGAGCTTGACAGATTTTTTTTTTTTTTCCTACTAGCGCTTGCTCGGTTCCAGAAAGGAGGGAGGGGGGGAATTCTGTACGTGCTCTGTTCGGTAAAAAGACGTCTGGCCTCAGCAGTCAACCTAACCCGAAAAGAAATGTCTGGACCTGGAGAATAATTGACGATTCGATCCTCTAATCAATGGGACAATATGGGAGATTGACAAAAGCTTTGTCCAATCATGAGGAAGCTTGGGTGTACAATGGTTCGCAATAGCCAGAGGGGGCGGAGCAGAGAAGATCTGAAGTTCTCTGCGGCTTTGAAGGGGATGGTGTGGTTCAAGCTGTCAAAGCTACAAGCTTCTTCCGGATTTAGCAGGCACAATAGGATCGAGTTTTCAAGCTTAAAAAGGGGGAAAAAAAGCTGATTGGGGGATTTTTGCATGAATCTTATGCCTTCTTCACTGTCTTTTTGGAAAAGTTAGAAAAATTCTGCTAGAGAAATATTTAACTTTGCATGAATTATTATTTTTTAAATTCAGAGAAGTTAACTGTTGTGGAAGGTGAGGTTCAACTTTTAAAAATGCGTGACTTAAAAACTTCCCTAAACTATGGGACTGTAGTGAGCTTTGGGAAGTAGTATATTGCATACTCAGCATTACAAAACTTCTCGCCCTGATTATCTTAGAAGCTTTGGCTTTTCGGGTACTTGGGAGGTATAGGCAAGACTCTTGAACTCTAAACGACAGTTTTAAAAAAGAGAACGTTCCGCAAGCTGACTGACTGCTTTTTTACATTAGAAAGGAAGAGGGAGAAAATGTCTTCTTTTCTTGAGGTTTTTTTTTTTTTTTTTTAATTCTTCTAAGTATATGGTCAGTAGCAAATGGGATATTAAGACTGGCCCAGTTCACATTTCTTATTGTCACTACAACAACCCCTGGGGAGGGTATGTGTGGAAGATTGCTGACTGGCTCGTTCTTAGATGGAATCGGGCCTCTTGGGCAAGTCTTCGACACCAATCCAGTGGAAGCCAACTGCAGTAGCTTATCTTGGAGACAGTAACTGGCAGCCTCTGACTAAAGTAGATCCATCTCTTCCTTCCCCCTGAGCAGTGCAGACACCTAATTCTGTTGGGAAGTGAGTGACAAATAATAAGGGCTCGTTCCCATCTCTGTATTAAATTCCCATTGAACAAGTTCCCAAGGTTTTAGGCCTTCTAATCAACTCTGGTTTGGAAATTTGACGTAGGAATCCACTTGGATGCTCAGTTCAGCAACATGATTCAATTTAGGAATATAACCATTTAAGAGAAATTGGCATACAAATGACCAGCAGGTTAAAAAATTCGAGAAGAAAAAATGTTTGAAAATGCTAGTGATAAAGTTAGTCTCAGTAAGAACTACAGTTAATGACATTGTCACTTAATGAGCCCCAGTTTTACTGTTTGGGGCATTAAAATCTAAATCATATTCATCAGATCTTCCTATAAAGTAACCTCTAAAATGAGAGGCATTGGAGATGTACATATAAGTGAAACCTTATTGACGTAATTTATATATCCAAGAGGATTTCACTAAAACTGGCAAGGTAACATTTCTGCAAATAAAACACAGTAAATGCAAGGCTGGGCTCTGTGCCAGGGAGAATATGGACAGCCAAGAGCACGACAGGAGCCTCCTTTTCGCAGAGACAATCCCGTTTCAAGGCAGTCTCCCAACACTTGCAAAATAAATGATTGGAGTGGTTATTTCCAATAAGGGGTTTATCCTTCCTAACAATGAATCATGTATATGAGTGCAGTAAACTAGTTTTCCTACTTTACCTGTTTCCTGTACTCTTCTCTCTACAATCTTTTCCTTCTTTCCTTTCCTCTATCCCTGCTGTCTGTTCCTCTCTCTCTCTCTCTCTCTCTCTCCCTCTCTCTCTCTCTGTCTCTGTCTCTCTCTCCCTCTCTCTCTCTGTGCCTTAGTATCTTTGTGAACTCTGGACAAGGATTTACTTTCGCAACTTGGGGAGAGGGGAGAGAGTTGGAAATGTTTTTTACCCCCAGTCTGCCCTTTGAGAAACATCTGCTTCTTTGTGTGTGTATTTAAATTTATGCCTGTTGGAGAGAAAGTTACCAGAAGCCCTTTGGTAACTGTAACTCTTCTACTGTATTTTTCTCAGTCGTGTTTCCAAAGGCTGTAGTTGGAACTGTGCTTTGTAGTGTTTCCCCCGCCTCCTCTCACCCTCCCAGCGCCCCCCACCCCGCCCGGGCCTCGCCTCTCTGGCGGGGGAGGGAGCGGGAGCTGGCGGAGATAGGAGAGAGAGCAGGAGCGGATGTGAAGGGCTTTGGTGCTGAACTTGGATCCAGCCCTTGCCTAGAGGGCGCAAACAATCGTCCCACATCCAAAAGTCTTACGAAGGGCGCCAAAAGTTACTTAAGATAATATTGCTAACCGCAGAAAGCTGGAAATCGCGGGCACAACCACGATTCAACAAAAGAAGTTTTTAAAGTAGAAATATCAGCATTAAATTACTTTTCCCCATTTTTTTTTTTCCAGCCGGGGAGACGTTCCAGTCCTTTTTTCTTCTTAAAGCATTTTTTTCTTTTTTCTTTCCTTTTTTTTTTTTTTTGAGATTCAATTAAAAGAACAATCTTTGCTATTTTGGATCGAGGCAGATGTGAAGTCTATCTTTTAATACACAAAAAGAGAGATTTTAATCTGCTCTGGAAGACAGCTTCCCAGAGTACACACTTGAACAATAACTTCTCACTGTGCCTCAGTTACATGTTGGGACGGTCAGCCAGAAACTTCTATCGAGGAAACTTGGAGCGTGTTGAAGTTATAGATCCCAGCAAAGGTTTTCGTGGCCAGGGATTTTGTCTCTGTAACTCGGCTTAGCTTTTAGGATATTTTTCCCCTGCTGAAATCCAAGAGGAACCAAGGAAAAGCAGTTGTTTGGTTTGAAAAAATGGGACCCTCGCATTAAAGGTTTAAGTCATTCTTTCCCTTCACTTCCTAAATAAATAATCTGAGAGATATCCAAGGGTATTTAGAATCTGGGAGTGTGAAAATGGTCTCTTGAGCATTCAGGAATTGTTTTAGCAATAAAGTAACTGGAGAACAAACATAAAATAACTTTAGACAGATGCAGTATATTTCAGGGGATTTTATTTTGCTTTACCCAAGTACTATAATTTGTCTCCCCTTATTTAAAAAAGAAGGGTATGTTTCTGAATGAGTGTGACCTTTAACACCTCACCTGACCCTCACCTGCAGAGTGGGCACTACTACAGGAATTCCCTCTTTTCACAGGCTATCTAAACTATGTAACCCCTACCAAGGTGTATATTCCCCTGTCTGTACGCCAGTGCCTTTCCGCATGATATACTCGTCTCCTTTTGGAATTCTGAGGATTTGCAGCAGGCTGCAAACTAGAGTGAGGGAGACGAGGGGGAAGAGATGGGATGGGGGTTTGGACGAAGGAGGTATAGTCCACCGCCCGCCCCCCCCCACCCCCCAAGCACGGAGGAGAGCCTAGAGAGAAAATATGAAGTTAAAAAAAAAAAAAAAAAAACTGGAAAAGCAGGCTTATTGGCAACTGGCCAAACCCTAAAAACCACCCCCCTTTTCTGCCAAAACAATACTTTAGCAAACCTAAAATAATTGCAGGAAGCTCTTTTCCATTTTAAGAACTATTACCTGGGGGAGGAAAAAAGAGGGGATTCTTAAAAGGCACCCTTCCAGAAGTGCCCCAGGCCCAGGGACCGCGATGATGGACTGTGTCCAGTTCTGGGCACGCGGTGGTGGACCAGAATGTCTCTCCTTCCGAGGGGGCATCCCTTTAACATTTTTTTTTTCCTAAAAAAGAAAAAGATGTCACAGCTAAACCACTGTTGTCTCTGAACGTGCTAGAACTTTTTCTATGGCGTCTGTGTTCAAACCCACTAGTTTTCACAGTCCTGGGAGGGAACACGCTCATTTAATCTCCGCCTCCCTTTCTCCAGATAACCCCCACCCCCCAAATCCGGTGAATCCTGTGTGTGAAAATTTTCTCCACCACCCCCGCTCCTGAATGCCATCGGACTGAAGCTGCACAAAGTTTGCGGGATTTTTGTGCATAATTTACCTCTGCCGACGATCTGTTCTATTCCCACAGGAAGCTTCGCTGGGGAGATTACAATGCTTTTGAGCCGTGCCGCATTTTAGAGGGAAAGAAAAAGTTACCTAGGAGGTCCGATTTTTAAAAAATTTGCATACATGCAAATCGTCCCGCGGGCCTCGTCCCAGGTTCTCTCCTCGTCCACGCCGCGAACCTGGGGGTACCGGGCCACCTGGCAAAGTTGCCCAAGTCCTCCCCCGAGGTCCGCGAAGGTCTGCGGCGGGAGCTGGGGGATGGGGACGAGGAAAAGTAGTTTTGTTTGCTTAAGCACATCCTGTGGCAGCCTATAGCTGCCCGGGAGGACAGACTGTAACTGCTCCTCACTGCGTTACCCAGTAATGCGCTGAGCGGGGACGGAGGGGGGGGCGCGGAGGAGGGGGGGGGGCCGCGGGACGCGACAGCCAGCGAGCCAAGGAGCGGGAGAGGGAGCGAGCCAGCGAGCGCGAGCGGCCGTGGAGCCTCGGACCCGGCTGGCCGCGCGGCGCCGCAGCCGCCCCCTCCCCCACGCACCCCCCGCCCCCGGCGGCGGCGCGAGCGGGCGGCGGCAGTGCGGTGCGGTGCAGAGCGGAGGCTGAGGCGGCGCGCGGGCAGCTCGCGGCACCCGGCCGGGCGGGCGCGGGGGCGGGGGCGGGTGCGCTATGCCTTTAACGCCCGCGTACAGTAGGCATGTATAGTGGAGTGTAGGGAAACTCTAGGCGGGGTTAAAGTTCAGCCCATGGAGCGGCAATAGCGCTGGCTGGCTGCAGTTGAGCCGACTTGGAAATGTGAACGCAAGAAGCAGGCTTGATTTTTTTTCTTCCCCCTTCTCTCTCTCTTTCCTCCTCTCTCCCCCTTTCTCCTTTCTCACCCGCACTCACGCACACCTCCAAACCGCACACCCAGACGCACACGCACACCCCGGCGCCCGGCAGTTATGTATTCTCCGCTCTGTCTCACCCAGGTAAGCAGCTGCTCGGATGCGGAGGGGCTGGGGGGCTGGGCTGGCGGGGGCCGAGCAGGGGCCGGGCAGGGGGTGCCGGGGACTGCCGCGCCGGCCGGGCCCGGGGCATGTGTCTTGGTGTGTGCCCGTGTCTGCGTGTGTGTGCGCGTGTGCTTGTGTGTGTGTGTGGGGGGGGCGGAATACAGCTTTAAGAAAGTAACTTTGTTTCCATGCGGGTGCATTCCTCTTGCACGCCATTTGTGTGGGCACATGGCTAATGGCGCCCTCTTATTAATGCGTTAATTAATATTGGGGCGATGGGCTGCGGAACGGCGCTGTTTTCGGACGCCCCGCACGTGTTCCAGCGGGCTGCAGCCCATGACGCGCTGGAATCTAGACTCAGCGTTCCTGCAGCCTGGAGGCCGGGTCTCCCGGTTCCGCGGCGCCCACCGCACAGCCCGCACGCTCCGGGCAGCTAGAACCTCGGGTGCGGGAGAACTCGGGTCCCCGCGCCCACGGCCCGCTTCCAGAGCCCGCGCCGCCGCAGCCGCCCCAAACTCTTACTTTTGTTTATTGTTTGTCAGCCTCTGCGGTCCGGCCGCGGGAGGTACGCGGGCCGGCGTCCCAGTCCCCGGCCCCGGCCGGGACAGCGCCCCTCGGACGCGTGCGGGCGGCGGCGAGCCGGCCCCTGGGCTCCACGGAGCAGGGCTGCGTGGACGCGCGTCCCCAGCGCCATCCGGGTGGAGCCTGCTCCTCGTCGCTCGTGTCCCGTTCGCTTCCCCGAGTGAAAGTTTCCGTGCCAGGACGAGCCCACGCTGCGCAGAGCCGTGGAGGCCGCGGGCCGGGGAGCGCCGGGCGGAGTTGGGCTCCCGGCCGCGAGCCCCAGCGGCGGCTCAGGCAGGACGCGGCTCCCCCCGCCGCCGCCTCCTGCCGCTGCCACTGCCACCGCCGCCGCCGCACGACTCGGGACGCTCCGCGCGCAGGACAGGGGCAACTTTTCCCTCCGACTCAACTCGGAGCGTGGGTCTCTGTCGCCCCAGCGCCCCTCCTTTTCCATGCCCTCCCTTTCCATCCCTTTCTTGTCTGCACCACCCCTAGGCAAAATATTGCTACTTCATGGCTCCCAATCTGGTCCCTTTTGAATATATTATTTATTTTCTCTTGACTAAAAGACATGAAGTCAAAGTGCTTTTGCGCTAAAAAATAAAAATAAAAAAAGTGTGAGCCTTCATCCTGTTTTGGTACATTGCGATCTGACCATTAATCATCCACATGAAGTTGTATGCTTCATCTAAAATGTTTATTCACCACTCCTAAAAAAAAAAAAAAAAAAACCAAAAACCTGCTACCACATACTGCCTTCATTTAGCAGGAGATAACGGTTTAACCCGAATACTTTCTGGAAGGTTAAAAAGTGTCAATAGTTTTTTTTTTTTTTTTCTTGCTCCTTTCTAGATTCTGGACTTATTTTCCACATGACAACCCTTCGTATTGCAGTATCTAACAGTAAAAATGCCGGTTATTTGATCTTCGAAGACTATTAAATGCACCTTTATGTTGAAATGGTCTGTCTGGGATTTAGGCCTAGCATTAATAATGGACAGCAGTTGCTTTTGGTTATTGTAAGAGGTTTTTTTTTTTTTTATTTTTCTCTAACAAACTTTCAAAGTTCCTATTTTAGTAACTTGTGGAAGAATGGAATGAAACTTTTCCAACCACTCTGGCAAGGTTCACAATTGCATATGGATAAGATGCAAAGTGCAAGATTATTTGAATGAGTTAGGACTACAGTGGATATGCTGAGATTCGAAGACTGAAGTTCTAACTAGCAAAAGTTTGCAACACATAGAATTTGTAGATAATACCAGTGTGCTGCAGTCGTGGGATACATTAGCGTCTTCTCAAGTGAGCTCTCAAAAAGATACACTCATACTTCGGGATGGTGCACATACTAGGGTACCTGTGTGTCCATGCAGGCCCCGGGGATAGTTAGGCATTTATAAAAAGTTGGATTCTCTTGGTTTGTGAGTTATTATCACATTAAGAAAGTTTTTTTAAAAATCACATTTGGCACTGTGATTGATACATTCACTAGGCCTTTTGGAAACACCAGTAAGAGACGCTTACTTAGTGTAACAGTTTGTGAAGAAAATGTACACTAAATAGCAAATGAGGGCCATATATTTTATGATTTATTCTTTTAAAAATTGATTTACAATTTATTTAATGTGCTGGAATATTTATAGAGCTTTAGAGCCAGTTTTTAAAAAGGAAAACTTAGGAAGCTTATTTGTCATTAAAGTCCAGTAAGCATCGTGATAAAAAATACTCTAAATGAAAGAATCAACTCCAAATACATATGGGCAATTTTTTTTAAACTTTGCCAGAAAAATGTGGTACATGTTATTTTAATATCTAGGCCTATCATAACCAAATCATGGCCAGAGAATGGTAATGGAGGTGAAATGTATAGGTAACCCTTTGAGAAGTAGTCCCAGAAATACCAGCCTTCAGTGGTTCTTAAACTTGCCTTACTTACAAACTGATCAATATTTAAGGTGCTGCTTCAAAGTCATGCCGCTTTTGAAACAGGTTTTTAGGTTTGTTTTTATTGGTGGCCTGTAACTTTCTCGCCAAGTACATATTTAAAACATTCTTTGTTTTCTTTCGAATATTCTGAATTCATACATACCTTGTGGCTGTGTGTGCAAGAACATGATTTATAAAGGCATACTGTGTTTTTAAACTGATGTGTGCTGCACCTGGACATTTCTTACAAGTTAATGATAATCTTTAGTTGTGACATTCTGGAATATTTCTAATTGTGAGTTGAGAAAGATGACTAGCACTTTAATTGTGCATGTGAGCAAAGTTATACAAAATATTGTGCACTTTTATTGGCACATTCTTGAAATCTTTGGGGAATATAAGATGTAAATACTTTGGATGCAAAATTGGGGACTTAGATGATTCTTAATGATTAGTTGACATAGTTGGCCTCATTTAAGTATTTTTATGATGAGATATATGGGCATTTGGTTGGCAGGTAAACAAAATCCTCTTGAGCATGAATGAATGCAGTGCGCAGTTGATCTGAGAAGCATGTTGGGAGTATCTTTAAGCATTTAAATGCTATATTAGAATATTTATTCAAACTGTTTATTATTAATCAAGTTTTTAATGAGATAACTTTTTAAGGTAAATATGAATTGCTTGGAGCCATGTTATTCTTTGCATTACAGCATGGGGCCGAGACTGTAAAAATGAATTCTCCTTTGGTGGAAGCTCACTTTGTTGTTAAGGCAGACTCCAGGAGCTCTTTGCCTACTTCCCCTACAGCCTTGGTCTCCAGCATGTCCTGTGCATGCAGTAAAATCAGTCAATGTGAGGGACTGTTTCAGACCCCAAATCTTAGAGCATTCCAAGGATGAGCTCAATACTTAGCAATGTTTAAATGCTTTGCGGTGTGGTGTGTACCTTATTAGCTAAACTGTGACTTGAAAATTGCCCCCTGCCAACCCCATTTGTCCCTTCCACAGTATGGCAATAGGAAAGATGCTCAAACATCAGAAATTTTAAAATGCCAATTTTTTTTTTTGGTAAAGAATAATGTATTTCTTTATTTCTCTCTGTTCCCCCTTAAAGAATGCTCACGTGTTATGAAAGCTGACTTCTTCTTGGATTCTTTTATTGGGAAAGAGCAGTTTGCAAGCTGAACTTGAAATACAGAGCCTGAAATTTGTTCAGAGGAGAGAAAAAACAAATGTCACTTACTGAAATGATTTGTTATATATTGTATTAGTATGTACTTTAAAAAACAATGATATGTCATGTTTAGATGATTGATTATAATTTATAATATTTTTAACAGACTCCATTGTTAAAATAGTTTACCGATTTTAACCACTCAGTTGACATTTGAACATTTAAAAATTTAATAATTGCTTTAATAGTAATAATGTTTTGGACACTGCTGTTACTTTTACTTCCAAAAGTATGTATTTAAATGGATAGTATGAACTGAAAAAGAATGAATTTTATAACATTTGTCCATCTTGCATCCTTTTAAAAAGTCATCAAGTATCTCTTTGATTTTTTTATCTTCATTTATTTGAAAGTAAATAATTTATCTTTTGGGGGGGTTGTGCGGCAGAGAAAAGTTATGTAAGATTAGTCTGGGTTGGTTAATCAAAAGTTAGATGAACTCAGAAAGCTTTGTGGAGGTTACTGTTTAATTTTTCTCCAATTTTATTTTTATATTTACTAAGAAAATGTCAAATAAGAGATTCAAACATCTTCAGTAAAACAGTAAGAAAATTTAAAGATTTTAAATTCAATTTTATTTTCAAATGACTTGGATTTAAAAAGGCATCTATGAGGATTTTCCTGGAGTCTCGTAAACAGTTAATATACCAGGTCCTCTTTTTTCTTGCCCTGCAAGGAAAAGCCTGAAATACTATTTTCTGAAGTTAATTATTTCATGTTTTAGGGATGATCATTACCGAAGGCGTTTCATAATCATGTCAGTAAATTAAGCGTATTTAGCTGCAAGACTGTTGTCACCATGTTGCATTGTGTTTACTACCCGGCCTGTTTGCTTTTCTTTGTTTTTTCCCTTTCCCCTCCTTTTTTTGTTTTATCCCCACAGTATCAGCAATTATATCTTAGACACAGATCTTTTATTTTAGTCTGATAAATATCAGATTCATGCCTTCTTTGGTGTATGGTCCCTGACATATTTTCTAAAGTTTTTGACTAAAAATATTTATGTGCAACTATAATACTTAGAACGGAATTAAGATGTTACCAAAGTGACTAGGAAACAGATTACAGTCTATATGCAATGTTTTTAGAGGGAACGTCTTTATTTTCAATGATTGCAGAGACGACTTTTGCTCCTAGACTTCCATAAACATTGACTGGCATCTAAATGTTTAGGGTTTGCCAATCTGGCGTCTGAACCCTGGCTGTACTACAAGTAGTGAGGTCAAGGCTGGAGCAAAATTAGATATGACTTCCTTGAAATAGGGGTAAGATTATATATTGTTATAAGCATTTTGGTAAACTTTACTTACTATCTAAAGGATTTGCAACTGCAGCCTGACTCTGGAACCTGGGACACTTGGGTAAATACACCAAAACGTTATTTAATTTTTAGCAGTTTTCTCTTTTAGGTTGTGAGAAATGATACTGGTAGTTTTCTTTGTTCCTTCTTGGACTTCCCATGGGGATTCTGTATACAATTTTAGTAATGTATAAGCCTTGCATCAAATTTCAAGTGAAATAAAGATTTTTTTTTTTTAGGTGATCATCTGGAAAAAGAAAGTTGTTTCTTTTGCTTTCAGCATGGTCATATTTTTGTTTTTATTTATCTCGCTAGGATGAATTTCATCCTTTCATCGAAGCACTTCTGCCCCACGTCCGAGCCTTCGCCTACACATGGTTCAACCTGCAGGCCCGAAAACGAAAATACTTCAAAAAACATGAAAAGCGTATGTCAAAAGAAGAAGAGAGAGCCGTGAAGGATGAGTTGCTAAGTGAAAAACCAGAGGTCAAGCAGAAGTGGGCATCTCGACTTCTGGCCAAGTTGCGGAAAGATATCCGACCCGAGTACCGAGAGGATTTTGTGCTCACAGTTACAGGGAAAAAGCCTCCGTGTTGTGTTCTTTCCAACCCAGACCAGAAAGGCAAGATGCGAAGAATTGACTGCCTCCGCCAGGCAGATAAAGTCTGGAGGTTGGACCTGGTTATGGTGATTTTATTTAAAGGTATTCCGCTCGAAAGCACTGATGGCGAGCGCCTTGTAAAGTCTCCGCAGTGCTCTAATCCGGGGCTCTGCGTCCAGCCCCATCACATAGGGGTTTCTGTTAAGGAACTCGATTTGTATTTGGCATACTTTGTGCATGCAGCAGGTAAGTGCCCTGGTGAGAAGCCGTTCCACTTTCTTGTGTGTGTTTCTTTCCTGACGATCTGTGCATGTGCCGGGCCCGTCCTGAATGCCCTAAGTTTGCAGGCTACGTCCGTGGAGGCGGTGTGGTTTCAAAGGTGGGCCTAGGTCAGAACAGCCTCCGTGTCTGAGGTGCCACCTTCATGCAGTGGAGGAGCATGGCTTTGGGAGAAGCCACACTAGGCTGAGATCTTTTGGCAACTACTGTTATCAAAGGTGTTGGTGGTCAGTTATGTGATATGTTTAAATAACATTCTTGGATGATGGGTGAGAGAAGCCTCATAAAAACCCTTGTAATAAAGGGTATATTTTAACTGGCAAGTGATCTAGTTAAAAAGCATCTAGTTTGGTAGTGAGGCAATATTTTTAGTTGCTTTTCTTCTGGGAAGTGTGTTTAACCTACTGGGACCTCCTGAACCCCTTGTTAATTAAGAATAGGTTGGAGGTAAGATTACTGTCAAATTGCTGACCATTTATGAGGGAAAAAGAATTACATTAATATGCAAACTTAGTAGCTTTATAGTTAAGAACTTTTAGTGTTGTCTGAGATAGCTAAGGGAAAAAGCAAACCAACTCTTTAAGTAATTGATGGAGAGGTTAACCTGAAAAGTAACCAACCTGTATAGTGCATGAGTACATTGCAAAATCCATATTGGTAATTGGTTTAGTGAGTTGCTTCGATTCGTAATACAATTATTTATTATTTCAGGGCTATTTTCAAGGCATGTTTTACCTGTGCATATTACAGCATTTAGAGTGGTTTTCAGGATAACAGTATTGAGGACCAGATAAAATAATGCATTTTTTACTTTGTTCCTTTTATCTTGTTTCAGACAAAAGGCTCATTGTGTTATACGAAAGCTCAGGTCTTGTGTAACTTGTTGACTTTTTATATGTACATATCGGTTTTGATAGATCACCTTAATGGCAGTTACTTGAGCCAGAAAAAATGGAAGAAAAATGGTTGTGGAGTCCTACCAGGAGATCGTTTTGGGGTTCATATAATTCTGTATTTTTTCACAAAGGACAGAGGAGATGTTACCTGTAAAATCAATGCTGTACTGTTTTGCAGAACATTTTTAACTAGAAAAGTGCAGGCTATTTTTTAAAGAAATCAGCTGAGATCCTATTTGCTACTATTTTCTCAATATATGTTTTAGAAAGAGAACTTTTGTTATCCATCTGTCCTTACATAAGAAACTGGAGAAATTAACTTTGCAAGCACGTCACATCATCATTTGCATTCTGCTGGCAGGGGACAGATGAGTATTTTAGAAGATGTGATATGTAAGTGTTTCAAATATTTGGGTTTCTGAAAATGTATACTTAATTATAAGAAGTGCCTGTTGCTTTAGCGGTTTTCGGTGGTGAAAATGAAAAAGCAGCAACTCCCAAGTGACCTCTACCCAGGAGAAGTAGTCCTTTCTTAAGCCCCTTTCCATCGTGTTGTTGGTACTGTGTTTTCTATGCTTAAAAAGGCGAGTTAAATTTTTTTTTAAATTTATTTGTATATATAAGTGGAGCTTCTGATACGGAAAGGCAAGGAGCAAAAACAGTACAGGTGTTCTAAGTGCTTTCAGGGAGCACTCCCTAAAATGTGTTTAATCTTTTCAGTATTTAGAAAGGAAGTAACTTATAAAGTGTAACAAAGGCTCTGATTGCACGTTGAGAGTCCAACAGGTGACAGGCATCATGGTGTGTACTGCCTTGCAAAGTAACATCAAAACGAAATGGCTGTTGTGTTCTCATCAGTGTGAGCAGCATCTATTCTAAGTAAGTTTCAGCAGCGAGCATTTCCCGTGGATTCGAGAGCTGCAGCCTTTCTTGCTATTGCTGTTGCATGCAGGCTCTTTCTCTCGTTGTTGACACTGTTATTGTGCTTGTAGCTCCACGTCCTGGCGCTAACGGTTGCTGGTTGTTTCCATACCTGAAGGGCAATGTTGGTAAAATGACGTGTAGAAGGTTGCTTAGGGGAGTTAGCCTCCTTATTGCTTATGAAAGATTTATTGACAGCAACATGGATCAGACTACCTTTCGGTTTGGTTTTCCTGATATATCCCAGAATCCCTTGTTAGGCCTGACTGCCAGCCAAGTGCCAGGCCATTGGTTTTCACTGGAGCGCAGTAATGGCTGCTTCTCTGTGCGTGCAACAGGGTGATTGCAAAAGAAAATATTAGGGGCCTTTTGTCTGAAAATATTTCAAATTTGATTTAAGAGATCTAGAGACCTGTTATTTGTGGAAGGGACGCTGCCAATACAAATATGAGGTAGACTGGTCAACTTACACACAACTGATTTGACAAGCATCTGTTATAACACTGAAGATTTGTAAACACTAAACAATGTTTTTACCTCCTTAAAAGTTTTGAGAACTTGCCAGTATTGGCAGGAGGCAGAGACTCTGAAACGTGCTTCGAGGAACATGCCAGAACCATTGTGTCCTTTTCACCTATAATGCGCTTCCCCCCTCCCCCGCTCTCTCTTTTAAAATGTCATATATTGTTTTCCACCCGAAAGTCATCCTTTTTCCCCTACATGGCCACAGAAATGACATCTTTTTTTTTTCCTTCTAAAAATGTATACAATTATTGCTTTATTCCTCGTTCTCTTCTCTGGTGGAAAGTTGAAATCCTAGAACCCACAAGTAAATGCTGGAAGCTGATGAAGAATCAATCATTTGTTAAAAAGCAGAGGTGATTTATTCTAAGACATATTGAGACACTAAAATACAATGCATAAGTTGCATTCTATTTTTTTTTCTTTAAATCCAGTGGTATTCAAACTGTGCATTTTGTGGCTGATAAACAGTAACAAGTATAATGAAATCAGAGTGATTCCAAAAGCCTGAGAATTTCATCTTGTTAAAAATGTAAAAGAGTACAATCACTTTGTGCCCTTAGTTTGGTCTCTGTTTGAGCCGTCCTTTCCTTGTGCCATAGGACAACTTGGAGATACTATGGTATTGTGGCAAATGGTTTTCTTTGTGGGCGTGTAACAGTAAAGCTAATTTATGACCAGTCTTTAGCAGATGATCTGTATCAGAATCTACAATATACCCGGCACGTGGCAAGGTCACAATTTAAGTTGTTAAGGTCATAACCTTAGCCACCAGGCATTTGACCTTTTAGATAAAGTTAACCTTTGTTCATTAGTAGGCACTCAACCGAGAACTTTCTGGAGAGGTTTTTTTTTTTTTTTTGAAACTGCTCTGTATAACTTCTGGTAATGTAATCAGATTTTAGGAAGATTTTTAATTGAGTTTGTTAAGTTTTGTGAGAGGTTAGGTTTTTACAGCACTTATCTGTAGGATAGAGGTAGGTTTGTTTTATCTACGCCATAGAATGACATTGTCACAATTTATTTTTGATAGTGTATACCTGCTGTGGGGTAGAATGAAAGTTCTGAGGTAGCTGTGTAGAGGCATTTAAAAACCAAAATTAAGAGAATTATGTTTAATTCCGTTCAGGCCTGTGCTGGTTTCCAAGTGACCTTGGGCCCAAACGCTAAATCGCAGGAGCAGCTTCACTTTTTGCAGAGGACGAAGTTTCTGAGATTGGAAGTATTTTTAGTAGTCTTTAAATTCACTTTGAAAGACCAATAAATGGCCAAAATTTGTCAGGTAATTGCTGCGATTGTTAATTAACCAGTGAGAGAGAAAATTGAACTTGTCCTAATGGCAGCGCCAGCCCTTACGTTACACAGTGAACATTTTTTGCCCGGCGATGTTTTAGTACAATAGTTACTGATTGCTTTCGTGCTACCCCTGTTACTGCCTTTACTTAGCTTTGCTTGGACTAGGATCAGCAGAGGTCCCGCCCCTCACTGAAAGAGCGTGTTGCAGTGCCTTGGAATTCTGGTACCTGCCCTGTCAACCTGTACGGCAGTAGTGCTGATCACCACGTCACCTGTGCCATGTTGTTCACTTAATTATGCTGGCCTGAGTGCTCATTTTAAATTATTTACATCACTGTGAGTTTGGCTCTGTTACGCCACATATTATTCCATTTCAACAAAGAGAGAGAGAAACTCCCATTTAGGTGCATTTTAGTTTTATTTTGGCTTCGTGATTGCCATTCCTTCATGGAGTCACAGAGAAAGCCATGATATGCGGATGGACCAGATGGTCATGTTGACAGGTTGAGAATTCACTTCCTACTGCTTCAGAGCAGGTGTAAGATTAGGAGTATCTGTGTATGAGCATGTGTGTGCTGCGTGTGCATGTGTGTGCACATTCAGTCTGCAACAGAGTGTTGTGCAAAGCCCTGGGAATGATTTCTGTTTTTTATAACGTTGGTACTTTAAATAGGGTGTAACTATAGATATAAAGTTATAAATGCATATAGAGTGATTATTGTAAAATTTTTTTAAATTGCTAATGTAAAGATTGTCACAGTTTATAATTTTATGCCAAATTAATTACAATAATTTCTTAATTTGGGGGTAACTTAACCACATTAGTTTATGGCACTATTGCATGTCTAAAATATATTCCTTATGTTCCGTTAGCGAGTGTATGTGTATCTGTGTTTATGTTCAAGTCTAGGACTAGATATTATGTAATTAAACTTCATCAGTATCTTAATAAAAGCTCCCTAGTAGGAAAGTTGTGCGGTTAGTTTCTGTGATTTATAATAATAAACTATGTCTGGAAAAAGGAGTAAGACTAATATACAGTGATATTTAAAATTAATAGAGTAAATACCACCCTATCTCAAATTCCAACTCTAATCCTAAACTCATGATAATTTTTTTGTGGCTGGCTGATCTACTGTAAACCATTAGTGTATGCACACAATTTTAGAAAAATTTATTTATCTTTTTATCTGCCTCTCACATCTTCAAAGGAGATAACACTAACAATCAGCGAACTTGAGATAAACATGGTTTTTATATCCCGACCTTGAATGTTTTCTGCATAACTTGACAATAGTAACAGTATCCTCTCTCTAGAATGTAGAGAAAGAAAAAAAAAAGAAAAGAAAATTCAAAGGCAGAGAATGTGTAGGAATAAGAATAGTTGTTCTGGAATAAACCTAAGAACAGAGGTCAGCTCATTTATGGCTAGGAGGTTTGAGTGCTGGTAAGAAATGTCTCAGTGCTGCTGGCTTGGATTTCCCTTGTCTTCCACCCAGTGATGAATAGCATTAATTTAAACCTATTTGGGGCTAGTGTGGGAGAAACCACGGCCTTTGTTGTGGTCACTGCTGTACACAGTAGGACTGGGTGTCTCACTTGGTTAAGGCCTCAAGCTGCTTCCAGAAGACTCAGAACAGCCTGTCGGCTTTTTAAAACTTGCACAGAAGCAACAACAATTCTAATTGCTCACAAATGTTAATATAGATTATTGAAAACAATTCTGAGGATTAGAATAGGGGGAATAAACAAAATACAGCTTGAACGCAGTGAATGTGCTGAACACTGGTTTATTATCATTTCAGCGACAGTTTCTCCATGGTTATTTAGAGGTTAGATATTGCTTTTAAATGCATTATAAATTGTAAATCCTTGGGAGATGGGGTAAAGAGAAGGAAGAAGTCAGGTGGAGGAGGAAGAGAGTGAATGAACTGGCATGCTTTGTTAAGAGAAACATAAAACCGTGAACTTCGTGGCGAATGGAGATGCTTTAAAAAGTGTTTTGGTTTAAGCAATGACTGTAAGAGGATCGTGAGCTATAAGATATCAAGAGGAGGATTTTTAGAATCTATCTCCCCATAATTTTTTGCATAGTTTGTTTCAGGCTAATGTACTATTGGTGGCTTTCGGAGTTTCTATTCAGATTTTTAGAAAGAGAGGTTCACAAAAATTCTTTCTAGCTTTTAGGGGTCCAGTTAGGGACACCATGGCATGCCTAAACTTGAAAAGGGGCTATTGAGAATGTCTGTTATTACCATTTTGCCTTTTAAAGCGACAATTTGCACTGTTAACTTTTTGGCTGTCTGTCACTAAGGCAAATTACTGATCCAAACTTTAGTGTCCCAAACTTAACCAGAATTTTCCACCTGCTGCAAAGACAGAAATTACTTTTTTCCCCTAGGTTTTCCCCAAATATTAGAAAACACTGCTCTGTGTTTTGTTATGACATTTCCACAATGTAAAACTACATTTTATCTAACAGAATCTGTTCTCCCATTTTAGTGAAATAGACATGGCTTATGAGGCAAAGAAATAAATCTATAAATGACAAATTGCGGCAACGCCATGGCAGAGGATATTTTTTGCTGTTTCTGTTTGTAAAAAGAAGCTAAATAAGATAAAATTGAGAGAAAGAAGTTCATTTGTGTTGTGTATTGTGGCAAGTGTTGGTGTTCTTCGACATGTAATAATACATTGCTCATCCCAACCCCAGGGATGATTAGGGTGATAATAATAACCGCAGGTTGAAGTGGAGCAGCTTAATCTTCTTTGCAAACTTTAAACTTATTTCTGTTTCTGTCTTTTACATGCCTTCCTAGCAGTAGCTATTTTGGACCTTGATTAGTTGAGAGGTAGATGGAACGAGGGAAGAGAAGAGGAAGGCAAGTAATTTCTATTGAGTATCTATTTTATGGCAAGCACTGTACTAAGTTTCACCCTTCATTGCAGCTTTCTTTTTCCCCTTCTGCTGCTTCTTTCTTCTTTTTTAAAAACTTCATAGAATATTGTGAATAAGTAATACATTCCGTATTTGTACAGGGGAAACTAAAGTCTCAGAGTGGCCAAGTCACTTGGGCAGAGCAAGATTAAACTTAGGCCTTCTGATTCCAAATCCTTTGTTCTTAAAAATAAACTCCAGGTTCATTCTATATCCTTTCTATCCTGTTGCCTGGGGTTGGATGTCATTTAAATGGTATCACACACCTACCTTGAATCAAAGGGGAAATAAAAAGTCAAAATCCAAACCCTTCCCACGGAGATATTTTACAGTGCAGTTCAGTTCTTAGCCACAGAATGAGGCTGCACTTGGTCCGAAGGAGACATGGTCTTGGGCTTGTCGGTGCTGGGGGTCCGAACTCTGGAATGACTTGTTCTTTGTTGTGTTTTAGGAAGTTGAAGTTAATCAAAAGAAGAATTATGACAAAGGTTTAGGAATTTTTTTATTTTTTATTGTTTTGGTAAGGCAAAGTTAGATGAATTTGGGAAGCTATTGGGAATTAAAAATCAGAGTTGCATGTAATATTTTACCAGGTGGATTTTTAAAACAGTTACCTATATACATGATATATATACATTTATAACTTCCCTTAATGATTAGATTTAAGCATTTAAAATTTACTTTGTTCCATAAAGATCCTTTGATTATGGCCTTGTGTATAATTAAAGAAAGCAAAAATAGCTTTTTTCATTAAAAGTTAAAAAATTTAAAATAGGAAGGAGAAAAATTGAAAATAAGGACAAGCTTTATCTTAATGCCTTTAAATGGTTTATTGGCAGATTTATTTAATGTCCTTATATCTATTTCTTTAAACTTAGGCAAAATTAGTTCTTAATGGCTTTAGTGCAAAAACTCAAAGCCTCACTCAATATGAATTTTATATTTGTAAATAGAAAAAAATGACCAGCAAGATAAATTTATACTACATTAATTTTTTCTACATATTAATTCCTCTAGGGTTTATTTTTTTAAAGCTGCTAAACTGGAACTTATATTGAATAAAATAGGAATATAACTTTCTTTTTAAGAAATGCTAATAAATCTTAAAGTTAGAATTGTTGAGTATTAGTTATGTTGGAAGAGGAAAATTCGAGTGTGTGAATAAAAATGATTAAATTGGAAACAAAAAAGGATTAGAATTTAAAAAAAGGATTCATGCTCATTGTCCTTTGCACACACTGCTTGCCTTTTGAGGCCTCTGGTGTTTATGGTGGTTCCAATAACCTCTGAATTTCAAGACAGGAACAGTTTTTAGAGCATGTATGATTTATATAAATATTTGAATTGCTATTTTTGAAATATTGTATGGGTTAAAAAAGGGAGATGAAATAAAAGTAACAGTAGAACATTTAAAAAGTGAATGCTACTTAAAATTTGGTGTGTGTGTGTCTGTGCAGCATCTGCCGTTATCAGGCTGTTGTCTTTGTTGCTATGGTTTGGGCAATTTTATTTCATTTTGTAATTTTGCCAGCCCATGATTGGGTAGTGCAACATGTTCATGCTGTTGGGGAAGATATGTCTGTGGTGAGTCAGATAGCTTGATTTGAGTGGTGGTAATATTTTGGTAGGGAAAGGAATTTGTCAATTTCTATTATCCAGTAGAAACTGTGGTGCTTACAATATCAATTTTCATTCAATCATCAAAATTAGGGACACATTATTTAATATGGGAAAGCAAGAGCTATCTCTTCTGTCTTCTGTGCCTGCTTCTTCCTTCTTCCCCTATTGGAAACATTTAGAATTCTGTGTATTTTAATGTTAAAGGGATTAGTTATCTAATTTTAAGCTTCTACATGAAATGAATATTGTACCTACAGGATCCCATCATTGTCACTTCCAAATATTCTGTTGCTTTTCAAAGGAGCTGACATTACAAGTTCTTAGGTTGACAAATTCTCATCAACTTTTGTGAAAATTTTGGCTGCAGAAGGAGGAAAGTCAAAGGAGGGCCATAGACAGATGGATTTCAGTGTTGGGATGACATCAAGCCCTTCTTCATGGCATTTTTAAACATTACAAACAAATGAAGAATGGAGATGCTTAAAGAGCTTACTCTAGAATGAGTAATTAAGATATTGTGTATGTGCATGCAAACCTTCATAACATTCTATTAAAAGAACTGTGTGGACACAGCTATAAAAGCAAATTGATGATGAAAATTATAAACATCTTTTATAAGGTGTACAACTCATATGTAATATTAGGTATTAAAATATTGTAGATGGAAAAATGTATATACCTGGGAACGTATTTTTAGCATCAAGTAATTGGAAGTTAAAGATAGTGGGATGCAGACATGTAAGATGAAGCGAGGATTTCGGATAAGGGTTAGACAAAAGCATGTCTGCATCTTTGTGTGTCTGTGGCACAGTTTTTGTATGGATGCGTATTATATAAACATTACTAAGTTACTGAAGTTTTCATTTGATTCATTTAGTTGTCTTTTTCGCCCCTTCTTTTAAATGTTACAGCTTCTCTTTCGGAGAGTAGTTTCAAGTAACTTCTGAGAATGAAGTCTTTGTAACTCGATGCTGTTTAACAGCGTAACTATTGTACATTCCTGTCAGCAAAAGATAGTCTTTGCAATACTTGTATTGTATGGCCTCTTAATATGTGACAAAGACTTTTATTAAGAATTATTTTTCCTTTTATATGTACTTTTTGAAGTCCTCCTCCCTAGCTAATCAAGAATTACAGGGGTTTTTAAGAATATTCAGATGAATTTTTATTATTTTCTAGGCTTGTTCACTGTATAGAAATAAGTCTTACTTTTTGAAAAAAAGTTCTGGGATTCATGTATTTTAGATTTGCTGTACAAGGAAGGAGGAATAGAGATTAACAGAAAAGTACTGTCTCATTGAGCCCAGGATGCATATGGTTCTTTGGAAAATGAGAATATTGCAGTCTGAAATGTTAGGGTTGGAGAACTAATTGTTCCAAAGATATTTACCCCTCATTTTCAGAAAAGATGGCGAACATGCAAAATGGATAAATGTAATCCTTTGTACTTTTACCACCTACATTTTTAAACTGCAGTGACTCTGATTTCTCTAGAAAGGTCAGAGGTTTCAGACAGAAAGCTTTGTAATTCTTCAAAGAGAGACATTTTCAATTTTGCTATATAAAGACTTATTATACAGGATTTGGCCTGCTTGGTGTGGTTGGTAGGGTAATAATATGGGTGTAATAATTTATCATTTTAATTTGAACATTTCACCTAAATTGTCACATGCTGTGCTTGAGTGTGATATTGTTAGGCTACAGAATTATATCCTTATGATTTTGTAATAAAAAGGGGGCATTATTTGTGCTGGAACCTGTGCATAGCTTTTTACTTTATTTGCAATTGAGCCTCGGGAGCGCTGGGGTGGGGGCGATGTTGAATAAGCCATGACGCATGTCATGAGATAGCAGAACTGGAGGGTACCAGATAGATTGGAGAGAAACACGGATTCACATTTAGAGATGCACAGTTTTGGCCTTTCCTGTCAATAACTTTGTCTAAAAGCGAGGACAGAGCAGCTGTGATGATGATTTTGGTTTTGCACTAGGGCATTCTGTTACAAACTTTTTAAACACTTGGGCCAGTTCAAGGAGTTTGTGCATTTGGGTGTTCTTTCTTAGGACTGACTTTTTTAAAATTGTAGATATGGGTTTCTTTGTTTATATGTGGGTTTCCTTGTTTCTATTTTGTTTTTCTTTTGGACTTTTCCAAGTTTTGGAAAATTTTTCAAGTTGGGTAGTGGGGTATGGAGGGATCTTTGACGACTTTTGTTGTGGGTTACTCCTGTTATTCAGGAAACAAAGGTTCAGAGAGTGTTGTTGGTAACTCACTCAAGGTCACGCCAATAGTGAGCGGGGAAGCCAGGGTGAAAGCCGGACCTGTCCAACCTCAGACTCATGCGGTTAACATCCGTAATACTTAAACTGGCTTTTCCTGTACATTATTTTATTAGCTTGTCGTATAAACCTTCGATTTTAGGTAGGGGAGCTTTTACAGTTGCTTTTATGCAGATGAGGAAGAAAGAGGCTGAGCACCGGGTCCACGTTTAGTAAGTGGTTGGGTGGTAACTACGCCATACCCTTCTCTGGCCTGTTTTCACGCTCTAGGGTGTTTCTCGATGTATCAAACTCTCTAAGCCCCACCTCTGAATTTATGGATGGGCTCAGAAGTGCTCTCTGGAAGTGTATAATAGTGCTGAAAGCCATTGTTTACTCCGAAGTTTAAAAAGTAGTGAGAAACCGGAGCTTTTTCTGGCTTGTTACTAGATTTAGAATTTCGCATGTTGGAGGACACTCCTTCATTTTATAGGTGAGGAAACAAGGACCGTGCATCCCAAGAGCTCTAGAGATCGAACATTCTTGCATAATGGAGAGCAGTTGTGGCCTGTTGTTATCATTTGCATCAAGGTGGATGCTTTTGGTTTGGAGTTGGCATAGAAGATCTATTTTGGTTGCCTTTAATGACAAATTCTACCACGTCATTGGCAACTCGGTTCAGCAAACATGTTTTGAGCACTTACTTCCTATTAGGAACTGTCTGCCAGGTGCCAACTATACACGACTAAAGAAGATACTACAGAATGAGTTGATACATCTTGGATGTAATTTCCTGAGAAATTAAGATTGATATGTTAAAATTAGGATCCTTCCAACCAATAGCCCGTATGACGCTTTAAACATTTGCAGAACCCACTGTTGATATGGCCTTTTTACTGTGCAACTGGTGTATGTTGAGGAATTCTATCATTTGATACTTCTCCTAAAGTGTTAACTCTTTTGTTTTCTTATGTCAAAAATACGTGTGTGAATGGAAGGCAAATCCAAGCAGACACAGGACAGTGCACAGGTGGTTTCTATTATTTTATAGTTCGCTCACTGTAGTCTGTTTTCTCTAAAGAAAGCTGGTGGGGCAAAAGAAAAAGTGTTATTTTTTTAAAGACATCTTTCTAGTGATGCTGAAGTATAAAACAGAGTTACAGAAAACTAAACAGCAGGAGAATGAGGGGGTGAAAACCAGTAAGGAAGGGAAGGCCTTGGAGAGCAAGCCTGCTGAGCTCATTTGGCAGTTAGTGGTAGTTCCTAAAACAGTCAAGCCCCAGTAGTATAACCTAATACCTCTGTTTTTGCTCCATCTCCAAAGAAAGTTAGCAACCTTGAGACTTTTATACTGAAGTGAGTTTTAAATGGTCGGAGGTCTCAATCGGCTTTGCCTTATTTTCTGTTAAAAGAAAACAGATATGGATATACAGTCAGACAGGAAGCGTGGAAGAGGTCCTGTATGTGTGAGTATGTGCTTGTGTGTTCATGGGACAGGTGTGAGGGTCTGTGGGGAAAGGGTGCGCAGATGGTGATGGGAAAGAGGAGAACTTTTGCATGTCTGATAAATGAAATACAAATGACAACAATCTGGTGGTCCCAAACAGTGGATATTGGATTTTTTTTTTTTGTTCTCTGTTCTGTTTGTTGTTTAATCTGAAAATGAAGTCTATCTCTCCAACCATTAAATATGTGAGCTTTTCTTTGTATAGAGAATAAAACAAATGACTTGTTCAGTAATTATTTTCAAAAAGCAGAAAATGTGTGTGTAGCATTGAGAATGGCATGGGATTGTCACAGAAACTCATCTGAACATTGTAAATAAAAATGGATGGGGATTAGTCACAGTAACATGTGGGACATCATGAAACCCAAGACAGATTTCTTTGTTTTACAGTCAGTAAGAGGAGTGAGGCGAACTCTGCAGAGTTCATTGGATGTTAGCAGTTTAGTTCCGCCAGGGAATGTAATTAAATAAGCCACATGGATACATATCAGAATTCACCTGATGATTCTTAGCAATATCTGAAGTTTCCTTTAAGAGTATATTATTTACAAGTAGCAAAAGTTTAAAAAGTTTGAAAATCTCTGTTTTTGCTGCTAATCTCCCTCTCCTGTCTTTCCCCCATATCTTATTTTCTTATAATCTTGAACAGCATTTTTACATATCTGGCTTTATTCTGTTTTCTTTGATCTCTTATTTTTGATTTAATAAGAATAAAACCAAGCATGATAAATAGCATTAATTGATGCTATAGATTTTAAAATTATAATATTCAGGTTAGCTTTATGGGTCTTCAATATAACAGCCTTTTTCTGTTTTTTTTTTTTTTTTTTTTTTTTTTTTTTTTTTTTTTTTTTTTTTTTTTTTTTTTTTTTTTTTTTTTTAGTCATTATTTAGAAGGAAATTTTTATAGAGTATTCTCATTGTCTAAGTAAGTCCAACATCTGGTAAAAGGATTGCTTGTCTTTAAACTTGTAATGAATCCCCAGTTGTAGATTCCCACCAGGGTGATGTTTCAATACATGAATGTATCAGCCTTGGATCCTTGAACTTTCAGAGGGAGGAGCTGAAGTCTCGACGCAGGGGCTTCAGGACTCAGGGAACTGACTCTGCTATGAGATGTCTCGTGCTTCTGGCAAATACTCTTTCACAGTGCTGTACATCATTTTGAATGTTCTTATTTGTGATCAAGATGATAGGTATAATATTTAAACAAGGGTAACGTATATTTAGATAAATGTGGAATAATTAAAGTAATTAAATTATTTTTCTGGATTGAGTTAACCAGTTAGCACAACTAACCTTGAAAAACTGAAGAGAGCACATGCAAAGACATAGATGAAAATTTTGGTGCATGGAACATATGGGGAACCCTGTCTTCCTGCCTGCCCACCATGAGTCTGTGCCCTCACTTTGTGTTGTAATGTCTGTGTATGTGTGTTTTTCTCTCTTTCTTTGTATTATTCCTTCTACTGGAAATGTCCTCACCCACCTTTAATTGGCTGATATTAGTTAAGCCTTCTTTTAACTGCCCTGGGTGAGAAGGGCCCCTTCCCTGCATTTCCATAGCCTCCTGGTAGCACTTACACTAGTACTCACCATTAGCACTTCCTGTTTCATGATAAAATGCTCTGTCTTCCAAAGTGGGCTGTGGTTTCTTTGTGAACAGGGACTAGATTATATTAGTTTTTTGTGTATCCCCCTAAGGGTGAGGAGGGTCTGGCACTTAGTATATACTCAGTATCCTTGTTGAGCTGGGGATTAAGTGGAGAATATGGATTGAACAAAACAAAAAATGTGAGAAGCTGATAGTATGACTTGTAAAACTAAGCAATATATTATATTGTTTCTGGATGTTCGCTTCAGGACAGAATTTAAGCCTGATTTTTTTTTTATCAGAATGATTTTCCCTTCTTACCCTTTTATGTTCATTGATTTCTGTTTCTTTACCAAAATCCAAAGTTTCATGTTAATCTAAAGGGGTTATTGACATGTGAATAACTACAATTTGGAAAATAAAGTGTAAGTGCTAGACTTACTTGTAGAAAACTGTCAGGCTATTTGTATTCCATCTAAGATCCTAGCCTTGACCTTTATTTGAACTATTTACCAAGTGACGCGGATAGGAAGGTGAAAGAGCGGGACAGCCATTGCTCCTGCTTATGTGAGAAAATCACCTTTATATCAACAGTCACTTATCAAGTACCTACCATGTGCTAGGTACCCAGCTGGGAGGGGATGGAAAGGATTTTAATTTAATGATGTTGAGTTTTAAAGAGCATAATCTTGATTAACAATGGAACCCCTCAGGATGGATACATTTTTTTTTTACCCCTTGGGTTGTGAATCCCATGTTGTTTTGCTCTGAAGGGAAGGTGTCAGTCACATCCTTATCTCCGGACAGCATTTACAGGTTTGTGTGTCTTCACTGCATAGGGTGTATTTTGGCATAGTTACTTGTCCTGAATTGTAGTAGAAAAGTTAAAAATTAGAATTAAGGAGTTGGGCTCAATTCTGTGGTGTGAACCACTAAGCCACTGCACCCCCCATCCAGTGCTTTACTCTTATTAAAACTGTTAGACCAATTTCATTAGCTCCAAAATGCACCAGCGTATGTAAATCTTCTTTGTTTAATTGGAGACCTATTGATTGTAGGTAACTTAAGCCTCTCTAAGGGAAACAGAACCCAACCGAAGATAAGAGTTTCTTCCCCCAACACATACAGCATTCATGATTTTATTTCTCTAGGCATGTTCATTATCAAAACCGTGCCACCGCAGATTTTCCCACAAATCTGCTTCCGTCTGGCCCTGTTTTCACGTGTAAACGCTCCTACTGGTTTCAGCAAAGGACAATGGAAGCATTTTGACAGGGTATCTTTTCTTTCTTCTTCTTCTTTTTTTTACTAAAACCTTAAAAATACATAATGATAAAAACATAAAATCAAATGAAAATTAACTTGCTTTAGAAAGACTGAGAGAAGTCTTCCTCTGTACTTTCATAGAATGCTAAAAGGGGTGGACTTCTGGCCGTCTTCTTCGGTGAGCAGTCACCAAAAATGTTCACAGTAGATAATGAAAAGGAGAGTGTAATTTTTGTCACTTACATTCAGAGTGAATCTCAAGGCCGCAAAGAAGAGAGCACCAGCCTGACTTTGCAAAGTGGTACGAAGCATGGGACGTCTCAGCGTGCTGCCTTGGGTTGGGGCATCTTACAACTGTTTACACTGATAGAAAACTTGCGTTTTCTTATATATCTTCTTGAAATTCCTTCTGGTTTTATTTCTAAAGTGTAAGATTCATGTCAAGATCATTATATGGCTAATTGCTTATTAGGTAATAGGAATCTTGGGAAGGAGAAATACGTGTTCAGATGACTTTCATACAGTAACTTAGAAATTTAAATGATAAAAAAATACTAGTCAGATATTAAAGAGGTAAATATTTTATTTTTCCTTTCTTAAAATATGCCAGAATTATGTTTCATATTAAGACCTTGGATTAGGAAATACTCTAATTTTTCTCTTTCATAGAGTATTATTGATCTCTAAAGGAGATATTTAATTAGTGAAATTATAGCATCTTGTAAAAAATGGTTATTTTCTAATATTATAATGTTAACGCTATGGCAACGAATCCATGGCCTTCCTGGTAGCATTCATCTTGTGTTTGGTGTGGTTGGCCAAACACCTCTCAGGCTGGGAGGAGAGTATGTTTAGATGGTGAATAGCGGAGAGATCTTGACTGGTACAGAGTAACTTTATAGCAGCCACTATAATGCTTATCAGTGAAATTCTAACTCATTTAATTATTCCTTAATTCTCTTATTATATTTTTCTGTCTGAGAGAAGATGGTCACCCTCATTCTGCCAGAGTGTGGCTGCACAGATATACTGCTATTTCAATTTTTAGCCCAGCCTACCTCCGAAGGCATTCTGAAATAGAGCACCTTTTTAAAAGAATGGCACATCACCGTATTTACCAAAGTGGACAGAGTGAAGGTCCGACTGGGCTTGTGATGGAGCAGGAAGCCCCTCAATTCAGTTAAGTTCGTCTTCGAGTACCGCCGGCGTTCATATTCAGTCAGGTTTTTAAAAATTGTCTTTTGGAAATTATTCATAGAAATCCAGTTCTATAACCACATATTATTGAATATTATCGTTGGAAGAAAGGACTGTACTCATCTATCATCCCCTCTCTGCCACACTGCAAAAAATCCCACCTTGTTGGTTTTTTCTCATATATACGTGATCCGTGATATATGGTACATGATATGATGTGTGTGTGTGTGTGTGTGTGTTACTGCTGGCTGTTCACAACCAACCTGGATCATCTGTTTTAAGCCCTCTCCCACAAATAGAAGTTTCTTTGAAACCAAGCATACTTAGGATATATTATGGAATGTTAAAAGACTGAATAATAACATTTTAAGCCAAACAGAAATGCGGATTATCTGCTGTTTGGATTTGCCCATACTGGAGTCACCTCCTTGCATGGCTGCATCCCCTGTTTGCATGGAGAACTACAATTGGACTTAAAATAAACATTATCCACATCAGTCAAGTAAAAAAGAATAAAGATGTTTTTCCCCTGATTTGACTATTCACATATTTCCTTAGGGAAAAATGGACCGCATTATTAAAATAATTCAAACTAGAAAAATCAAATGTATTTCTTTTAAATCCTTTCAAGCCCGTTGCTGGAAGGTTTAGGATATTGTGAAAAATCATTTTGTTTTGTCCCTCCTGGTGTGGCTCAGTGAATTGAGTACCGGCCTGCAAACCAAAGGGTCATTGATTCGGTTCCCAGTCGGGGCACATGCCTGGGTTGCGGGCTAGGTCCCCAGTGGGGGACATACGAGAGGCAGCCACACATTGATGTTTCTCTCCCTCTCTCTCTCCCTTCCCCTCTCTCTAAAAATAAATAAATAAAATCTTTAAAAAATCATTTTGTTTTAATAAACACTGATGGTTTGATTTCTTATTTATTTTAAATTTATTTTTCAAGGCAAGAATATATGTAAGTTATAATGCAGGATACCAAAGTGAAAACCTGGGACCCTATAACTCCACCCAAGAAAGAAAACGTTACCAATATTTTGCATTTACTTCTATGCTCCCTGAAAATATTATCTATTATCCCGATTACTGTTTATCATTCCCCTCCTATAAAAGAAATGTTTCCATGACATATATGTATACTAAATATATTGTTTGATTTTGCTTAAGTTTTACACAATTTTATATATACACATATATGCTTCTGGAAATTGACTTTCACTTAATATCATATTTCTAATATTGCTGCATGTACTGTAATTTATTCTTTTTTCTTGTATAATATGCCAGTGCATGATGGCATGTTTCTAGTTTCTTGTTACTAGCAAGTGTTGTGGACAGTCCCATGTCTTCTGGAGCACGTGTGTAAGGATTTCCTTAAAACATATACTAGTAATGGAATTGTTGATTCACAGAGTGTGTAAATGTTACAGTTTTATAAACAGTAATGTTATTTTATTTTATTAAGTAGTTGTACCTGTTTTCACTCTCACTAGTAGTAGCAATGTATGAAAATTCTTGTTGAGCCCCGGCTGGTGTGGCTCAATGGATTGAGTGCAGACCTGTGAACCAAAGGGTTGCTGGTTCGATTCCCAGTCAGGGCACATGCCTGGGTTGTGGGCCAGGTCCCCAGTTAGGGGTGCATGAGAAGCAACCACACACTGATGTTTCTCTCCCTGTCTTTTCTCCCTCCCTTCCCCTTATCTGTAGAAATAAATAAAATCTTAAAAAAAAGAAAAATTCATGTTGCTATACAGTCTTTCCAACATTTACTATTGACAAATTTTTGCAATCTAGTGGCTATAAAATGATATTTCATTGTGGTCTTAATTTCCATTCTCCATTTGATTAATAATGAGATTAAATATCTTTTGTCTTAACTTTCCTTTTCTGTGAAATAAATACTCATTTTTTAAATTCTGTTGCTTGTCTTCTTCTTGTTTTGTTAGGAATTCTTCATGTACCTTGGATTCTACTTCTTTGCATTATATGTTTGCAAATATCTTTTCATAGTTTGTGGTTTCACTTTTCATTTTCATTAAGATAACTTTGATGAACAAAAATTCTTAATTTTAACATAGTAAAGTTTATTAATCTTTTTTTTTTTTACAATTAGTGCTTTTGTGTCTTGTTTAAAATATCCTTTACTCTAAGTTTGGAAAGATGTGGTATTTTTTGTACATCTTTAAATGTTCATCTCCCATTTAAGTTTGTATTCCAGTTGGAATTTAGTTTTATGTATGGTATGAGGGAGGGGTCCAATTTTATTATTTTTCTTTGTGAATAATATTCTTCACTCATTATGTATTGAATAATTTCTCTCTTCCTGCAAATACTCCTCAGGGCCACCTCTGTCATTTTTATTTGTGTGTGTCTGTTTCAGGCTTGCTCTATTCCAATAACCGGTTTGTCTACCTTGAACCAACACTGTGTTGTTTCACTTATTAAACCCTCGTATTATTTTTGATATCTGATAAGGCAAATTCTTCCTACTTTATTGAGGAGTGTTTTTAGTTATTCTTGACTCTTTTACTATCGCATGTATATTATTTATTGTTGTAATGTTATTTTTTATTTATCAAGATGGGCCACAGAGCTATGGTTTTTTAAAATTTAACCTTTATTATACTTTTTTCCATTACCATTTAGTCCCCTTATACTCCCTCCCACCAGCCATCACCACACTGTTGTCCATGTCCCTGAGTCCTTTTTCCTTTTTGTTCAACCCCTCCACTCCCTAACCTCCCCCCCCCCCCACTAGCTGTCATCTGCTCTCCATCTAGGAGTCTGTCTCTATTTTGCTTGTTAGGTCAGTGAGTTCATTAGATTCCACATATGAGTGGAATAGTACGATATATGTCTTTCTCTGACTGGCTTATTTCACTTACCAGTGTTCCCCAGGTCCATGTATACTGTTGCAAAGGTAAAATTTTCTTCTTTTTTACAGCCGAGTAGAATTCCATTGTGCAAATGTCCCATAGTTGTTTTATCCACTCACCTATTGATGGATACTTGGGCTGCTCCCACATCTTGGTGATTGTAATACCACTGTAATGAACACAGGGGTCCTATGTTCTTTCAGATTAGTGTTTTGGGTTCTTTCAGATATATTCCCAGATGTGGGATTGCTGGTCAAAAGGCAGATCCATTTTTAATTTTTTGAGGTATCTCCATACTGCTCTCCACAGTGGCTGCACCAGTCTGCATTCCCACCAACTGTGCAAAAGGGTTCCCCTTTCTCCACATCCTCATCAGCACTTGTTGTCTGTTGATTTATTGATGATAGCCATTCTGACAGGTGTGAGATGGTATCTCATTGTGGTTTTAATTTCCATTTCTCTGATGGTTAGTGACATTGAGCATCTTTTCATATGTGTATTGACTATCTGTATGTCCTCTTTGGAGAAGTGTCTATTCAGGTCCTTGGCCCATTTTTTAATTGGGTGGTTTGTTTTTTCAGTGTTGAGTTTTGTAAGTACTTTATAAATTTTGGGTATTAACCCATTATCAGGTATATCAGTGAATATGTTCTCTGATTCTGTGGGTTGTCTTTAAATTTTGTTGATGATTTCCTTTGCTGTGCAAAAACTTTTTAGTTTGATGTAGTCTCATGTATTTTATTTTATTTTTGTTTTCCTTGCCTGGGGAGATATATCCATTAAAAAAATTCCTATGAGCAATGACTGAGATTTTGCTGCCTATGCTTTTTTCTAGGATCTTTATGGTTTCAGGTCTAACATTTAAGTCTCTGATCCATTTTGAATTTATTCTTGTGTGTGGTGTAAGAAGGTGGTCTACTTTCATTTTTCTGTACATGTCTGTTCAATTTTACCAACACCATTTATTGAATAAACTATCTTCAGTCCATTGTATGTGCTTGCATCTTCTGTCAAATATTAATTGACTATGAAGATGTGGGCTTATTTCCTGGCTCTCTTCCGTTCCATCGATCTACGTGTCTGTTTTTATGCCAGTACCAAGCTGTTGTGACTACTATGGCCTTGTAGTAAGTTTGATATTAGGGAGCATGATTCCTCCAACTGTGTTTTTCTTTCTCAGGATCACTGTTGCTATGTGGGGCCTTTTGTGGTTCCATATAAATTTTTGAAATATTTGTTCTGGTTCTCTGAAATACATCATTGGCATGTTTATAAGAATTGCAGTGAATCTATAGACTGCTTTGGGTAGTATTGCCATTTTAATGATAATTCTTTATACCCATGAACATGATATGTGCTTCCATTTATTTGTATCTTTCTCATTTTCTTTCTTCAGTGTCTTACAATTTTCCATGTACAGGTCTTTTATGTTCTTGGTTAGGTTTATTCCTAGGTAGTTTATTCTTTTTGAAGCAATTGTGAATGGGATTGTTTTCTTAATTTCCCTTTCTATTAGTTCATTATTGGCATGTACAAATGCAGCTGATTTCTGGAAGTTATTTTTGTATCCTGTTACTTTGCTGAACTCATCTATCAGTTCTAGTAGTTGCTTGGTGGAGTCTTTGTGGTTCTCTATGTGCAGTGTTATGCCATCTGCAAATAAAGACAGTTTCACTTCTTCCTTTCCATTTAGGATGCCTTTTATTTCTTCTTCTTGTCTGATTGCTGTGGCTAGGACTTCTAGTACTATGTTTCATAAGAGAAGTGAAAGTGGACATCCCTGTCTTGTTCTTGATTTTAAGGGGAGCACTTGTAGTTTTGACCCATTGAGTATGAACTGGCAGTGAGTTCATCATACATGGCCTTCACTGTGTTTTGGTATGATCCCTCTATTTCCATTTTGCTGAGAGTTTTGATCATAAATGATGCTGAGTTTTATCAAAGCTTATTCTATACCTATTGATATGATCATGTGGTTTTTATTCTTCATTTTGTTTGTGTGGTTAATCACATTTATGGATTTGCAAATGTTGTACCAACCTTTCATTCCTGGAATAAATTCTGCTTGATCATGGTGTGTGATCTTGTTCATGCATTACTGTATTCAGTTTGCTAATATTTTGTGGAGGATTTTAGCATCTATGTTCATCAGGGATATTGGCCTATAATCTTTCTGTGTGGTGTCTTTCTCTGGTTTTGGAATTAGGACAATGCTGGCCTTATAAAATGAGTTTGGGAGCCTTCCCTCCTCTCGAATTTTATGAAATAGTTTGAGAAGAAGAGGTGTTATTTCTTCTCAGAATGTTTGGTAAAATTCACCTGTGAAGCCATCTAGTCCAGAGCTTTTGTTTGTTTGGAGTTTTTTGATTACCGCTTCAATTTCATTAGGTATAATCTATCTATTCAGATGCTCTGATTCTTCCAGATTTAGTTTTGGAAGATTGTATATTTCTAGGAATTTATGCATTTCATCCAGGTTGTCGAATTTGTTAGCACATAAGTGTTCATAATATTTTCTTACAAGCGTTTGTATTTCTTTGGTGTCAGTTGTTATTTCTCCTCTTCATTTCTGATTTTATTTATTTGGGTCCTTTCTCTTTATTTCTTAATGAGTCTGGTTCAGAGTTGTCAATCTTGTTTTATCTTTTCAAAGAACCAGCTCTTGAATTCACTGATCTTTTGTATCACATTTTTAGACTCTATTTTGTTTACTTCTGCTCTAATCTTTAATAGTATCTTCTTTTTACTCACTTTGGGCTTTGTTTGTTCCTTTTCAAGTTCCTTTAAGTGTGAAGTTTGATTGTTCATTTAAACTTTTGCTTGTGTTTTAGAGATAGGCCTGTAATGTTATGAATTTCCCTCTTACGATTGCTTTCCTAGTTTCCCACAGATTTTGCATTGTTGTGTCCTCATTTTCATTTGTTTCAAGGTATCTTCTGATTTCCTCCCTGATCTCATGGTAAACCCATTCATTGTTTAATAACATGTTATTTAGCTGTCACGTCTTTCGGTGTTTTTGAGTGTTCCTCTTGTGTTTGATTTCTAGTTTCATAGCATTGTGGTCGGAGAAGATGCTTCATATAATTTAAATCTTCTTAAATTTATTGAGACCTGTTCTGTGTCAAAACATGTCGTCTATTCTAGAAAACGTTCCTTGTGCCCTTGAAAAGTATGTATATTCTGCGGCTTTGGGATGAAATGCTCTGAAGATACCAATGAAATGCATTTGATCTAGTGTGTTGCTTAGGACTGCTGTCTCCTTTGGAGTTTCTGCCTGGAAGGTCTATCCATTCAAGTCAGTGCGGTGTTAAGATCCCCAACTATGACTGTCCATCTGTTGGTCTTGACCTTTATGTCTATAAAGATTTGCTTCACATATTTAGGTGCTCTTATGTTGGGTGCATGAATATTTACTAGGGTTATATCCTCTTGTTGGATTATTCCCTTTGTCATTATATAGTGGCCTTCTTTGTCTTTTACTATAGCCTGGGTTTTAAAGACTGTTTTGTCAGATATAATTACTGCTACCTCAGCTTTTTTTCCCTTTCCATTTTGTATGAAGTATTTTTCCCTCCCTTTACTTTCAGTGTGTGTGTATCTTTCTATCTGAGATATGTCCCTTGGAGGCAGCATGTACATGGGTCTTCTTTTCTTTTCGTTAGCTGTAAACTTCCTTTTTAAAATATATTTTATTCATTGTGCTGTTAAAGTCATCCCATTTTTTTCTCCCCTTTATTCCCCTTCGCCCTGCATACCTCTCCCACCAGCATTCCCTGACCTTAGTCCATGTCCATGGGTTGTACATATAAGTTCTTTGGCTTCTCCATTTCCTCTACTATTCTTAACCTCCCCCTGTCTATTTTGTACCTACCATTTATGTTTCTGATTCCCTGTACATTTTCCCCCATTCTCCCCCTCCCTCTCCCCACTGATAACCCTCCATGTGATCTCCATTTCTGTGAATCTGTTTCTGTTCTATTGTTTGCTTAGTTCATTTTTGTTTTTGTTTTTTGGGGTTCAGTTGTTGATAGTTTGAGTTTGTTGTCATTTTACTGTTCTTATTTATTATCTTCTTCTTTTTCTTAGATAAGTCCCTTTAACATTTCATATAATAAGGGCTTTGTGATGATGAACCCCTTTAACTTTACCTTATCTGGGAAAACACTTTATCTGCCCTTCCATTCTAAATGACAGCTTTGCTGGATAGAGTAATCTTGGATATAGGTCCTTGCCTTTCATGACTTGGAATACTTCTTTCCAGGCCCTTCTTGCCTGCAAAGTTTCTTTGGAGAAATCAGCTGATAGTCTTACGGGCACTCCTTTGTAGGTAAGTATCTCCTTTTCTCTTGCTGCTTTGAAGATTTTCTCCTTATCTCTAATCTTGGATAACTGAATTATGATGTGCCTTGGTGTGTTCTTCCTTAGTTCCAACTTTTTGGGGACTCTCAGACCTTACTGGACTTCCTGGAAGTCTATTTCCTTTGCCAAATTAGGGAAGTTCCCCTTTATTATGTTTTCAGTTTCTTGCTCTTCTTCTTCTCCTTCCGGCACCCCTATGATTCAGATGTTGGAACATTTAAAGTTGTCCCAGAGGTTCCTAAGCCTCTCTTCATTTTTTTAAATTCTTGCTTCTTCATTCTATTCTGGTTGAATGTTTATTTGTTCCCTCTCCTGCAAATTGTTGATCTGAGTCCTGGTTTCCTTCCTTTCACTGTTGGTTCCCTTTATTTCACTTTGCATAGCCTTCACTTCTTCCTCTATTGTGCTACTATACTCAACCAATTCTGTGAGCCATCCTGATTACCAGTGTTTTGAACTGTGCATCTGATAGGTTCACTATCCCATCATTGCTTGGTTTTGGAGCTTTAATCTGTTATTTCATTTGGGCCATTTTTTTGGTCTTGGTATGTCTGTTACATTTTAAGGGGTGGAGCCTAAGGTGTTCACCAGGGTGAGGCAACCTACATCACTGTGTTATGGCACTGTATGTGGAGGAGGGGTCCAAAAGGGAACAATGCTACTTGCTTGGCTCTTGGCTGGTTTTCAAGCCCAGCCTCCTGCAAGCAAAGTAGGCCCTTCTGGTGCTGATTTTCTGGTGGATGGGCTTGTGTACATTCTAGGACCCTGTGGATCTCTCCAACAAACTCTCCTGTGAGGCTGGCAGTTTCTCCTGCTGCTGAAGTCTCCACAGGTTTTTACAGCCACAGGTTTTGAGGCTTTATTTCCCAAGCTGGAACTCTAGACTGCATGGTCTGTCTTTATCCCCAGTTGTTCTTCCGGTTTATGCACACATAAATGTGGGACCATGCAGTTCACCAGCTGCCACCTCACCCACTTGGTCTTCCAGCCACTACCTTGCTGTGCATTCTCTCGGCCCAGCTGCCAGCCTCTGCTCCTCCTACTGGTCTGGATAAATGTTTTTTGTCGGACTTCCATACAGTTCAGTTTTCTGGCAGTTCCGGTTGTTTTTTTGTTTTTAAATTTGTTGTTGTCCTTCTTTTAATTGTGCAAAGAGGCAACGTGTATCTACCTATGCCTCCATCTTGGCTGGAAGTCTAGCTGTTGGGTCTTGTTTTCTTATCCATTCAGCTACTTATGTCTTTTGGTTGGAGCATTTAATTAAGCCTTGTACACTTTAGGTGATTATGGATATGCATTTAGTGCTGTTTATTGTTAGACTATTTTCTTCAGGGTTTTTTTTTGTTGTTGTTCTTTTTCTTCTTTTTCTCAAAAGAAGTTCTTTAACATTTGTTGCAGTACTGTTTTGGTGTTAACAACCTCTTTTATCTTCTTGTTAACTGAGAAGTTCCTTATTTCTTCTTCAATTTTAAATGATAGACTTGCTGGGTAAAGTAGCCTTGGTTGTAGGTCCTTGCTTTTCATCACCTTGAATATTTCACACCACTCCCTTCTGGCCTGAAATGTTTCTGTTGAGAAATCAGATGACAGTCTAATTGGTGCTCCCTTGTAGGTAGCTACCTGCTTTTCTCTTGTGGCTTTTAGGATTCTCACCTTGTCTTTAAGCCTTGTCATTTTAATTATGATGTGTCTCTATGTAGGCCTCTTTGGGTCCAAATTTTTGAGGAGTCACTGAGCTTTCTAGACTTGTGTGACTTCTTCCTTCACCAGATTAGGGAAGTTTTCAGTCATTAGTTCTCCAAATAGGTTCTCAATCCCTTGCTCCCTCTCTTCTGGTATTCCCATGATGTGGATGTTTTTCTGCTTCGTGTTGTCCAAAATGCTTCTTAAGCACCCCTTCTTTTTTAAAATTCTTTGTTTGTTTTGTTGTTCTGCCTGGATGTTTTTTCTACCTTGTCTTTCAAATCATTGATTCCATCCTCTGCTTCATCTAACCTATTATTTATTCCTTCCAGTATATTATTTATTTCAGATATTGCATTCTTTATTTCTGACTGTCCCTTTTTATGGTTTCTTTGTCTTTTTTTTCATGTTGTTGAGTATCCTTATAATCATTACACTAAATTCTATCTGATAAATTGCTTGCCTCCATTCTATGTAGTTCTTATATAGAATTCACTTGTTCTTTCACTTGGGGTCTGTTTTTTTTGTCTTCCCATTTTGGCTGCTCCTTTGTATTTTTACCCTTAACCTGCTAAACTAAGCAGCCACTGAATTGATCAGTGATTAAACTAATCATGTTGCGATCAGCACTCAGGCATAAGCACCACGGTACGGGGCAGGCTAATTCCTGGGGGCGGGGGTACTGCTTCCCCTCAGGTTGATGCCAGAGTAGAGCGCTCTGCCGGAGGGAGCTGGCTCCTGCAGTATGGGGAGCGACTCAGCACAGGGATCCCTGTGGCTCTTCCTTCAGTTCTGTCCCCAGAGCCACCAACCCCAGACTGTCCTTTGCATGTCTAGCCCACTCTGCCCTCCCTTTGCCAGAGTCCAGGGTAAGTGACTGCAAATGAAATTTTGTGTGTTGGCCCTTTCACAGGCTCTCTGAGTCTCTAGCCATCTCTCCCTGGCAGACAGAAACCCTGCTGCTTTTCGCAGCGGGGTGTTATCTGGGTTCCTTTCTGGCTCTGGTGCTGTAGGCTGGGGAGCTCAGCTTGGGGTTTAGATCCCATAGTTCTGTGGGGGAACCCCCCCCCGACCACTGAAATATCCCTCCAGAACTTCAGCTGCTGCCCGTGGGACCCAGCCAGCCATCTCACGTCTCCTCCGCTCTCCCTACCAGTCACACTGTGGTGAAGTGGTTTCTTTTCTCTGTCTGTGGTTGAAAGTCTTCTCTCCAGCTAGTGTTCAGTTGGTTAGTCCGGATGATTTCTCTGCAGTTAAGTGCAGGAGTGCCAAACTAAACTCATTTTCACTGGGGGCCACAACAACCTTGCGGTTGCCTTCAAAGGGCTGATTGTAATTTTAGGACTGTGTAAATGTAACTACTCCTGAACTGTTAGGGAATTGAAATCTATTTGGCCCTTTGAAGGCAACCTCGAGCCTGATGTGGCCCCCGCTGAAAATGAGTTTGACACCCTGGTTTAGTTGTAATTCCAGATTGGTTCTGGGAAGACGTTAGTGTAGCTTCCACTCACTCCTCTGCCACTTTGGATCGCAGAGCTATGGTTTGAAATAAGCTTTTAGTATTGGATTTCCTTTTTTTTAATCTTCTGACACTCTTCACTCATTTCTGACCGACCCTCTCTATCCCGCACCTCTAGCAACAATCAGTCTCTGTATCCATGAGCTTCTTTTTTTAAATACCACATACAAGAGAAATCATGGTATTGTCTTTGTCTGATTTGCCATATTTTTCCATGTATAATGTGTTCCTCTGTATAATGTACACCCATATTTTGGGCCCAAACTTTCAGGGAAAAATCTTTCATTTTAATTTTTCAATTCATTCACTTATTTATTTATATTTAGATACTTGGCTTTTGTATTATAAAGGAATTTTAGCATTTATTTTTTAACATATTATGGTACAAGAAATTTTACATAACAAATAATTACAAAACACAAGAACAGATTCAAGGTATTTCAGGTATTACTCCTGTATAATGTACATCCTTATTTTTCCCCTCAAAAATTTGGGCAAAAGAGTGCACATTATACACAGCAAAATACGGTGTTTCACTTTCCATAATGCTCTCCATTTCCATCCATGTTGTCATAAATGGCAAGAGCTCATTCTTTTTAAAACCAAGTATTTGTGTGTGTGTTTATGCTACAACTTCTGTATCCATTTATATATTAATGGAAGTCAGGTTGATTGATTGGTTCTATATTTTGGCTATTATAAATAATGCTGCAATAAACATGTAGGTGAATTTGTCTTTTCTAGTAAGTGACTCTATTTTCTTCAGATAAATAACCAGAAGTTGCTGGATCATGTGGTAGTTCTATTTTTAATTTCTTTTGAGGAAACTCCCTGCAGCTTTCCACAGTGGCTGCCCTAGTTTACCTTCCCACCAACAGTAAATAAGGGTTCCCTTTCTCCATATCCTTACTACCACAGATTACTTCTTGTCTTTTTGATAATAGTCATTCTGACATGTGTGAGGTAGTAGAATCATATTGTTAAGTTTCATGAAAATTCTGTATGGATTTTGTTCAGAAATATGTTGAATATAGAGGCACATTAACATCTTTTTTCTATCATATCTTAGTACATCTATGAACATGGTATATCTCCATTTATTTAGATGTTATCTTTTGATACATTGCATTATTTTTTTATTCAGGTCTCAGACTTTTTTTGTGCAGCTGCTTTTATAAATTGTGATTTTAAAAGTATGTTTTCTACCAATATGTTTCTAGTATAGAAATACAGTAAATTTTTGTATGATGATTTTACATTCAGCTATATTTATATGTTTTCAGCTAATAATTTGTGAATTAATTTGCATTTACAGTGTAGATAATCATATCAAGTGCAAACAATAACACTTTCACTTCTGCTGTTCCAGTCTTATGTTTATTTTTCTTACACTTCTTCTGGCACTGGCTGGTACCTCCAATTACATCAGTGCTGAGTTAACCTGTGAGTGTGGGCATCCTTGACTTTTTGTTCCTTGGTTTACTTTTTTTTTCTTAATTCACAAATAAGACTAAGTTAATGCCTTACTACTTAAATATTACATTTGCTGATCATATTTTAATCAGAGTAAGCTCAAGTCCTTACCTTGTTTTGTTCATTTTTCCTCAATTTTTCTTAGTAGGTTTGTTTCTTGTTTAAATATTTTTAAAACATTTTATTTATTTATCTTTAGATGGAAGGGAAGGAGAGAGGGAGAGAGGGAGAGAAATATCAAGGTATGGTTGCCTCTTATGTGTCCCTTGCTGGGAACTGGCCTGCAACCCAGGCATGTGCTCTGACTGGGAATCGAACTGCGATCCTTTGGTTCATAGGCCCACGCTCAATCCACTGAGCTACACCAGCCAGGGCCTTAGTAGGTTCGTTTTATGTTATGATAATTAAAACCTCAAATTCTCCTGATAAATTACCTTATGCACAGTGAGATAGTATAAATGATTTGGTGAGTGGTATTTTAAAGAATGTAGTCATTTGATATTTCAAAATAAGAGGCACATTTGTACATACTAATAATTTTAGATATTTTTTGAAGTACCATATTTTTTTATGGATGTGAGATTCTTTGAAACTGTGCTGTGGGGATCAGCTTCTTAAGTTTTGATTTGAAATACAGAATCCTGAGGTATCATTTTTCACAATTTAAAATTGATGGTTTGGGTGGGTTTGCTTTTTTCTCTTTTCCTCATGTAATTTTTGTTAAGACTAGAACAGATTACTCCTAATCTTGAGAGCAGACTGCAGGAAGACAACTATTAAAAGTAGAAAGCTATTAAGCAGTCAGGGGCTTATTATGCTTTAGTGTTTTGTTTAAGACTGTTCTTAATTGGTTGATTAATGTACGTGAAGTCCTTTTCCCCCCTTCATCTCTACAGATGGCAAATGGTAGGTCCCAACTGTCATTGTTCGCAAAAAAAGGTTATGGTTCAAAGTCAAAGATTCAGAGATACCACAATAATCAATCACAGGAACTTGTCTCAGAGTGCCCAGCCAGGCAAAAGTTAGGCAGAGTAGTAATATTTACTCAGAATCCCTTAGGAGCATTTTTTTTGTGTTTTCTTGATTTATTTAGAAAATATTATTTAATTAATGGAAATCTCTCTCTGAATTTAATGTTAGACATTTACGTAAATACCAAAAAGGATAGTAAAAAAGTTTTCTTTTAATCAGTTATCAAATATTGCTGGAATTTAGGTATACAGTTTAAAAATGAGTATAATAGTGAAAGGAACATTCTTAATATATTGAGATTAACAGAACACTTTCAAAGGAATACCTTTTTTTTTTTTTTTTTTGCCATTTTCATGTGAAGATGATTTATAATGGTTAACTTCCTTTTTAGGAGGAAGAATAGAATTATGTTCTGGTATTGATCCATAAAGAGGATTTGTATTTTATTCATACTATAAAAGTACCTTTAATGGATACATTGTGGTAATTGAATCTATACTGTGTATCACTATCAAAGTATCTTTTTAATTATTTTATGTTATATAATTCAGTAACTAAATTTAAGTCATAGGGAGGAGATGACTATTATATCTTTAAGTATAATGTACAGCCTTTAATATTCTTAAAGTGGGTGGCAGTGAAGGACATTTTTAGTTAAATGCAAGAAGAGGAGGGAGAGTGGAAGAGGGAGGAAGAGAGAGGGAGAGAGAGGCAGAGAGAGCGAGATTCCATTACATTCAGCACAGTATGAAACGAAGTCAAAGGAGTTTTGCTAATTAAATTCAATTGCCATCCATTAGACCAGCGCAATGAGATGGTGCTGCCAGGACGCTGACGCAGCACAGGTATGCAATTTGGCTAAATGGCCATTTCTAAACCATAGCACACATTTCTCTACTTGTTCGCTTTTTTTAAGTGATAGTTTTTAGTCTTAAAAAGTCGAAGAGGAACCAGTGCTCGCTGAAGGGTAAAAGTATCATTTTTATCCAGTCTATTGAGAAGCGATTAGTTTGTTGGCTTGGAAATGTGCAGTTCACATGGATACTATTAGGGAGAAAATGATTTTTTTTTTTTAAAGTTTGCGGTATCTGTAAGCAAGCATGTTGAAAAGCATACGCATACATGTGTCAACGTAGACAAATGTATACATTTTAAAATTTAGTTATCTTTAATCCCAAACAATTTGAGTAATAATTATTCCTTGAATTATTTTTAAAAGCATCCTTGGAGATATAACTTCAATTTGCACACACACTTGAGGGGAGTTATAATAATTATAGGAATTTTAAAAATGAAATTTAGGTAGTAGATAAATGCATCTACATTTTGGCATAAATCACTACTTTTAAAGGCTTTATATGTCAGGCTGATAAGTTTCTTACCATGGTGAAATGATAAGAATACCACTCAGGCATTGGCTGACACATAATTTTGACAGCCAGCAAGATTGCACTGTTGCTGAGTGCACAGATTTCCACTTCCTGCCAAGATTAAAATTGGCAAAAACCAAAAAGGATATTAGGGATTGTTGCTTTAAAAAGAAATAACATGTTCATGTTTTGTGTTTGCTTAAGAAATATAAGGGTGATCTCTTGGACTGTAGTCTGTTGAATCTACAAGTTTGCAATCAGTACTAGATTTTGGTTAGCGTGAGCATCAAAAATTAAATAAAATAACTCATTTGTGATAATAAGGCTCATTATAGTTTTACTAAATAGGACATTATTATTTGCCTTCTGTATAAGAAGACTTCTTTACAAAAGCAGTAAAATAGGTTTCCCAACAGCCCCTGAAGAACAAAGGCCTACTTTAGGTTTGTGATTTTGACGACAGAAGGTCTTACTTCCTGAATTTTCTTATTTTTTCCTGTGTGAGCAGATGGCTTTTCTTTTTATAAGTTGCCAGATCTTTCCTATTACAATAACCACCCTTTATTGAGAACCTACTATGTGCTGGGTTCTAAACCAGGCACCCAAATCTTCAATATTGTTTTCTTACCTAGGAGTTTTTGTTTAAATCTGGGCATAAAAATGAAGAAAAAAAAAACTTATATCCTATGTTGTGAAAGAGTCAGACTCCGAAATCTGCTTATACTTTGCTATTTACAGTAAGTACTTTTGGAACAGCTGTGGACGTTCAAATGAAAGTAGCAACGTGGAGTGGGAAATGTGGGAGCGTTCATTTGTGAAGGCTTTGCATTTCTCTAGCTTTATAGCCAACAGAAAAGGAGATTGTTGTGCATTCTATTAAATACTGCCAGTATGATTAATTTAAAGGGTTACATTTTATTGAACCCTGGTGTAGATGTTCTTTGTCAACCCACATTCACAGCTAGTTAGAGTGTGTGTAGCATTTATCAAAACTTTCTGGAGCCCCTCTCACCTCATTAGCATCTGAATCTCTATTCAGCAGTTAATGTCCGTTACTGCTGGAGTGCTCAATTCTTGTTTTCAATAAGCCAGTTGTAAAATGTCAGACTGTCACTTACAATATAAAAAACCAAAAATGATGGTATTTGTAAAAATGTTATCACCTCATAAAAACAAATTGTAAAGACATGAAAGTGATCTTGCTATGCTGGGCTTTCAGAAGGGAGTTAGTGCAGCCACTTTAAATACCAGTTGTGTAGATTCCCACACTTTTCTACCAATGGAGAGGTTTACACAAGCATAATTTAAGTTACAATTACACTAATTAACATCTCATTTGCATAAATTGTTGAAGTCAAAACAACAAAGAATTGTCTAAGAAGCTTAATCCTATTTGTCCAAAATAGAAAGATTTTTTTTTTAAAAACATGCACTAAAAATTGGCAGCTTAGGTATGTCTTTAGTATTTGAGCTGTGCCATTTAAAAAATAAATGTTTTCAATTATTTAAGAATATATTTCTCTATCCCTTTTAGAACCTCCCAATTTTAGTATGCTTTTAAAATTAGAAAAATAAAGCAGTAAACTCTGGTTCCCAAATCAATAACAACAAGATATTAAATTAAAATCAAGTTACAGTATTATTTTTAAGTGGTGGAGTACCACAACTCTAGAGTATGATGAAGAGTGTGTGTGTGTGTGTGTGTGTGTGTGTGTGTGTGTGTATAGACATTTGTCAATTATAAAGTGCCTCCATAGTTCGTTCATGGTCAGAGTTTTTAAGTGTTGGCTGGTTTCGTTCAGATTGTCCAGGTGTTTTCAATGTCTTGTGTTTGCCTGTTTGCTGTTGTAGATGAAGGTTATGTTTAAGGCAGCTTTTACCCACGTCTTCCGCATGTGGGATAGCTCACATCGCTAGTCGGAAAACTTTTTTCTTAATGGCCTCCCAGATACAGTTAGCACACTAGGGTGTGATTTAGTGCAGTAAACTAGCTTCTTCTCTAAAATTAGGGACATGTTTACATGCAGTGGATTAATGAGATTTTCATACTAACACACAAACTCTTCTGCACTCCCCTTTGTGGGTCCAACACACATTCACTTCATATGCAGTTACGGTTACCATTGAGCTTGCATTAATTATATGGTGCATATATGGGAATAAAATGTCACCAGCAGTGTTTAAGATATTTCATTGTTATTTTCATAGTAATTTGGGTTGAGGAATTAAAATTAGCCTGCTTAATTGTAATTTTCTGTATTTTTGTAACCCTTAAAAATGTGATAATATCAGGAGCAAGATCAGAGTGGAAGTTCCTCTTTAAAATATGTCTTGAAAGTATTTTATTTGCTTATAATACAAAGTTTATCGTAATTTAGTTATTGCAGTCTTACTTTAAGTATGTTCTTTAATTTGGTCTCATAATGTAAAGTTCATAAATTACTGTCACAGAGATAATTAGTAAGTTTATAAAAACGTATTGAGTATCGACTGCCTATGAGCCATTGTGCTAGGTCTGGTGGAGGATATAATCAGGTATATATACCAAATAAGAGCATGTTTTAAGAAATGTGGAAGAGAACGTATGAAGAATTCAGACAGTCTAGAAAGCGTTGGATGAAACTAAATCTGAGTTGCGGGTTGAAGGCTTGTTTGGAAATCAGACAGTGAGCAGAGGCGGCGATGCAGCTGGAGCAAAAGTGCAGAAGCAGGAATATGCCAGATCTCGGGCAGGTCGAGAAAGGTGACGAATGTGGTTGGAATGGGGGTTTCTCTGTAGGGCAGGGCGTTGAGTGGCTGTGTAAATTTAGGCAATGGAAAATCATGCCGGTTTTCGAACAGGGGAGCGAGGCATCTCAGGAAGTGTTTTGGCGAGACCGATCATGCCGTCCGTGCACACGCAGGGAGCCTTGGAATGGACATGGAGGATGGAGCAGAATTAGGGGCAGTGGGCAGTGGCTTCTGCAGCTGTCTTGGCATAAGATTGTAAATCGTAGTGTTTTTTGTTTCCTGTGCTCTGAGTAATATAGTGAATTAAATATGTGTAATGTCAAGGATGATTTTTCAAAAATAAATGATTTCTGATTCTGAGGTGGTACTTAAAACTTAAAAAATATGTTTCTACATAATAAAGGATTTTATTTCTTTTAATTTTTAGTAGTGATTAATTTGAGGTATATTTAGAAAAAAATTATGTATGAAAAAATGAATGTTTCCTTTCTGTTTTCAAAGGAAAATGATTTCCAGATTATTTCCATTGATTTTTTAAAAAATCTGATTTTAAGAGAACACATTTATGTTTCTTTTATATTTGGCCAAATTGTTTCATTGTCAATGTTTGATCTTCATTGGAAATTGAGGGCATGTCCAAGTTACTCAGGAGAATGTTCTGGACTTTTCTTCTCATCTTTGAAAAGCTTATGTTTGCTGAGGTTGGATATGATGTGTACGGGTGACTTTTTTCCTTCTTCCTGTCAGTTTTCTTTATTTACCTTGTTCGTAACAGGTAATCTGAGAGTGCCTTCAGGAGACTGGAACACGGCTGGCCTCCAGCACCACATTTTAGGTATTTCAATAGAATCAGGAGAAAACTGGGTACTGTATTCAGACTGGAAGGTAGAATGCCTTGACTTACGTGGAAGTACTCATTTTAAACACTCAACAAATATGTACTTATCATTTACTAGAAATAAATAATACGTTCATAGAAGAAGAATAGAGAGAGTCGAGACACTCTTCTTCCCCTTCAGATGCTCAGTCGTTGTTAAAAGAAGAGGCACAGAATGTTGAGTGTTGTGCGCTGTGTAGAATACAAAGGACCTATATGGCCCAAGAGAGGACAGTATTCATTCAGAGTGAAGGAGAATGAGAAAGATGTTTGTGAAGGAGAAAATAGGAAAGCAGGCCCTTGAAGTCTGGCAAGGGAAGCGAAGGGCCCGAGCATGGCAATGGGACCGGATGGCATGTGCTCTGGAAATGGCACGCAGTTGATGGAGCACAGGGTGTGTCAGCGTACGCGATCTCTTCTTTCCACGTTCACTCAGCAAGTGCCTGCCCCTTGCCTTACGCCGGTCATGGAACCAGACTGCCCAGGAGGAAGCTGCCAACTTATGGACAAAATTGAGAGGATTTGTCCAGTTGCCCTCGCCCAAAAGAGGGAGACAGTCCAGACATGGTTCCTTCGGTATATGATCCTGTGGCATAATTAGGGTTTGGTTTGAATGTATACCTAAAATTTGACATGTCCTTAACAAAAATATAAAAATTTTGAACCTATAAAAAGGTGGTAAAGACCATAGTTCTCCTCGCTCTTTTCCTTTCTTCACTTGCAGCTAGATTCTGCCTTCCCTCCAAGGGTGAAGTAAAGAGTAGCTGCTGTATCTTTTGTCTTTTTCTTGGTTTGAGGAGTCCTCTTTTTCACCCTCAAGAGAGTGAGTTTGATGCTGATTTTTTTCTTATTTTAGGGCTGCCCAGTTACAACATCACTCAATGTTATAAATGCAAGGACCAAACTAGAGGTCTCAACATAACATTGGAGAATAATTCTCTAGTTATCAGCAAAATTGTCTTATAGATTTGAGAAAGCCTTTGTATACAGTGAGTGAGGCTGAGGTGGTTAAAATAAGGTCGCAGTACATACCTGCTACTGCTAGGGCTGTTGTTAATAGTTGCAAAGGTAAGGACTTTTAGTAGCTGCAAATAGGCAGAACACATGGCTGTTAGAAAGTTTAGATGACCTTAATGAAGAAACAAAGTTGGCTCTGGAACTTTGCCTGGCAGGAATGAGGTTTTGTGACTTTGATAAATACTGTCAGTTGTTAAGGCATCTTCTGATAGGTGAAAAGTGGTTTCTCGATGCAGTACTGCCTGGCATGCATCTTCTCTATGGTCTATTATCTTGTGGGAATGACATTCGTTAAGTTGCTATCTGTGTGCATCCCACCCAAATAAAGAATGTTTCATCAGCAAAGTGAATTGCCATATAGTCATCAGACTCTAGAAATAAATTATCAACCATGACTGCAGTGGGTGAGGCTGTTTGTTTATCAGATCACTTGAGAACAGGGTAAAGTGAGTTTCATATTTTCCTGAGTCTTGAATTCTCATTTTAGACATCTGTTCGGAAGCTTTCTAAGCCATGGAGTATTCTAAATGAGCATTTTGTTAAATGGATGAAGGAAGACTTAGTTTTCCATTGTTAGGTGAAACCTAATTAAAAATTAAATAATGACCTTGTGTTGGCTTGTAAATTCCTTATTTCCTGCATGTGTGAGTGAATTTTGTTAGAACATTCCATTTTAAAAGACGCTTTTTTTTTTCAATGACAAGAAGTACTTTAAAATACTATTTGCTTTTGGAATTACAGTAGAGCATCAAAGGATAGTCTCTAGTGGAGAGTGGAAGAGGCTGTAAGGTGTTAGAGGCGTGTAGTTTTATGAGCTCTATTTTCTGTGAATATAGCAGATTCCATTTAATTGTTCAATTTCACCCTCTCCAGCATGATTGCACTCATCAATGGCAGTTAACAGAGGCACCTGTTATATATTTGTGTTATATTAGGAATTCTTTATAAACTTAATAAATGAAAGCTTTTTCTCTTGCAGGCCTGATTCTCTAGTGGACTTCTGGTGAAATTATGTGGCTACCTTCCATTAATGTTAATGGAGGTTATGGATATAAATCCCTCCATAGTGATAGAAGAATGAGCCCCAGAGAAAAGAATGTTTGTAATGAATCATTGGGTGGTGATAGAGGATTCAGTTGGTCTCCCTAATACCATTTTTTTCTTCCTAAAAGTTTAAGGTCTTATATTTAGGAAATAGTCTCTTTTCTCCTTAATCCTTTGTTGTCAAGCCTGCAAAAATGGTGAGAACAGGAAAATATATGGCTTCATGAGTAGGCATAGTTTTTGTGTTATATAATGATACAGCACATATAATTTTGTGTTTTCCTCTTAGTATTATTTGGTAGACATAACCCAAATGTTTTAAGAGGTCATCATATTCCATACTAATAACAGTTGCTTAATAATTCATGGTCATGACAGCCTGCAGTTTATCATTTAGGTATTAAAGCTCTCAAATATGTTTATTGAGTACCTACTGTGTATCAGGCTCTGAGCTTAATGCATATGACATAGTCTCTATCTCAAATAGCCTGTCTTCTTGTCATGGAAGTAGACCTGGGTCCCTAAGGCCTGTAGGCCCCAAACTATGAAATTTCCCCTGGTTAAAGAAAGGGAAAGGAATTTATAATCAGTAACATCATTTCTGGGAATCAAACTGGAGACAGTAATTTTATGTGCAATGATGCCTTCAATCAATATTGTACTTTTACTTGGCTAACTATTATTGGCTGCCCACCATGTGCCGGGCATTGTGCTAGATACTGGAAATGCGCCTGTGGACCAGGCAGGTCGAGCCCTGTTCCCATGGAGTGTACAGTTTAGGAGTGGGTAAACAATTAAAATTATTAATTTGTAAACGTGATAAATCTCTAAAGGCAGCAGACAGGGTGATAGAGAATAAAGGAGGGGACCTGCTTTATGTGGGGGATAAAGCCATGGATACTCTAAGCATCAGAGAAGAAAGACAAAGTACAAGGAACTTGGTGGGGGATGAATGTGTGAGTGTGTGTGTGTGTGTGTGTGTGTGTGTGTGTCCCAGGGGCTGAAGAAAGGAAGGCCATTGTGTTTGGACGCTGTTGTGTTGGGAGAGAGTGGTCTCAAGAGAGATAATGAAGTTCCTCCAGGAAGGACGAGCACCTGGCTCCAAGGTCACAGAGCAAGTCTGTGGTAGTGAAGGCAGCACTTGGGCCGGGGTCTGTCTGACCCCAGGCTGCGCTGGTGGACTACCATTGGACGTAAACACCAGAGGGTAAATGCCAAAGAGGAGTAAAGCTGATAATTGCTACAGGCGTCCAGACAGGAGGAAAATCACTTTGATTTAGAAGAAATCTCAGGATTCTTTGGAAAAAGTATATGGAGTATGAAAGATATTACAGGTCTTTCCCTTTTATAAAAGCAGGAAATCATTCAGGCTGATTGTCAGATAAATTATTATGATAGCCAATTGAAAGAAATAACATACATAAACTTTTTTATTAGGTAAAAGTTTCCCATAAAATCTTAAATATTCGTGCAAAAAAATTTAGTGATTTTTGCTTTTATTTGTGTATTTTACCCATAGTGACACTTACAAAATCCTGCTTACCCAGCTCCCCGAGTCCACATCACTAGTAAACTCCCCAGCCTCTGTTTCTGTGCCAAGAATTCTTCCTTTGTTACCAGGTCCACATAATTAATGGCTTTATCATATGAAGTAATTCAGTTACTCAGCAAAACAAATGATACACACTTTTAGAAATAGCTCTAGAAAGTAAACTTGAACCTAAAAGTGTTTAGTGAGAGGAAATTTCTGTTTGTGTTTAATTAAGAGAAACTGTATGGAAATGTAACCTGAGGATGCATTAATCAGAGAGGTTGGCATTGGACTGTGTTCTTCGTTCTTATTTGGCATAGAGTCGTGGGCGCTCATTAAATAATCTGTATGGTTGAAATAACTTGCGACACTTCCCACTAAATTTTTGCATGTATTTAGACTCAGACTCTGGGAAGTTGAAAAAAATCCAAATTTTAGGTTTGAAGGTTTATGCCCTTCATTGTAACTGAAAATATTGTGGAAATACATATCCATCTAATGTTTGCTTGCCTCATTGTTGGGGAAGAAATGTATGTCATGGGAGCATATAAATTTTCAATGAAAAATCAGTAATCTGATAGCGGAATTATACCTGTGAGTGGATAATTGTGTTTAATGCCCTTGAATTTTAATAGCATCACCTCTGCCTATCTTATCTGACAACTTGTCAACTTTAATATTGTTTTATTTATTTATGTTTAAAGATTTTATTTATTTATTTTTAGAGAAAGAGGAAGGGAAGGAGAGAAACATTGATGTGTGAGAGAAACATAGATCAGTTGCCTCTCCCCACCCTCAACTGGGGTCCTGGCTGGTAACTCAGGCATGTGCCCTGACTGGGAATCAAACCAGTGACATTTTGGTTTGCAAGCCAGCGCTCAGCCTACTCAATCCACTGAGCCACACCTGCCAGGGCTGGTACTTTTTGAAAACTAAACATTTGAAGGAAAAAGTTTGCATATTTAGAGGGTGGTAGTTTATTTCCTTCCCTTATGGTATACTCAACATCTCAAAGGGAACCTGATCTATATAGATGGCATATTTGGATCATCAAGACTAAGGAAAAGGAACTTCTCCCTCTACTTTAATTTTGGGGTTCATATAGATCAATCCATATTACTTTGGCCTAAATCATGGGTAATACACTTGGCCGTAGATTTGGTTTGGGCTCTGTAGTATTTGTAATTATGTGAGATACCAAGATTGAATTAACTTAATCGTAGAGTTTCACATAGTGTCTGTATCAACATTCTAATAAAATAATATGAAATTCAGTAAGTGATGCCAAGTGGGACAGTGCTTCACTCACACAGGCTTACTAAACTTGATATGTTCGTGTGGCGCTTCTCCAGAATGCAGAAGAAACACATTTATCTAGGTGATTAGTATTCTTTCTGTCTGCCAGATTTAAGGATTGTTTGAAAATATTGTTAGAAGCGAAATCAATGTTTGTTGCTACACAAGGTTGGGCATTCCAGGCAAACTCTGGTCGTTTTTAATGGTGTTATTCTTTATGTCCACTTATTTCACATCTGCCCTGACAGCAACAGTGTTCAGTAACACAAACCTGCCATCAAACGAGTGATGCATTTATAAGTGAAGCCTTTGGGAAAGTAATCGAGTCATTTCTGGTCCCATCTGAAAGGACGTTATTGAGCATGTCTTTAAAAGTGATCAAGGTAACGCATGCTAGGTCCCGACAGTTTGGGTGTTTGATGTTAACCCCATTTCAAGCTAAAAAAAAGAAAAAAGAAAAGGGTTTTCACGCAGACTACGTTTTAAATGCTTTAGCTGTTCTAAATTTGAGGAAAATGAAAACGTTGGGAATGAAGTCAAACTTTTAGGACAGAAGATGCTTTTAAGTTTGTAACTATTCAAATCAGATTTAAGCTTGAACACAGTAGCAGTCCTTTGCATTTTATGATGTCTAGTTGGTACCTGATAATATATTTTGTTAACAGTACCTATTAGTCATCATACCAGGTCCAGTTTTAAAAATCTCAAATAAGTTTAAAGAAGGCATTAACAAGTGGTAAGTTTTAAATTGACCTCCAGGACATTAGGAAATCAAATTTAAAGCATTGCATTGTCTGTTACTCAATGGAGTGGCCTGAGGACAGCGTGTGACTTCTGTACTGCAATGATGCAATAGCTAAATATTCTAGTGTGAGTTAAGGTTGATTAGATGATCACTTTAACTCTGTTTTTCCCAGTGCTTTTTGAACTCTTTGTGTTTCGGGTGATATTCTGTGCCATATTGTATTGTATTGGTCCTTTAAAAACAGTTCTCTTTTGGCAAGAAAACATGTAAGTTCCCTTTGGATTCTTGATGGAAATTAGCAACCTTATACTCAGAATATAAAAGTATATTGTGTTATCATAAACTGACTCTCCTTCAAAAACTAATAATAATGTAGGGAGTGAAATATATAAGCAACGAACCAGAAATTGATTAACAGAATGAGAGGTTTTTAAAAAACTTGTGCACATTTTTGCCCTGGAATTAATTTTCAGTGAAAACTAAGACATTTTTCTACTCATCTGGAATCAGTTTTTACCTCATTAGCAGGAAATGGTAAATATACATTCAGCACAAACAGAGTTTGCTTTATGAGGCAAAGAATTTGCGCTCCGTAAGTAGACGTGTACAGTAGGAGACTCTGTCCGCTGTCCTTAACAGCATTGTGAAGGGAATCGCAGCAGCAGATACTATCATTCAGGTACTTTCAATGGTGTGGTTCTACCCCCCCCCCCAATAAATCCAAAGAAAGAAGAATTTTTCATGTAACCTGTTGGGAAATATTTTAGTGTTATCTTTTAGTATATTGACAAAATGAAATGTTCACCAGGTGGGTCTGGGGTAAAACTTGCTCTTCCATTTTCTTTTGATCTTAAAGTTACATAACTGTGTGTTCAGCTCCACTTGTGTTATTGCAGTAGGAAGATGTGTAGGTGGAAAGATATTCTAAGGAAGGCCAGAACTACCTTCTCTGACAAGGAAAAATTCAAGTGAACAAATAAATAAAAATAGGCTCAAAGAGTCATAGAATGTTATAGCTGTAAGGGACCTTAGGTTTCATTTAACCCAAGTTTTCGTTTCAAGGTCCTAAGAAAAAATATATAGTCTGTAATTGTAAGTGGGACTTTTTCATATTTTAAAGTTAAAATTATTAATGTATTCATTTGTTTACTCATGATATATTTGTGCTGTTTTTAATTACTAATCTTTATTATAGTTTCTTTTTATTTGTCTAGATGCTTGTATATGCCAGTTAACCTGCTAATATTCTCACATGTGCAAGCATGCAAGAGAAAATGGCAACTCGGTATCATAACATGGCGAAGGAGTTATAGTGCAGTGAGACTGGATTAGTTGTGCTTTCGATAGTCAAGTTGCCATAAGGGTCATGTACTTGAAGTCTTAAGAGTAACTCACATGTGTCCCAGCGTTTGTACAGGGCTGCTGAGTGTCTCGTTAGATGTACAGTCTGCCCACTGTCCTGTCCTGACATATAAAATGGGTGTCATTGAACGGGCATCTCGTACGTGTTGGTAGCACTACAGATATTATCACTCATTCCAAACATAGGAATTGCAAAACACCTTTCTTTAAATATTTTTTTTCATGGTGCAACTGGGGAGGGCCAAATTCCAGCCTTAAATAAAGTTTTAAGCTGAGTAGTTGATAGAAATGGCAAAGATGATAGAACTTTCAGTAAAGCAGCCGATGACTGGGTAGTGTGTGCGTTTGTGACTCTTCCAGATGGGCTTCCCTTGGAAGCACACACATCCTTGGAGCCAGGAGGAAATGGGGAGTTCCACCTTTGGTTTCTTCTAGAGCTGTTATTGCCCATGGAACTCCTCGACCCTAATCGGTATTCTTTCGGTGATGGTAGTGTGCTTAAATGATAGCCTATCATCAAAATCCCATTATGGAATTATCTTTGCATTTTGCAAGGTTCTTTCATTCTGGCTTCTGAAAAAAAGTGTTTGTTTGTTTCCTTAAATCATTTTTCTAGTGGAGATGACACAGGAGTATGCAGGGAAGAATCGTAGTCATGGTGGAAGTGGAAGCCTACTCCCCAGTAGGGCTGCTTTTGGTCCACAGTCCTCCCTACTGGCAACCGCTTCGTGAGCAGCGTCATGAAATGCACAAAGTACCAGAAGAGACCTCCGCTGCAATTTCTTTCATTTATATATTTTACATTGAAATTGTAGATTTTTTACTTGGAATTTATTTAAGATGATTAAAGACATTTTGCAGAATACTCAAATATAGGTGAAAGAATTTCAAGTTTGCTCATTTTGGCATAATTTTAAAACAAAAGTGTTACTGTTGGATCTGGGCATGTGATGGGTGAATGAGTGTTTCAGCGAAATGACATAAGTCTGTATAATTTGGAGGGTAATGATGCCTTAGAACAAGAATAAATCTGGAGCGATGGAAAGGCTCCATATTCTAGATGAATGTGTGCTTCCTCTTATGAGTCTGAAAAATAAAATTAAATCTTTATTTATACCAATCCACTGGGGGAAGAAAGCTACATGGCCTGGGTTTGTGATATATTTCAGGACAGGAATATTAGCCTTAACCTCTTTCCTCACATTGCATATGATATTTAATCCATCATCTTTGTTTTAAACAAACAATATACAAGCTGTTGCTGGCATTGGTATAAAGCTGATGGTCCATCTGGAGAGCAGGAATATAGATCAGGAAAATAAGAGAATTGAAACTGGGTGCAAGGGCAGATTTGCATGTATAAAACCTTTCTGTTTTACCAGCTTTTTATCAAATAATTTAATACCAGGCAAAGCAGATTCCTTTTTCTTGAATCTAAGCACCTTATGGGAGGAAGAGTGGCTTCAATGATGAAGGAAGAACAATTAGATTCCGAGAGGCAATAAAATAGTGAGCTACTACCATCATCTTTTGTAGCCTGGGAGGGTCCCGTGGAAGATAGACTCTTCCATGTAGTTCTTGCTGTAGCTGTGTGCTCTGTAGGCAGTCACCTTAGCTCTTTGACCTTCGGTGTCTTTTGATCCAAGTTAATTCAGCAACCATTTGTTGAGGCAACCGTGAGAATTTTCTCTGAGCCAAACATTACACTAGGCACTGGGGATCCATAGGTGGGCAAGACTAGGTCCTACTCTCAAGAGGTATAAGGTCTTGCAGTGGAGAGAGACATTATAGCTTAACAATGTAATGAGTGTTGTGTGTGAGTATTGGTCTCACAAAGGAAGGAAAGATTAATTCTGTCTGCAGTAGACAGGAAGACTTGTATTACGAGCCCTTCAGAAGAGTTTTCTATTTTGACCAGCCGAGGAGCAGGCATTCCAGGTATCTGAATACCAAGAGATTCAGAACAAATTATCAACAAAGTTCTTTGCAGTTCTACGTTTGTAGTGTTATCAATGTAAAATTCTTTGAATAGCTTTCCACTGATGAGTTATTCACTGAGGAGTGTTTTTTTTTTTTTTGTCATGGTTGAAAGAAAATAATAATGAAAGAAACAATGATTTCCTCGAGTTGTAAAATTGAGGCTGGAGGGGAAGAGGCAGCCAGTTGTTCCCCTCTTAATTACTGCCCTATTTGGAAATTCAGCCCACTCCTCGGGCGGCAGACAGTGGAGAGGCTTGCCTTCCTCCTTCCAGGGGGCGGCGGTGGATGGCACCGCCGCAACCTGGCGTCCCTCCACAAGAGGAGGGCGTCCAGGTGGCCATGTCCAAGTGTGTCTGTGTGCAGCAAGGCTTCCGAAATAACCGGAGAGCCCGGCAGCTTCCCAAGCAGCTGTGACTCTGGATTGCGCCCACTGTCTCTGCTTCTCACTCTGAGAGGAGCGAGTCTCTGCTGCCTTGGGAGGCGAGGATCCTGGGACTTTACTTCCTTCTTTAATTTGTCATTTTATTCTTAAAATTTTTGAGTGGTATATGGTGATTTCCTGACAAAAGAGAGACTCCCTTCTTTTAAAATATTCTAAGCCAAGATCTTGTGTAAACTCGTGGGTTAGGAACAAAACTAGAATAACCACCTTTTTTTGTTGTTGTTTATGAACAGCCAATAATTTATTCACATGTGACATTTGAGCTGGCATTTTTTCCCCCCTGAGATGACAGTCGCTTCCTCTGTTGTTGTGTCCTAAAGCAAAGTCAGAGTAGCCCTTTGCCTTTGTCCTGCTTGTAGTTATAGTTTACCCTCTTGCCTTTTTCATTTAGACCTTATGGTATTTCTTAATCTGCAGATTGTTGTTTTGAAAGGCTTTGATTAAAAGACGCTGATAAAAGCCTTCGATAACCACGTTAGGAAAGACAAGGCTGTCTGGAAAAGACCGAGTGATTTGGCAGCCTAGCAAATTCTATTCAGGGCACACAAAGAGATCCTGGAATGTTTTATAGGGACTCGTGTTTGGGGAATGGTATGAACTCAGGTTACCTGCAGAATATGGTGTCATATGGAAACATTTAAGAGCTTATGGAAAATTCTTTGAAATAAAGTGGAATGAGCTAGCAAGCATATAATACCTAAAAAGAAAAATAAGAGCATTCATTCTGATTTTCAGGTGGCTGCTCAAGGAAGAGAAATGGATGAAAGTAAATCTTTTTCAACTTCATACACATAATGTAGAAGATATATCACCTAAGAATAGTTTTGCTAACCAAACCCTAGACTTAAAAGGACATTAGAGGCCATCATGTCTAACCGCCTTCCTCTGTAGGAACCTCCTGTGTGATACCCCCAACAGCCTCTGCTTAAATACTTCCAGAGAAAAGGGAGGGAGGGTGGGGAGGGGATGAAGGTTGGCAGGAACGCATGTTGAATACCTAATATCTGCAGTGTGCTGGAGTGGGCGCTTTCTTGCCGTCTCGTTTGACTTATGTGTGGGTTTTATAACCTCCAGTTTACAGATGAGGAAACCAAGTTATATAAGCACAAGGAAACTTGCCTCAGCTCACGTGTCTAGCTTCAGGCAAAACTGAAAGTAGAACCTGATCCATCTTCTTGCACCACACTGAACTGCCTCCCACGTTGAAGGAGAGCTCCTTTCCTCCGAACGCAGCCTCTTTTGTTTTAATAACGCACACTGTTTGAAAAATGCTTGTTATTTATTTAGCTGAAATCTGCCTCTCATTACATCTCTCCTTGGTCATGATTCCACCCCAGGAGCATCACAGAGCTGGTGGAATTCTGTCTCTTTCCTCGTGCAGGTGTGTTGACAGGCCCGGCTGCCCATATGGTCTCTGCTCTCCTGCGCTTAGTTGACTCTTTAAAACGCACATGCGCACACTCACTCGCATACACACGCATCCTGTTGTTTGTTGGCTGCAATTTACCTTGCAACATAAGGAGCTCTTTTTGGATCCTTGAGGTCCAGACTCAGAGAATATGAGTGTTAAAAGAAACCGTAGTTTCGTCCCACCTGCCCGATTCCTCAGCCCACTGTTGAGTGCCATCGTTAGACCGTCAATGAAACCAGTGGGCAGGACAGACAGGCTAGGTTGGCTTGTGGTTCATGCATTAGTTCCTGCAGTGGCTTGCAGAATGTAGACAATCTGTGAATTTTCTGGGAAGAGGGTTGGTAACAACTGTCAAGTTTCTAAAGGATCCCATTATCTTAAAGAGTTAAGAACTAATCAGACTAGAGAACCACTTCTAGGTCAGATTGACTGACTTCTTCGAGGAGAGCTTTTCAAGTGATGGCAAATTTATATCACCTCATCTAGCCCATGTTATTTTGTCCAGAAGACATGTAAATGGTCTTGTAAGATGCCTGGCTAAAATGAAAGTTTGAGGTATTTCCTGTGTTCTCTTGATAACCCTGGACATTGAAAGAGAATAATTATACCCTTAAAAATAAAAAAGATACTGCAATATTATTAAGCAGGAAGTGGGCCTTTAAAAAAAGTACTTTAAAAGGTAAAGTACATGAATGCTAAAGAGTTTGCATTCATACTTCATTTTTCTTTGTTCTGAATCGCAAGTGTCAAACACAAGGCCCGAGGGCTGAATCCGGCCCTCCACCTTGTTTTATCCGACCCGGCACCTGGTTTCTACCTGGCGGCAGCGCCACACTCCTTGCCCCTAGTTAAGGAGTAGTTCCATTTATACAGTCTTAAAATGACATTCGGCCCTTTGAAGGCAACTGTGAGGCTGATGTGGCCCCCGGTGAGAATGAGTTTGACACCCCTGCTCTAAATTACAAGCCAAGTGGTATTCCCTAAAACTTTACCCTTTGCTCTGCAGGAACCTCTGAAAACAGGTGGGATATTGATGAGCAATCAATGGTCTGTTGCAGGTTAGGTGTTGGCTTCCTCAGTAGACTGGCTGCTCCTCAAGGGCAGGAGCCTTGGCAAGGCCTTGACTATCTAGCGCTAGGCCAACTGCCTGGCGAATACTAGACTCTTGAGGTCTATGAACTGAATGGGTGATTTAGATGAAACAGCCTGTCATTTAGTGTTCCAGCAGTGGGTTTTTTTTATTTAAGTCAACCTTATTTCATGTGCCTTTATTTTGGGTGAATGGTATAAAATGCCGTTGTAGAGAGCACCTAATTAATTGAATAAATAATGAAGAGGAAGAATAATGGACCATAATGAGATGTAGTCTATAGAGAAGTGAAGACCTGGGTTAAAAATAATGAGCTTTATTATATGTGAAGTAAAAAATATGTAACCTAAGTAAAAATGTTAACATACCCCCTCATATGTTGTTGTTTAAAATGAGCATTCGCCCCCATGAAATGGAAATGGATGATTTTACACACATAAAGAGAGAATTTTAGACGTGGAGACCTTAGGGAGGTCAATCGATAAAACATCCAACCCTTTACAGATAAGGAAACTCAGGTCCTGGTAGCGAAGCGACTTTCCTAAGGCCACACACTCAGAACCTTATTACTCTTTCTAACAAATGGTGGTGCCTACCTCATGCTTTTCTTTTTAAAATCCTTTAAATGTTGAAAGCGTAAGAATAAGTCAAGGTCATTTCTAAACCATAGGAAGTAGCCCAGTTGCCCCAGGATTATTTTATTATACGTATGTACCTCCTATTATCTTACAGCCTAAGAAGGGAAGTCCGCAGAGCTTGATTTTAAAGGACGGCTTCTATGCAAGTAAGGCATGCTTGCAGAGAGACGACAATCACATTTTCTCATCTGTAGTTGCTAGTTCTTCGCAGTATTTCACAGGAGAGGCATTTTCCGTGGGGAGTATAGACGCAATGAATATGTTTAAAGACTTCTAACAAAGTTAGGAAGGCTGAGAGACGTTTAGAACGCTTCCCTGCCTCCCACACACTGTCTCCTGGGGGCCCCATTAGGGTTAGGATCCGGGCTTCGTTGACTCACAGCGGTGGCTCTTACATTGCTATGAGAACCCTTCCTGGAGTTCTGCTTCAAAAAGCCAGAGTCCCTGTCTTCGATGGCTTCAAGCACGGTAGCCCTGTCTCCTCAGCCTAGACTCTAAGGCTTAGTCTAGAGTCTAAGCTTTCCTTACGCTGCCGGAATGACTTAATTCACTCATTACTTCCACTTTGCGTTAAAACAGTGTTGGTCGCTAAGAGAGGAAGAAGAGGAAAGACCAACCCATTCCCAGTGTGCTTGGGCTACGTTGGTGTTGTTTCCAACTGCTAGTGAAATGAGAACGGTGCCTGGTTTTTGCAGCACCAGAGATGCCCAGTGCGTGATGAAGACAGATGTTTTCTTACTCTTTCAGAGTAATGGACACAAAGACGTCCCATTGCCCTGGGACTTTCGGATCTTCTGTAACCTTTTTAAACAACATGGGCAAAGTTGCTACTTGTACCCAAGGGAAGAGAAAGTTAATGAATAGAAAAGGCAGAATTTACTTAGGAAAATAGTGGAATTAAGCTCTGGACAAAGCATGCATCAGTGATGCATAACATTTTTGTTAATTGGGTCTTAACAGGTTTCTGACTCATGTGGTAATCATTGCAGAAGTGGGTCATCCTAGACCATGCCAGCAGCACATCCCACAGCTGTAGGAACTCTTACCTACTTGTGCATGTACACCTGAGTGTCTGGAGACGTACATTTCTATAGCTTAATTTAGGCTCCACGTACACTTCAGTGGTTAAACCTGAGCTAGACGCAAAGAGTTTGTTTCCATTAAGAAAATGAATCTTTTATGTGGACCAAGGTCAGGTTAGTTAATTTGTTTGCTTTTATTGGAATAACTTTTCCCATTCCAATTCATCACTTAATTTTAAATGGGTTCTACTAAAATACCCATTAAAGTCCCTTACATTTCTAACAGACTAGGGCTATGACAGGTTCATGTGACTTTTTTTTTCAAGGCATAAAGGTAGCTTTTCCGGTCATCAACCTATTCTTCCTTGCCTGTAATTTCCCAACAATGAGAGAACATTTTATATAATAGCAGTATGAACTTTAATCAAAAAGAGACCAAATGAAATTTTCACGAGAAACCAGATTTATTAAAATGTAAAAATGCACCCAACTGTGATAAACATTTCTTGTTTTAAAATAATATGACTTTTTTCCCCTAAATGCTCCTTTTTCTGCCCATTACATTCACCCTTTCCCATTAATATATTTTCCAGCAACCCAAAGTTGACTCCTGCTAGTAAAGTAACTAAATGTGATATTACTGCTTTAATTAGTGATGATGAAAGATTAATTAATGTTATAATTTTAAAAAGTGTCTAGACCTGTTGTTTGTGGTGAACGAATGTGACAATTACTTTGTTTATTGACACAGATGTGAATTTCCTTCTTAGAATTTAAGGGGGCGCATTTTAGTGCTGACATGCATAGTTAATTGTGGAGGGTAGGGACAAGGCAAGCCTATTAGGGAGAGAATAGGGCTCCTAATGTCTAAGCCGGAGCCATATTTTAACATACCTGACACCTTTCTTCGGAGTTGGTGCTATATCAGCAACTTGTACTCACCGAGTCTGGAGCCTTATGCTTTTAATATTTTATCACTAAATGCTTAAGTGTTTATGTTGCAAAAAGAAAAGGAAGATAGGATTCCCACTTGGACTGTCAGACCACGTGAACATGACAATGTATGATAACCATGTCATTTATGATTTTGGTTCCATGTATAGCAATAATTTTTAAGTTGATAGGGCAGAAAAGTGAGTATGTGATTTTTGCAAATCTGGTTGGATTTTCTTCTGATACAGAGCAAGCTGTTTTTCATACATTGAAGCCTGGGAAAGCTATGTTACTGTAAAAAGAGTAACCGTATCTCTTTTCTGACTTGTTGCCAAGCAGATGTAGACTTTTGGAATGTGCCCAGAAAACTTCTACAGCTGATACTTTGGTGACTTGCTCCAACTTCTGGCTTTATTAGTACCTATTAAAATAACAGAGGAACATGATTTTGTGTTGGTAGGTCACCATTTTATACATTTCTTTACAAGCAATTAAGTATAGGTAAACCAGGTGACTGAAATGAAGTAAGCCCAATTTGCTTTTTGAGAATAGCAGTGAAGATGGGACAGCCTTTGGTTACATCATTTTGGACAAAGAAAAATCAAGAGAACTCATCTAAGAAGTTGTTTGAGAGATCAGCACTGAATATAAAACAAAGCAAGTCCTCTACGATTAGTCAGAACAACTAATCTCACTTTTTATCTTCACCTCATGAATGGATCGTGCTCAGGGGGTCTAACCTCAACAGCATTTGGGCTGGACTTGAAATTCTTAGATTACTGCCTTCCACCATCATCATGTTTCGGTTTCCTATCCGCGGTATTAATGCCGTAAAAGCTATTGGAAATGCGGAGTGACCAACAATGTCAGGCTCACAAATTTATCAGAAAATGAGCGTTTTCTGTAACATCAGGCCAAAACAACAAAGGTTAATGCCCTAATCTTCCATATTATGGTGGCAGTTGAAACCCTGTAAGCCCCTAAGGTGGTGTGTGCTTTGCGGTGGCTGATAAAAGCAGGTTGAATTCATTTGACTCACTCTGTTGCTGGCTAAAAAGACAAACAAGGAGAGAAGAGAGGATCAAAGAAACAAAATCTGCTTCTTTTTTTAGGAGGAGCTGGAAGATGAGGAGTAATGCAACACTTAATGTATGTGTGTGTGTATGTATATATAAGATTTAGAATAAATCATAGATCATACTGAAGGACTGCTGAAGTTTAGAACATGGCTGAGGGGATAGATGTCATATTTTCTTACACAATAGTGGGTCTTTTGTTTTAGAGTTCACTCTTGGCAAGAAACTCCCTACCACTGCGTTAATTTCCTGTCGATCTTTCATTCAGCAACAGACCTGGAGATGGGGAGCAGACAGTGCCCACCCTCCATCGGCTTTTTAAGGCTGTGCTTTGTGCAAATTAAAAAGAAGAAAGAAAAAAAAAAGAACAAACTTTTCCCAAACAAGATGTCCGTGTGCATTCTTTAAGATCCCGTGTGTGTGCTTAAAGTGATCCTTAAGAAAATACTCTCCACATAATTTTGAACCTCTCCTTTCTCTGCAGACTTTTATGGCCATCTTTTCCCTTTCTCAGCATGTGAAGAAATGTGTAACTCGAATAGATGTTACTTTGCTGTTTACTTAGATTGTTTTAAAAGACTAGTTGTGTGGAGGAATGAGGAAGGAAGGGACGTGGGAGTGGCTGGGTTTATTTGTTCTGTGTTGACTCAGTGAGTGCAGTTCTTAAAAATAATAAATATTTATATGTGATCTTAATTTTTAATGAGTCTCATAAACTGGGTGGTATACAAAAGTGTATGAAAAGCCACATATATTGAACTGTACATATTGTAAATACCTGGCATATGGACCCTTAGAATGTTAGGACAGGAAGGACCTAATTGGCCTTGTTCCTCTTATTTTCCTAGTATCTGTGGCAATGCCTGACACATACTGGCACTCAAACATTTGTGGCGTTAAAAACGTGAATGTAAGTAGGGATAGCATCAGACTAGAATTGGAGACCTGGAGTCTCCTTCTGGCACTGCAGTTACCGAAGTATCTGAAGTTACTGAAGTCGCTAATGTCTTTGCTTCTCCCTTTCCTAAAAATTGGAAATAATAGTACCTGTCCTCCTGGCCTTCTTCTTCTTTTTTTTTTTTAATATAATGATTAAATGATACCTGAGGGATACAAAAGTGCTTTGGAAACTACAAGGTGCTTTCAAGAAGAGAGAGAGAGAGAGAGTGTGTGTGTGTGTGTGTGTGTGTACAGAAAATCCTTTATCTCTTTGCTTCTCAATTTCTTTCTTGGGAAAATCAGATTATTTAAATCCCATTATGCACAGCTCTCCTCTGTTCCTCCTAAGCCTCTGTATTCCATTACCTCTGGTAAATCAGAAAAAGGTGGTGAGTCAGGCTGTCCTCGTGGAAGGCGAGGTCCCCTGTTTTCTCAGGTCCCTTTTAGTCCCTGGAACTCTATACCTGGAGTACCTGTATCTCACGAAGCTTCTTACCTGTTTCAGCTCTACAAAATGAAACATAGGATTTGGGGGCTCTTAGATCCGACCACTTCCAAATTCTTTGATGACTAAAGTAAAGTACTTGTTGTTGATACTGCAGATTGATAATTATGAATTCAACATAGAGTCTGGCATTGGAATTAGCTATAAAGATATTTTTTAAAAAGAAGTGTATGTTCTAATAACAGTATATCCCAAAGCTGCACATGTGGAAGGACAAAGGGTAAAAAGTAAAAATTAGAAGGGTGAAAAGTAAAAGGATTAATGAGGAAAAAAAAGAGGTTAACCCATCGGGGCAATAGTCTTTTATTTCCAAAACCCTCGAGGCTTTACACGTATTCATTCTCTACCATTATTTTTTGAATTGGGATTCTTAAATTTGAGTGTTGGTTACCAATATGAGGTGGCCCTTCGGATTAACATATCGTCTTAATGCCAGGAGGCAAACAGGGTGAAGGCTGCTGTAGACCTTAATAGCGTAGTAGAACTTTTAGAATTTAACAGACTATTTAGTCTGTCTACTCTCATTTGGCTCTTAGAAGAACTGAGGCCCAGAGAGCCCAGGCCAGGAATCTTTTGGAAGGTCATGTGATGGGTGAGAGTCAGTAGTATAGCTAGTTCTTCAGATTTCCAGATTTCTACCATTCTTTGTCACTGTTAATTTTCTTAAAACTAAAACAATATTGTGAACCCCAGTTAAGAGCTTTCCAAAATATTGTTAACAGTGAATGCCTTAGCATCACTTTTGCAAATGAGTCACTCAGGTTTATAAAGCCAGAAACCTAACTTTCAGATTCAGAAGACAGTGATATTCGTGTGTCATCATTGGCCAGACATATCCATAGATCACACATTTTAAACTCCCCTTCCACTCCCCGCCCGTGGCCTGTTTTTTAAATGACAGAGGCTATTGACAACCTTCCACTGTCACTTGCATTCATGCAATTTAAAATATATGCTGCTTATTGAAAGAGTTGTTCAACTTAGAAGCTTGGGGGATATATCACACCATGTAATATGGCTGCATTTGTCCATGCATTTTCTTTTTTAGAAACCTGATCTTATTTATGTCTGCTTTCAACAGATAGGCTAGGTTAAGTTATGTTCAACATGCACTGAGGCTTGATTTACCGTGCTGCAGCCTGGCTTTCTTCCTTGATTAGCTTTAATCAAACTCTCCGCATTCCATGACCTCAGTAAAGCTATTTTTCCTGACAACTGAGGACTGTCTTAACAAGCTCAGCTCATCTGTGCTGAAACTAAGGCTGAGTTAAGATAGGGTCTAGGTCCTCATTAAAGTCCACAGCATGGAGTATAAGAGGAAATGATGAAATGGTGCTCCCTGAAACATCTCTTCTTTAAATTTAATTAGACAAATTACACGCAAGCCTGTAGATGCCCTGGGAAGTCGACCAACGTTAGGGCCAATGAAAAGCTGGGGCAGCCAAAAAGGGCTGGGGGGTGGGGGGGGGAGGTGCTTTAGAAACTTACTAACACTCTTATGAGAGGTAGATTAACCTTTCGATGGCTAAACATAGAAATTAGATCAATTTCAGTATTGATTTAGAAGTTCATTTTATGACACTGTTCTAAGTACAAAACTACACTTTATACTTAAATCTTTTAAAGTTTGACATGTGCACAAGTGTATACAAAACATTTTATGAATACTTTATATACGTAAAATATTCGTATACACTTGATATATAAACTTTTACACACTGGGAGACACGATGATAGTCCGCCTTTGGAGTTTTGACAGACCTAGGTTCAAGTCCTAGCAAGTCCCCCCGGCTGGCTCTTTTTGTGTGTATGCATGTGTGTGCACATTAACTTTACCTCTGTGAAATCCAATTTTATCATCTCTAAAATGAGCAAAATAATTCTCTTCCTGAAGGGGCCTTGTAAGAATGAAATAAAATGAAATTAAATTGTAAGTATAGAATGCTTGGCATAATATCTGGTACGTATCGTAATAGGGGCTCAGAAAGAGATGCCTCGTATTCAAAAGAGATTTCCACTTAGTCTTTTCAAGTGAACGTCCCTATAAATATGTGAACTGGATTATGAATGCAAATATTCACACAGTCTTACGGATCAAGATCCTTGTAAGGGAGAGTGCTAGAGGAGAGAAACTTACAGTTTTTGGAAGGAATGGGGACTCCAGCGTAATAGGCGACTTGTTTAAAGCCTAGGGCAGCCAGCTGGAGAGACGTCTCAGAAGGCTGAAATGTTTAAGCGCTGCGTGCTTAGCATTTTGTGTACCTTTAAAAATTTCCTTTAATTTTGAAAATGGCTGCAAGGTAGGTATCACTGACCTAATTTTACAGACAAGGAAAAAGAGATACAAAGACTGAGTTGTGCATGACCATGGAAAAATCAGAGTTGGGACCCAGGGTGGGCTTAGGGCAGCTGGATGGAAAAACTGATGCAAATGCGTGGCATTTTTAAAGTCGGATTTGCCACATAAGTTCATGGGATGAAAAGGATGGGATCTCATCCTTTTCATCTTTGGTTGAGTTCTAAATAAACTTATTCTGTGTCGTGTTGGACCTTCAGTTCTGTTGCTTTCAGAATAGGGGTCTCAACCTTGGCCGCCCTCTTCGCCTCACCTGGGATGGGATCGAGCTCAGTGTTTTCTGAAGCTCCCCTGGTGATTCCAGGTGTGCAGCCTGAGGAGGAGAGTGGATTCGGGTGTGCCTACCTCAGACGTAGGGGTTTTTGGTTGTCCCCGACTTTGAGCCTAGTATTGGCAGTGATTTGTCAGAGTTGCTTGACAAGTCAGAGGAGGAAATATAGAAGCCCCCAAATCTTTTCCTGTTGTGATAGAGGTTGATTACTCATTAGTTAGCATGTAAAAATTGTGCTCTATTCTTAATGTTAGCTCATTTTCTCCCCCCCCCCCCCCACACCAGTTGAAAGAGGCCAAATCAGGAGCAAAGATTAGGGTAAAGAAAGAAAAGTGATTATGGCAACTTTCCCTGTCAGAGAACTAAAGAGCAATAGAATTCTTTCATTTATTTTTAGCGAAACAAAAGTCATTTTCAAATTTCACTAGCCTCAGCCCCACTCTCTTAGAGGTGGAAAGGTGTCTTTGCGGTCGGACAGATTTGTGGTCAAGCCCGGGCTCTTGCTTTCTAATAAAGATTTAGTCATTTTAAAGTCTCAGAGCTTCGGTTTCCTAATCTGTAAAATAGAACTAATTCTGAACTCATTTAGTTACTCTGATGACAAAAAGAAAAACGGTTTGCAGACCCTGACCTGTGGGGCCTTCATGGCGAGATTACTAGATGCAGAGTCTTCAGATGCTGCGAGACTGGGCATTTTCCCAGAGGGCTCTGTGCGGCTCGTCGGGTCTGCAGATCAGCGCGGCCTGCAGCGGACACTTCTAATCCGTGATGTTCCTGTTCAGAGAGCTTGTTCTTCCCTCCCAGAGATGCCTGGGCATCTCTCTTACAGACCAGAAAGTAAAGGAAGAAGTTAAAATACCCTTCCTGAAAGCTAGTCTGGGGAGTTGGTAGCTGATAGGAAATCAGCATTCCCTAAAGTTGAGATTTCATAATTCTCTCTCTTGTCTTAATTCTGAGTCATTCGGGCCTGCCCTGGTTGCATTGTTAATGAACACAGACAATTACTGGGTTGCGATCTTGTCTTTCCTCTGCCTCCAGGCACAGCTACATCTAAATTACCCTAAACAGATGTATCCCCATTCTTCTTTAAAAGACTATGTAATGAGCTTAACTAATTTCTAACACTGATAAGCATCAGGTGAAGCACATTTCTAGTCCTATCATCTTCCGCTGAGGTGTAACATTGTTTTTATACCTCTTAGGTATTTTTACAAAGAAAACTTTGCTATCTGCTAAGAGCAGGATGTTCTGAGGGCTGAGCGGAAGAGTGGCTACCCTGCAACTCCATCACTTGGTGGAAATCCAGACGTTAGTCTCTACCAAACTTGAACCATACCCCACAGATGATGGTAGGAATGTTCAGGGAGGTAGAAGCCTCGAGACCATTCACTCCCTTGCTCTAAATCCTTATATGACCCTAAGACAGTCAGGCAGTGGGGCTGCAAGGCTGAGATAAGTACTAGAAATTGGCCCATGTGCTTTTTTTTTTAAAACACAGCTCCTTCCTTTACACTTTTCTGTACCTTTGCCCTGAAGGCTACACAGCCTGTTATATACTGATAGCTAAGTAAATCCAATCAACATTCCCTACTACTGCCTACAGAAAAGGCCTAAATTGTTCAGTCGCCTCAGGACGTTGGTAAATATCTAGCTGGGTTTTTGTTGGGGGGGGGAGAGTGAGAGAGAGGGTAGAGGAACGAAGTGTACAGTATCTAAGTTTGCACTATAAAAACATACATTTTATACTCCAGAATAAAAAATAAACATTTACAATAGATTGGCATTGTTCTAAGACTAATGAGAAATCATCTTGTTCTGTGTGTGCACTTTTCCCTCCCCTCCCCCCACCCCCTGCCAGTGGCTTTACATATTTTCTGTAGGGAAGAAATGCCATTTATTAAGTAGCCTGGGATATGGAAAATCCCATGATAAAAGGGGTACGAACTTAAGCTCATTCCAAAAGGCTATTACCTCGGGGCATCCTGGCAAAGCTGGGGACAGAACTGGTAAGAATGAAATGAAAACGGGATGAAAATCCTCATTTTCTGTTACGTGTAGACAGGCTAGGGAAGGGGGCACCCTGCATTTAGATGTGGAAACTTCATCACACAAAGGAAGGGTGGAAGAAACCTAATTTGACAGCCGTTCATGTGAAAACAACCCCAGAGTGTAAGCTCACCACAAGATTAACAGGGGCCAGCAGCGTGACACTGATGTTTTCAGAAGCTAATGCTGTGTTGGGCTGTGGTCAGACCACAACTGGAATTTTTTTGCCCAGTTTTGGGTACAGAATGCTGTGAGGTTTGCCAGCAAAATGGAGACCTGGATGCTAATGGATCAGGAAATCATACCATAGGAGGGGTGGTTGAGGAAACTGTGGCTGGAAGGGCTGGAGAAGAGATTCCTTAGAATGTCCTTAAGAACAAGCTTAACTATTTAAGGGTCCGATGGGATATTTTCTGTTGCTCCAGAAGAAAGAAGTAGAAGGGACTTTCCCTTGAGCCCTAAACCCATACTCAACATGAAAAAACAGGTGAACAAAAACTGAGTTAACATCCTGTGCTGATCGACCTGTTTTTCCAACAAGCCCGCTTATCCTGCTGTGTTTCAAAACGAGTGACTGTCACCGTCCTCCCCCCTTTCATCCAGACCAGAAATTGTACATCATCTTTCACTGGTCCTGAAGGCAGCACCTGTGGCACCGGGCTTTAGTTTATCTGCAGCAACTCAGTCGCCGATAGCTCTTGATGGGGAGGCAAGACTTTTAAACGTGTTAGTTTCTGAAGAGTATTGAACTATTTAGCCCTAATCAGGGGCGTCCAGCCTGCAGCCTGCAGGCTGCGTGCAGCTCGGAATGGCTGCGAATGCGGCCCAACACAGAATCGTACGTTTACTTAAAACATTATGAGATTTGTGTGTGTGTGTGTGTGTGTGTGTGTGTGTGTGTGTGTG
>PVKU01001045.1:277488-351146 GCA_004027475.1 Anoura caudifer | reverse complement strand
CAGGAGCAGAAACACAGAAATGGAGATCACATGGAGGGTTAGCAATAGGGGAGTGGGAAGAGGAGAGAGGGGGACAAGGTACATAGAACAAGTAGCATAGATGGTAGGTAGAAAATAGACAGGGGGAGGGCAAGAATAGTGTGGGAAATGTAGAAGCTAAAGAACTTATGACACATGGGCATGAACTAAAGGGGGGAATATGGGTGGGAGGGGGTGTGCAGGGTGGAGGGGAATGAAGGGGGGAAAATGGGACAACTGTAATAGCATAATCAATAAAATATAATTTTTAAAAAAAAGGCATCCAAATCAGAAAGGAAGAAGTACAATGATCTCTATTCACAAATGACATGCTCTTATACATAGAAAGCTCTAAAGAATCCACATACAAAAAATATAAGCACTAATAAATTAAGTTAGCAGTTGTAAGATAAAATTAACACACTAAATCCAGTTGTATTCTATATACTTTCAATGAATAATCCAAAAAATAAATTTTAAAGTTAATTGCCTTTTACCAGAACCTCAAAAAAATAAAAGGAATTAACTAAGGAGGTGAAAACTTTGTACACTGAAAACTATACATTGATAATTAAAAAAATTAAAGAGCTAAATAAATGAAAAACATCCAATGTTCATGGATTGGAAGACTTAATGTTGTTAAGATGATATTAATACCCAATGCAATGTACAATTCAATGCAATCCCTATCAAAATCCCAACAGTGTTTTTTGCAGAATTAGAAAAACCAATCCTGAAATTTATATGGAATCTCAAAGAACCCTGAAGAATTAAAACAGTCTTAGAAAAGAAAAAAAGATGGAGAACTCACACCTCCTGATTTCAAAACTTGCTACAAAGCTACAGTAATCAAAACAGTGTAGTTTTGGCATAGAGACACACAGACCAAAGAAACAGAATAAAGAGTCCAGAAATAAAACCTCAGAATATATGGCCAATTCATTTTCCAACAAGGTTCTAAGACCATTCAATGTGGGAAAAGGCAGTCTTCAACAGATGATGATATGGGGGAAACTGGATATCCACATGCTAAAGAATGGAAGCTGGTCTCCTCCCTCACACCATATACAAAATTAACTAAAAATTGATTAAAGACCTAAACATAAGACCTAAAAGGATAAAACTCTTAGAAGAAAAGGGCAAATTTTCATGACCTTAGATTAACAATGAGTTCTTTAGTATGACACTAAGAACACAAGCAGCAAAAGAAAAGACAGATAAACTGAACTTCCATCAAAGTTAAAAACATCAAAGGATACTATGGAGTGAGTGAAAAGACAACCCATATAATGGGAAAATATATTTGCAAATAATATATCTCATATGGGATCAATATCCAGAATATATAAAAAACTCCTACAACTTAACAAAAACAATTCAACCAAAAAAATGGGCCAAAAATCTGAGCAGACATATCTCCAGAGAAGATATACTTAATGACCAAATAAACTCATGTAAAGATGCCCAACAAAACTAGTCATTAGGGAAATACAAATCAAAACTACAATGACGTACCACTTTATACCCATTTAGGATGTCTATTTTTTTTTTAAATCTTTCAAGGAAGTTCATTTAAGGTACAAGAAAATTTCCAAGATTGCCCTGGCTGATGTGATTCAGTGGACTGAGTGCCCATCTGTGAACTGAAAGGTCACAGGTTCGATTCCCAGTTGGGGGCGTGTGAGAGGCAACTGATTGATCTATCGTTCACACATCGATGTTTCTCTCCCTCTCTTTCCCTCCCCTCTCTAAAAGTAAGTAAATAAAATCTTTAAAAAAAGAAAAATTTCAAGATTGAATATATGGGAAAAGCAAAATACATAATAGTATACATAATGTAGCAGTAAAAATAAGGAAAAAATACACAATTATTATAAATGCATAAAATAGTTCTGGACTGACAGCCAAGAAACCAATTGGAAACTCTAATTGCCCCTACAGAGGTCAATTGGGTACCTTCAGTATTTTTAACACACGAATGAATGCATGACTTTTTCAAAAACCCAAATAAAATAAAATTTAAATACTCCCATTCTACATAAAGTCATCTACAGATGCCTTATTTTTATTTTTAAAAAGATGTTATTTATTTATTTTTAGACAGAGGGGAAGGGAAGGGAAAAGAAGGAGATAAACAACAATGTGCGGTTGACTCTCACGTGCCCCCCACTGGGGACCTGGCCCACAAACCAGACATGTGGCCTGACTGGGAATCAAACCGGCAACCCTTCGGTTCACAGGCCGGCACTCAATTCACTGAGCCACACCAATGAGGGCTACAGATGCTTTTAAATACACAAGATGGATTATAAGGGACTTTGTTCCACATTCTTGTAGATATAAAGCTAAAATGCCTATAACCATCACTCTCAACCCTTTCCTAGCCTCCAGCAGAATTAAGAAATTTCACACTTTTCCTCTTATCTAAATAGACAAGCTAATGGTAGGCTTTATAAATGTAAAAAACAAGTGATATATCTTCAAGCAGAAAAGAGTTATTTACATATATTTACCTAAGTTTTATCAAATACTAAGATCCCTGGCAAGATTTCTTTTTTAATTATTTTTTAAAATTTTATTTTAATTGTTGTTCTTGTACAGTTTTCTGTCTTTTACTCCCATCCCAGCCCACTGCCCCAGCCCTACCCACCTCCCTCCCTTTTCTACCCCCCCTAGTTTTTGTCCATGTGTCCTTTATACTTGTTGCTCTACAGATTTCTTATTTAAAATATTTTTGTCCCACCTTGACCAGTGTGACTCAGTTGGTTGAGCAGCATCCCACAAAGCAAAAAGTCATCGGTCTGATCGCTGGTCAGGGCATGTGCCTGGGTTGCTGGCCAATCCCTGGCTGGGGCACAAGCAAGAGGCAATCTACCAACGTTTCTCTCACATACAGATGTTTCTCTCCTCCTCTTTCTCCCTCCCTTCCCCTCTCTCTATAAACAAATAAACAAACTCTTTAAAATACTTTTGTCCCTGTAAATGATCCATTTTCAAAGGAACTCAAAAACAGGATATGAATTTTAAAATAGAATACTCTCTAGACGCTGGCTTTGTATCTTACACATGGCAGACAAATATAATGACTGTTTATTGTGTTTATGGAGGTAAGATTATATAATCAATTATAGCTACTTCAGAAACCACTAAACACATGTGACACAATCTAAATTTCAGAAAGACCTGGATTCAAATGTCAGTCCCTGTGTTTGTGGCCATATAATGCTGAGAAAGTACTTCAGCTCTCTGCACTACATCTCTGAAGATAAAGCTAAAAATTCACTTTTCAAAGATAGCAGGGAAAAATTAATGAGCTACTGGCAAAATACCTAGCACAGTGCTAAAAAAAGTTTTATTATCAAAAGAGTAACCGTAATTCTTTAATTAGTTTTAAATATACTTTTGAAGTGAACTTATTTGGAAGACTTTTGATGTGCTGGTTATTTAGTGGTAGATGTCTTGGATCTTTCCCAGCTTGTGAGTCTGAAAATTAAATTTTATTGTTTAAAATTTTCTTATTATATACACATATGCCCAAGAGTGGTCATGTGTAAGGTCCTGAATTCCCATCATGGTGCATTCTACATGAGACATGATCCAAAATGTCTGCCTCTGGAATTATAAACCATAAATATGTCTGAGGCTAAATGGTACACGCATGCTTTCCAGGAGGAGGATTCATGAGTTACCCAGAGTCCCATTTAAAGGAGAAAGTTCAGTATTATCTACCTCCCTCCAGCGCAGGGCCCCTAACTGATTATAATACCTCATTTGTGACATACTCTTACCATTGACTATGCAGGGCTTTGTTTTATTTATTTAAATACAATAAACACCAGTGAAATGAGTATCCTACAGGTGAAAGAGGACATTGACAATTTACCTCTCTGCTCCACCATACCAGCCTCCTGCTTCCCCCAATCCAAGGTAACCACTTGAATCTTGTGTTTAACATGCCCCTGCTACTTGAAAGCAGACTCTTCTTGTTGTCACCTACATACAGAACTGCAGCAGCTGAGGTCACATCTACAGCCCGTTTACAATCGAATTAGCAATTGCCCTACATTCAGGATCAGCATGTTACTGCACAGAGCCTGCAAGTGGCAGTGTCAGTTTTCACCACAGCAGCAGGTCAGGCTATATTTAACATGTACTCTCCTCTCTGCTGAAGAGCTGCAGCTGCGGCTGCTAGTTTTTAAAGAAAGCAGGACAAGTGGAAACTGAGGGACTCTAATGGAAAGTTGTAACGGGATGCAGTTAGCTCAATCACAAATTAAATGGGTCTGTATTTAAAGGTCTAAGTCAAATTTAACAATATTATAATCTTAATTAAAATGCTTAAAATACAGCTGTGACAACTGCTCTACTTCTGTGCTGTTTTAATGTATTATCATATAATTTGATCCAAAAACTGGGACATAAACACTATAAAGCATGGAAATGTTTAGGAAAAATTACAGCTCTAGCCATACAAACTAATGTATCAGTAAAAAGTCACTGATAGTTTTATAGATGTAGAACACATTTTTCAAGCAGGGGCAATGCTACATCTAGCTAGCAAAGAAAAAAGAAAACAGCAAAATAGTTTTGAATAATGCTCTCAATGGTAGAAAAAGTGGACATTACAGACTTAAAAGAAGACTGCTTGAAAAAAACATGGTTTGCTAAAGGTCAGTATTTTGCTGTTGTTATTACTCTGAGGAATCCTCCTGAGGAGGGAGCCAAACTACTCAAACAGAAATGCTTTCTGGGACTCTTCTGAGCTTGGAAGATTGAGTATGAGGCCAAAATCACCTCAGTGAAACTGAACAAGGACAGCTGTACAGTTTAATCTTGGGTTCCAAAAACAACCTATCAAAAAGCAATGGGGGAGGCAGGGGAGAGAAAACATGTGATTCATTCACACTTATGACTCACTAAATCTATATCGAGATGGAGCTAAGAAAATCCCCTGCACAAGCTAAGAAAATCTGCACAAGGAGGATGACAGTCCCAGTCCTCTCTGAGCTGGCAAGACTTGTTTTTATTCCCTTCCAATACTGCACTATGAAAAGGAACTAAAACAAAACACCAGGGTTCAAAAGCAGAGGGGAACTACCATGTTTGTGAGGGTGAGGGGAGGGTGCAGTTGCTAGAGTGTTTTTAAGACTGGGAAAGACATCAAGATTTCACACATATAAAAGGCTATTATAGAAGAAGGATTAGACTTGTTTTACATGAATCCAGAGGCATCAGAGCCCACATAAAACAAAGACAGCTGGAACTCAAAAGGCTCTCAGATGTTCCAAAGAAGCTATCGAGGAAGAGACACAAAGGAATATAGTGACACTAGGGACACCAGAGTATGAATTTCGGTGTGAAATAGAAGAATGGAGTAGAGACTAAAACTTCATTTATATTGACAATCCAATATCCTTAAGACTGCCCTGGCTCCTCCCACAAACCAAGGCTCTACAGACAAAATGCCACTTTTCATCTGTCCTACTTGCTCTACACCTGCAGTCTCAACCTGCAGCTTGAAGAGAAACGTGACTGCAGATACTGGAAAAACTCCTAGAGTACTGAATTAGGGATCAGGAGGCTTTGCTATCAGCTCGGTGTTACCCTGGATGAATAATTAGGCTCCATAAAACTCAAATCTTTATAAAATGAGGGAATTGTATTAGGATATTTCCAACTCTATTTAAGTCTTGAATTTCTGAGCTGAGGTGTACTAGTTATCTCCTCTGTTAAATCTCACTGAATTTACAATAAAAAATTAAGGTGGTAATGTCCATATTTCTAAAACAGTCAAGTAATACCTGAATGATTCCTGACAAACACCATCTTACTTAAAAACTTCAAAACTAAAAAGGATATTTTAATATTTAACCTGATTCTTAAAAAGGGGGGGGGGGGTTAAACAATATAAAATAGAAACAGGATTAGGGAAGTTATTAGGATTAGATAAGTGTATTTAACTAGTATAGCACAAATTAAAAAATATATATTTGTGTCCTTCTTGTAGAGTAGATATTACTTTGTACTTAATACTTAACACAATATAGAAAAGTTAAAAATAAAACTTGAGCCCAGGCTAGCTTTAAGTGCTATGGACAAAATGAAAAGGGAACTCTACGAAACTAACTTCACAGGCTGATCTGATCATAAATTCCTAACTGGGCAGGTCTTGGTGGGTTGTCATGCCCCAGGCCTATAACTCCTTCCATGAAAGGTTTTAAGCCAGCCCTACCCAATCTTCTTATATGTGTAGGGTAACACACCTTTGAAATACCAGCAGTCATACCCCCGAAAGGGGGTAACCCTCAAGAGGGCACATAATTTCGTTAATTTTGTTAACTCTCCTGTAATCCAATTTCTGCCTTGCTTTCTCCAATCTTCCATGTACTTCCTCCCTTAATTTCAAATACCTAAAAGAAGCTGAAAAACTGTTATTCTCAAGGGCAGTTGAGATCTTGCACCTTGGCATATGTTGTCAGTTTGGCGCCAATAAACTCTTATAAAAATTCTCTACAGGTTTGGACATTTCTTGTGTCAACAGTGTTTCTAATCCTTTTTGGCATGCTTAATGGCTTACTTTTAAAGCTTGCCAGAAAGGAGACATTTAAATACTATGGAGTTCAAGACCTACAAGATATGTTGTTTTTAAAATGAATTTATATTAAAACTTCGCATAACTATAGGATTTTCTAGGCATCTAGAATTGTACCTTCAAAGGCAAATCCAAAAAATATAATCAATGAGTCAGTTGACTAATAAAATTTCAAGAGTTCAAGTTAAGAAACAAAAATGCAATTTACAAAAATTGCATCCAATAATCTGAGGTGCTCTGGAGTGCATTTTAGTTTTCTCCCCTCTCTTCAATGGCCACTAGCACTACTGAGCTTCTATCAAGTCTCCTGATAGGTGGCCATGAGGGAATTCAATAGCCAATCTTTGTCTTCTGTGGAGCTACGATCTGGGAACATTCTTTGTTCGTGTGTCCTACACAATGAAGGGAGCAAAAATGAAACCACTTTTATACTTGTTCTCAGAGACCTTATCTCTCTAGATTCTGTTTTTGCAACATATCTTCACATATTCAAAAGGTAAAATAAAATTTTCACAAAACTTTTCTGCAAGTTCCAATTTGCTGCCCCACCCCCATCTCTACAAAATTACTCAATCTGTGATAAGTTAGAAAAAGCAGGTTCCAGCTTTGGTCTCTTTTTAGAAGAAAAAAAAAGTCTTCATTTGGAAAGAAAATGAGCTAGAATACCTTTGAGACATGCTCAATATATCTCATGTCTTCTGTTTCATCACAAATGTGTGGTAGGTTATCATTCAAGGTTTCACCTTTTGTTTCAGGGATTAAAATTCTAAATATAAATATATATTTTTCTAAATGTAAATCTTAGAAACACTATGAATAGTTAGTCAAAAACTGCCAAAAGAACGCATAGGTAACATTTTAAAAGTCTGTGTATATTTGGAAAAGCCTTTATTTATTTAAATGCTTTGTATTAAAGTAGTAGCCTCTTCTCTACCTGGTGTTCATCATTATTAAGTAAGCAATGACACACCAACTGTGCATAAAGAGAACATAACACCAGAGCCCTCAAATACTACCAATATAAGTGTGACAGACCAGATACAGTTGTGAACATGTGTTCAAGCAGTGAAATTATGCACACACATTCACAGAGAACATTCCACTAATCTCTAAGGAATTTGTTTTTTAAAGATTTTATTTATTTATTTTTAGAGAGGGGAAAGGAGGAAGAAGGGGAAAGAAACATCAATGTGTGGTTGCCTCTCGAGTGCCTCCCGACTTAAGACTCACCTCACAACCCAGGCATGTGCCCTGACTGGGTATTGAACTGGTGACCCTTGTGTTCACAGGCTGGCACTCAATCCACTGAGCCACACCAGCCAGGGCTAATCTCTAGGATTAAAAAAAGTTTGAGGGACCCCCTTTAGCAGAGAGTTCTAATCATCAAGCCTGTTGCTGATGAGACATAGCTGTAGTGCTCCAAGAAAAAGACTAGAGTGAAAAGATCTGATTCTAGTCTCAGCTCTGCTACTCATCAATTGTGTGACCTTCAGAAAGTCCCATTCTTTAAAAGTCACTATCTGCCCTGGCCAGGTAGCTCAGTTGGTTAGAGTGTTGTCCCAATATGTCATGGTTGCAGGTTCGATCCCTGGTAAGGGCACATATATGCAGCAACCAATGAATCCATCTATAAGTGGAACAAATCATTATTTCTCTCTCTCTCTCTCTCAAATTAATAAATTAAATTTTTTTAAAAGTCACTATCTCAGAGATAAAGGATTAGGGAAGATTAAATTAAAAAAGGAACAGGAAAATATATAAATTGTAGGTGCTGCTTCAGTTTATACAAATACCTTCTCTTACACACAAATGACCGGGCATATCATCCCCTTATGGCTTTGAAAGCCATCTTCTACTATGCTGTTCACCATCCAGCCACAGACAATCAAGCTTTCCCAGATACAGTTCTGTGCTTCCGCTTATATTATCTGCTTTGCCCTGTGATCCTCATTTTGAAAACATATACTCATCCTCCAAGGTCAAAAGTCATCTCAAGGTAGACTTGCTGCATCTTTATGGAATCTGTCACATTTCTCTGATCTCCTAAAGTACTTCTCTTATATTTTAGTGAGAAGTGACTCAGACCCACTGTATTGATAGTTGTGTATTGATCTGACGGTAAAGACCTGGGAGGGGGCAGTATCACATTTTATTTACCTTCCTTTCCCCTTTATGCTTGGAATTTGAAATTTAAGACCATTTTTGCAACTAAGTAGTAAAGTCAGCCTTTCTAGATATGTCAAGGAGATGACTGAGCTTAAATTACTTTTCCACAGATTAATACAAAACCAGAGAGAATTAAAATTCTACATCCACGTTTCAGAATCTTTAGAGTTTTCATACCGAATAATACTTACAGGTAGCTTTCATCACTGAATTCCTATTAAGAAAAAATTTCACTACCATATAAGTGATGATAAAGTCAAGAATAAACCCTAAAACTATTACCTGAAAATTATATTTTGGGGAATTTTCATTTGTTGAAACAACTAACATCCCAAAGTTTGTTCCCCAATTTATTGATTTTACAAAAAACACCTGACTGGTGTGGCTCAGTGGCTTGAGTGCCAGCCTGAGAACGAAAAAGTCACCAGTTCCATTCCCAGTCAGGTCACATGTCTGGGCTGTGGACCTGGTTCCCAGTTGGGGGCGCTTGAGAGGCAACCACATATTGATGTTTCCCTCTCCCTCCCTCCCCTTCTCTCTAAAAATAAATAAATAAAATCTTTAAAAAAAGAAAAACAGAGGTCTACATAACAACTTGCTATATTTATACAAAGAAGTTTTTACTTTGGTGCCAACAGCTGTGCCAGCATCAACAAACCAGTCCAATCTTGTACTATCTCCACTATCTGACTCAGCAAGCTAGAAGGGCCACAAAGGAGCAGGTTCTTTATTTGTGTGAGTCTCCTCAAGGACAGGAATTCTATCTTGATACATTACTAGTACTTCCAGCATCTAACTCTGCCCTGCAAATGGGTGGCATTCTGCAATGTTTAATAAATTAACACTCCTGAATTCCCCTCTCTAGACACTCTGACCTTACTATATGTTCTGGAAGAAAAGATGCCCAGCAAATTGCATGTTCTCAATTGCATCGTAAATGGATGGTAGATTATCACCAAGTTCTCACACTTTGCAACAGATACTAGTGGTAAAAAAGTCTACAGCACAGATTTTCAGGTCTATTCTTAAAATAATATATCAACATATCTCTAGTAACAACAACTTTAAAAAGTTCAACCACATGCCAATAAGGAACCTATGGTAGCTTTCTCATTACTCTTACTTAGAAAAGGAAGTTTCTGGATCTTCACTGCTTCAAGAACCTAAAGATGAACTTACCATCATCTAAAGTGATGTCCTGTAGACCAATTGTTGAAAAGTTAGGTTCCTGCTCTTCAGGTTCAGGTTTAATGTTCACAGTTGCTTTGTCAGATGAAAATGAAGCTGGATCACACAAATTGTGACATATTAAGGATGAAGGTGCAGAAAGACCTCCCTGACCTGTACTTTGTGCTTGAGTTGAATGCTGTCCAGAATGCACTCCGGTGGCTAGAGTTGGTGATGAGGCAGTTCCTGAGCTAGGAGATTGGTAAGGCATAGGCTGTAGCTGAGGAGACGAAGGTCCAGAAAGTGGTGAACTGGCCAGGGGATGAGAGGCTGCTGGGGAAACTGTTGTAGCAGACCCTAATTGTGAAGAACCATATGTAATGGACTGTAACTGAGGGGAAGGCTGACCTGTGACCTGGTCAGCCACTGGAGAAGAAAGAGATCTTTGTCCTGTGTTTGAACAATGGTATTCCATTGACTGCAGATGAGGCAGGGTATGCACAGAATGAGGTATATGGGTTAAGATATGTCCTGGTGAGGCTGAGTTTGAAGAATGAAAAGGTACAGATGATGGTGGTTGGCAGCCAAGATTTATTAAACTAGGAAGAGCTGCATCTTGCTGAAACAAAACTGGAACAAATTCCTGACTAGAGGCAGCATTAATAGGAAGACAAGTTGGTCCATTGTACACAACATTGGTTTGCATAGGCTCATAGGAAGACCCCACAGGAGGTGTTGGTGTGACTTGAAAAGGCTGGTGCATGACTGAAGAAGGTATCATATGCTGTTCTTTACCAGCACTCTCATCCCTACACTGCAACTGTGGCAGATGAGATGATGTTACCATGGATGCATATGTTGGCTGGATGGGACAAACCAAGCTTCTCTGTGCTGACAGTACACTGTCACATCCATGTCCTGTATCTGAGGAAGGCCTCTGGGTCTGGGCAGGATGAGGCACAGGCAATGATGGAACTGAAGCCAAGTCAATTTCTTCTCTGTGTTCTTGTTTCATCAAAACTGGAGAAAAAAAAATTAAATCAAATGTCATTACATAATACAAAAAAAAATATATTAAAAGCCTTCAGTCTAGGCTACACAAAGCACAAATCCAAGTCACAGATTGCCTACAACAATGGAAAGAGAATGCAAAAAGAAAAAGAAAAAAAAAAACAACTACCCTCAAACACCTTCAGAGAAGACAAATAATATAAAATATGTGAAGTTAACAAGCATAAGGCAACAGGGAATGGTCCTGCTCTAAAAGTATTCAAGTTAAAAAAAAACAAACAACAAAGGCCAAGCTTTTAAGCACTGCAGTATACTGTATTATCAATGAAGATTCCACTTTACCATTCCATCAAGCAAAACAGAAAATATAAATATCAGCTATTATCCCTTATCACATCATAAAAAGCACAGATTCATGTTTTAGGACGAGTCTACCCAATGGAAGGACTACTCAAAGTAGGAATCAATGCATTTTGCTTTTGTTTAACATGTACATCAAAACAGAAAAGAACTACCAATTAATTTGTGTGTCAATACAACTGTTTTCACTGTTTCTCTTAGTAAGCACTTGACTCCACTTTTCTAGAAATTATCTACTTTGGCTTCCTATTGAAGTGCTATAACTCATTTAAAAATAATTTTCCTAAATTCACATCTCCTTGTTCCTTTCAAGTTTGTACTACTTATAAAAATAATTTAAAATTTCATAATCTTCACAAAATAGATCTACAGTTGACCCTTGAACAACACAGGTTTGAACTGTGCGAGTCCACTTATATGTAGATTTTTTCCAGTAAATATTTGTGCTGTTTTGGGAGTCCATGGATGGGGAGGGTTGACTGTAGTTCATTTTATATCAAAAGAAAATAACTGAGACCCAAAGCAAGATAAAAATCTCATCTGACCATTTACCAAACCCTTGCCAAGTACAATTCTCTTCATGTAAGTGTGGTCTTAATCTGAGGAAGTGAATTAAGACCATCCTGATAGTACCTTTTATTGTAGAAGAGGCAACCAATGCAGATCTTTTTGGGGGGGGAGCATTTAGGTTCTACACTTTAGTCTGGTTTCCTAGCAAGAACAGCATGGGCTCATCATTCATCCACTTAAACCTCTAAATCTGGCAACTGGTGAGCCAACAACCCCAAGGACAGAGAGAAAGGTATATCCCCAATCTTCTTGTTGCTTCTGTCACAATGCTCATATTCCTGACCCAGTCCTCCATCCAGCTTCTGATTCTTGTTCACATGTTCCAGTGTTCTAAGTACAGTTCACTGTGTCTACTGCCTCCTAATCTAATGCTTTTTTTTTTAAACCCTCACCTGAGGATATGTTTATTTATGTTTATGTTTAGAAAGAGAGGAAGGGGGAGAGAGTGTGAGTGAGAAACATCGATGCGAGAGAGAAGCACTGATCTGTTGCTTTCCGCATGTGCCCCAACCAGGGATTGAACCCACAACCTAAGTATGTGCCCTGTCCAGGAATTGAACCTGCAAACTTTTGGTGTGTGGGATGATGCTCCAACCAACTAAGCCACCTGGCCAGGGTTCTAATGTCTTAATGCACTTATTTTTCTTCTGAGTTTGGCAGAACTACAGCTTTCTCCCTGGTCCAGCGAATTTCCCCCCCCCTCTTCTACTTCAACTATTCTCTGGTCCCAGGAAAGCCACAGTAAACTCTATACCCAAAGTTACAATTCTACATAAGAAGGGAGAATATCCAAGAAAACCTACTCTCATCCCTGAGCAGATGAGGCCTGCACTAAAAAGGAGAGAGAGGGATTGAAAACTTCAGCATAACATCCATCTTTTTTTTGCATGATCCAAACCTTATTTCTATGTTCCTGACCCATAATTTTATATTTAGACTGAGAGTTCTGCTTTGCTAAACCAAGTGTATTTCCACACTGCCAAACCAAGTATCACTCTTTAGTCTGTAAGGGATTCAGACTCCAACATAACCAAAAGGAAATCCCCATTGCTCATTTGTGGTAATTTATTCTTGTTTGGAGGGAAATAACATTTGAGAGACCTTACAATATCTAGAATGACTTGAGATTTAAAGCAGACTAACTCTACCTTTTGTGTTATATATGTTCCTTTTCAAATCTAGCATGTTGATGGATGGAGTAATACAGAAAAATTCACTGGTGTTATGGTTATAAAAGTATGAGAAGCCTCATGCTCTTCTTCAATTGGTGAATGCAGAAGAGTAGAATCCAAAGAGCAGGAACTCTGAACTTCCTCTTCCAGTACAAATAGAGCACCTAAACTTGCTTTTGTCCTTTTTTATATATATTGGCTTTTTGCATAAAAATTAAAGAATAAAGTAATTTAAGCAGTTTGTAAACCATTGCTTTGGCCTTATATCCTCATTTTATAGAGAGGTTAAATCAGTGGGTACAGTCTGGGGCAGAACTGAGATCTGATATCCTGATTGTAAGGCAAGTTTTCTCTCCCAATCAAAACAACCACAATCCAAAAGTCAGTCTGTCCAGTCAACTATTTACAACACAGAATATATTTTCCCACAGGCAAAATACTGTATTATACACAAGAATCTGGCTCTAATGCTGCCCATAAAAGCTCCATTATTCTAAAACCAGAGCTCAGATGATACCTCCAGTAGAAAAAAACTTCTGCTAGGCTTCAGATGGAGATACATTCCCTTCAGCAACTCTAGGGATACTGGGGTAAGGGTGAGGTTCCCCCATCAGAAGTTCTGAAGCTGGTGGATGGGAAGAAGTTCAGGCAGCACCACTAAAAAAAGAACTTTGTGCTCTATTAACTATCTTCATTTTATAAAGTAAACTGATTGTGGGACAAATAGTCCTAAACAGCATTTTTAATTTTCAAAAAAATTTAAAAGATTCAGACATTTGCAATTAATGATTATTTCTCTACTCATATTGATATTGGTCAGTTCCCTATTGCTGGGGGGTTGCCCAAAAGGTAACAAACTGACAAATCCTTTAATAAAGAACAAGAAACTTATGACTACCTAAAATTTTATAGGTAAAATTTTAATAGGAATTATTTGACACAAACATAAAAGGCTAAAATCTTTAATATAAAGAACTCACACAAATTAATAAGATACATGAAATAACTCTAACATAAAAACAAAGTCAAATACTAGGATACAAAGAAGCTATTAAAATTCTGCAGAACTCTATCTGCTGATGAAAAAAATAAATATGCTCATGCTACAAAATTAGCACATATGATATTGTTCCATCTATTTTTCAAAAGTTGTGTCTTATGGGTCAAAAGGATCTAGAAGGACAGAATGATAGTTTCAGATGGAAGAAAATTTGGGTGTTTTAAAGTATTTTTCCAACATGCCTTTAAAAAAAATTCACAGTAATGCATTTTTGTTTTTATAAAAATTTTATTCAAAATTTCATTTAAAAAAAAGTCAAATGCTACAGAGAAAAAAATAGCAATCAACCAGAACAAGGGGACTGTCCAAACACTCCTGTGTGTCCATTCTTCCTTCTGCTAGTATGCCACCTGATTTGTGTTCTGTCAACCGTAAGGCCAGTGATAACAGCTGTAGTCCAATCCAATATTCTCTCTCTCTGCACTCTGGGGCCTGCAAGGACACTGCCTTTATATTGTCCTCTCGCTTTATGAGCTAACAATGTAAATGCATTATTCTTCTTCCTGTCTTCCTGTTTACCATTCAATTACTACCACTATGATAGTAATCAAAACCTCTAATCTGCTGACACTACTGCTCCCCACATCCATTGCCAGAAGCCCTCTCCCTTCTTATTCAGGTTAGACTTTACAGTCCCCATCTCAACAGCATTTGATAAGACTCCTGGACTACATGTCATTAGTTGTTGTCTTTGTAACAACTGTACCAAACTTCTCCACACTCTTCAAACTGCCATATCACCACATTCCCCTCTGCTCACAACAGGAGACTTCACATGTCATTCTTTACAGAAAAAAAAAGGTGACCCTATCGTATGGAAACCCCCTAAATTCTCCAATACTCTATCTACAAACCTTCCTAATGCACATCCATCGTGTTCATTTTCTTTACCTTCCCTCCTGTTCTCCTAAGGCTCATTCTAACTTCTGTATTTTAAATCCTATGTCCTTCCAACTTTCTGAGGAGCCTGATAATCTTTTCTCTTCATTAATGCTCTCTCCTTTGTGCGTTCAAAACATTACCTATTTGAATCACCTTTTCCCCCAAAAGATATTATTTATTTTCAGAGAGAGGGGAAGGAAGGGAGAAAGAGGGAGAGAAACATCGATAAGAGAAAGAAACAATGAATGGTCGCCTCTTGCACACCCTGAACTGGGGACCTGGCTGGGAATTCTACTGGCAACCCTTTGGTTTGCAGGCCAGTGCTCAACCCACTGAGCACATTAACCAGGGCAAATCACCGATTTAACACTGAGCCTCTCATACACACACACTCACACACACACACCCCTCACTCTCCACAGTAATTTGAAAACAATGATCACTGACATCTTACAGAGATAGAAGAAATATGGGGAAAATAATTTTATTTTTAACTTTTTAATGTATTGAGTACATATTAATTTGATATATTTATATATTGTAGAAAAAAATGATATTTGAAACAAATTTAATGTCACCCCCTGTTAAAGCTCACTTCTTGCAGTACAAAGGGCACAAGGGGAGTTCACACATATTCACAAACACCTGTCCTTCCTGTAGTACCGGTGATTTTTGGTAGCTTCTAAAAAACAGACTCAAATCTACATTCAAATTTCTAATTTCCTTATAATAAATGACTATAAAATAACAACTGATATCATACCTAACATTTAAAGTCATTACAAGCTTTAGAGATTAGACATACGTTGGAATTTTTACTGATTATAAACCACCCTACCTTGAACACTATAATATAGGATTCACCGAGTAACTTTTTATTCATTATGAAAGAAAGGTCTGTAGTAAACCATCACAACTCCTCATACCTGGTGTGTAAGTAAAACGTTGAGACTGGCTTTTTTTCCTCTTGCCATTGCAAAGATAAAAGTGCACCTGCACTGCAGCTGTAACTGCTGGGTTATGATATGGAGGAACTTCAAGGACAATGTGAGCCTAAGGAGCATGGAAAGCAAGATTGTGTTACACTCAGAACTAAAAATGAAACGCACCTGCTAAACTCAGCACTCCATGAGCCTTAGATCTACCCAGGCCCTTCCATCATAGATCATTATGCAGAACAACTGATTATGTCTGGAGATATATTCTATGGATACCTTAGTCTACGGATACTTTAAAGAGATAAGCTCCTTAAAGTTAACCATTAGAGGGAAAATTGCTTTTTATTCACTTAATTGTGTTTTTTCTTGTAGCAGAAATAAAAAGTCGTATATACTTTGAAGTGAAATACTTTGTCCAAATGAATATTATAGGTTATCATTCAGGGGTGTCAAACTTTTTCACCGGGGGCCACATCAGCCTCGAAGTTGCCCTCAAAGGGCAGAATGTAGAGCTCCTTGCCCCTAGTTAAGGAGTAGCTACATTTATACAGCCCTAAAATTACATTCAGCCCTTTGAAGACAACCCATGAGACTGATGTGGCCCTGGGTGAAAATGAGTTTGACACCCCTGCTATACATCTTAACTGGAAGTCTACTGTGGTTTTTAATCAAGTTTCTTATTTCCCAAGTTATGTTATACTCAGATCTCCTATCTTAAATTTTATATTCAAAATGCTCTAAAAATTGTCAATACACAAAATTTGTATCCATATAAAAATGATTTTATACAAGTAGCATGAAAACCTTTAGCTCCAAACTGAATGCAGTCCTTAACATTACTTCCCCAAAGTCTTTGAATAGCACTGTGGGAAGTGGTATTCTCCATTCCGGGGAAGATTCTGTCTCTCTGCCAACCAGGAAGGAACCACAGCTTTGTGTTGAATCCTGAATGGCCTGATGCTGAGGAGTTGGAAATAGCAAGGGCTTGTCCTCCTCCTATTTCTGCCTACTATATACGGTCTTTACTGAATTTGTTTGATCTCTTCACTGAGTTCAGGGAAATAAATTAATGGTAACTTCACTAAGAAACTTCTAATAATCTTTCATTTCTAATTTTGCCTATCCTATACACAAAAAGATGAAAGACATGAGTTATCTTTCATAAACTTTAATATCAGAAAGTATCTCGTATCTAAATTTCTAAATATTTTAAGTTACTTTCCTATTGCTCAATAGATAAAAGACTCCTCATCTACACCATAAGCAGCACTAATTTTCTCATTAAGCTTCTTAAATATTTCTAAAGAAATAAGATAAATTTCTTACCCCTTGACATTTTTCCCTGATTATTTTCCCTTCTACCTCCCACTGAGGTCGTCCATCTGTTGAAAGAAACAATTTACAGTTAAAAGGAATTCAAGTCACAAAGCATATAAACAAAATCTAATGTTATTTAGTATCACAAATTTACTGGCAAAGGGCATCTGTTTCTCACTGACTTCCATAAAGATCTTGGGATGCCCAGATTAGCAGGCCCCATTGAGTTTATTCTACTAAGTGATATTTGAAAATCCTGTGAGAGCATCTCCACCAAGAGGTGGCCAACTTCTGCTAGTATACCTTAAGTAATGGAAAATTCACTCTCTTACCAAGTAATCCACTTCCTCTCTGGACAATAATTGCTGCTGGAAAGCTCTTTGTGATAGATCAAATCTATCTCCTTAAAATATCTAACACTTGTCAAGTACTACTCCTTGCAGCCACCACCCATAGATGTTTAAAAGCAGCTACATTTGCCTGTGTCTCATCTCCTGCTGGCTAGCATCTCCAATTCTGCATCTATCCTTTATACAACAGTTCAGCCATCCTGGTCACTCTTCTTTGAATATTCCTCCAGTGTGACCATCTCCCTCCAAATGCCCCAGGCCCAGGAATGAATAGCCCAGGTGAGAAATGACCCAGCATTACAGACAGTAACTAAAGCTCTTATTAACCTTCTGCAGAGATGCTGTGTCTCTGATAGTAAAAGTTTTCTGAGACAGCTGCACCACATTCTCTCTTACACTCACTGTGTGTATTCAGAAGTGTCCCTCGGTCTGCCACATTTCCTACTGCCAAGCTCAAGCAGCTGCCCTCCCAAACCCTTATTACGTTGATTTCTGCCTACTAGACTTCATTTTCTTAGATTACTTCGGGTGTCAAGATCTTTTTGGATACTGATGGTCTTCTAAAATGGGCTTAGGCTTTCCAGATTTCTGTCACCTGAAGATCTATCCAGCACATTTTCTGTCTCTTCATCCCAAGTGAACTGTTTACCTGGGGAGAGCCCCACCTGCTACTAAAGCTCTCCTTCCAATCTGACAAACTTTTGTTCTAAAGTACTCTTTTTGCATCATGAGCATTCACCCAGGGACTAGCCTACACAAGTATCTCCACAGCCAGCACGACTTCACATTGTCTATGAAGATATTAGAAAATAATCAAATATGCCTTCCAGAATGTGACTATCATTTTCTGTCCAGAAACTAGGTAATAGCTATCTTGTGCACAAGAGGCACTATAAAAAAATGCCTACTTAGTGTTATAGCTCCAGTTCAGCAATCATTTGCTGGGTCCCCTGTGCCAGGCACTTTGGGCTACTGAAATAATAAAGATAGGATAACCTGCCTTCGGTCTGTGGATAAAAGGCAAATACAAATAGTTCATTATAATGAAATGTGGTGGTTACACTAACCAGTAAAAAAGCACTCTGGAGCCCTGGCTGGTATAGCTCAGCGGATTGAGCACTGGCTGCAAATCAAAGGGTTGCCAGTTCGATTACTGTTCAGGGCACATGCCTGGGTTGCAGGCTAGGTCCCCAGTGCAGGCCACATGAGAGGCGACCACACACTGATGTTTCTCTCCCTCTCTTTCTTCCTCCCTTCCCTCTCTCTAAAAATAAATAAATAAAATCTTTAAAAAAATGCATTCTGGAGGTACCAAGAGCCTTGGGATGAAGGTATGAGACAAAAAAGGCTTACTAAGGAGCTCTTGAACTAAGGCTTAAATATAAGGTGGAATTCAGATGATGCAGGGAGAAGGGTAGTCTAGGCTGAAGAGATAATATGAGCAAAAGCAAGATAGCAAGAAACCACATGATACAGGGAACCATAAGCAGCTGTGTTGCTGGAGTATAAAGTATGAGGCAGGGAGCAGTAAGAAACAAGGGCGGAAAGACAGGCAACGGACTGTACCCTGAACATCACATTAAGGAGCCTAAAAAATGAAGAGATCAGAATGGGAGTTACATGTTCACAACTGCAACCTCAGCCAAAGCCAGTTAACTACCACCATGTAACATGATTCAGTTTAAATCAAAAGCTCTTAAAAACAAAGCTCTGTGTTTAATATAATGAATTCCACAGTGAAGCTGCTTTATAGATACATATTCAGACACAAATGAATTTTTATAATGCAAAGGGATAGCTTTGAGGTAGTATCTCTTCCTCATACTTTTTGCTTTGCTTCAAATACGACCTTTGCAAAAAGACATTCATCGACCACCTGACATAGAGATTTCACTATTCTATCACTATCACTTTACACTCTTACTTCACAGCACTTTTATCTGGAATTATCTTGTTCACTTATCTGTTTATATGTTTATTGGCTGTGCACCCACTTGAAGGTAGTCTCTATCAAAGAAGGCAACCTGAAGGTTATATTTACTACGATATCCCCAATGTCTAGTGTTTTTCATGTGCCAGTTGCTTTATACATAATTGATAAATTAATAAACTGTGAAACAAAACTGGTAAGATGTGCAGGTATTGATTAGAGTTAAAGGGGTTGGAAGGAAGTAAATTTTAAGTGAGAAGATGACAGTTGGAAACATGTTTATCAACCTGAGAAGGTGGTGGCCCTGACATTAATGAAATTGGGCAACCCAGTGAGAAAAACTGGTTTGTGAAGTCTGACAAGTTTTCATATTTTAAGTATTGGTAGGATGTAAGTAGCAATTTTTTTATAAGTAGCAATTTTAAGTGGGTACATTTAAACACAGGTTTGAAGTTTGTTTAGGAGAAAGAATGTGACTACAGACAGAGATCTGGTAGCTGATGAAATTGCCAGAACAAAGGAACATAATGAAAAGAAGGTTGAATATAGAACCTGGGGAAACATCTATATTTAAGGGCCAGAAAAACTGATAAAAAGAGATGAATGGGAATAAAGATGTGCTGAGAAGCAGATAAGTACAATTATAAAAAAGCCAAGAAAGAAAAGGGTGTCAAGAAGAGTAGATAGCAGACTGTCAAATTTTTAGTTTACAATTCCAATACAGTGAAAGACACATTGAAAAGTAAGTAGCAGGTAAGGCAATGAAGGCAGATGACAGATTACTTCTTCAAGGGACTGGATGATAAATGAAAGAAATGAAACCGCTGCTTATGAGGATGACAGAATCAAGGGAAAGGGCATGTTTAGGATGAGAAGACTTGAACATATTTAAACTTCAAGAAAAAGTATTCAGTGGAAAAAGAGATACTGCAATTATAGGAGATAAGCTATGGGGCAATACATAGTCTCAAATACTTACGTTTAAAAAAGATCAAAGGATGAAAAATGAATAAGTATTTAAATAAAACAATTAAGCCCCCAAAAGGTGAAAAAAAGGAAAAATGCAGAAATTAGATAAACAAAACAATAACAACTGAAAGGATCAATAAAGCCAAATACTCTGGAAAAACTAATGAAAAAACAGACATGACACAAATAACAGCAGAAAAAAAAAATTAAAAGCGTATGATTCCACATGCAGGCAGTATTACAAGCAAATCAATGCTGATAAATTTGAAAACTTAGGTGAAATAAATAAAATAATGGTGTGAAGTAATGGAAAAAATATAAATTGGTCTCTGCCTCCAGTTCCTAGCATACAGTTCTTAAAACCTGGTACAAGGGGGGAAGAATCCAAAAAACCCAGAATTATTTTCTGAAGGGCAGGCCCCTTGTAGTACAGGCTTCTCCTGCTAAGTGAGTGTTCTAGGAACCTATCTGTAACAGTGTACCATCTGGAAATGTTGTGAGAGGATGTGTTCAGCTTCAATGAACTTTTCTGAAGATTCTTTCGACATGTTTGTCCATTTGTCCACACCACCCTGAGTATTCAGCAGTTTTTGACCAAAAATGGCATGACCCCTGTGTCTCACCCTCCCTATTCCTCTGATCTTACCCCAAGGCAATCACCCCCATGAAAAAAGTCTTCAAAGAAAAATGTTTTGCTGATGTGGAAGAGGTGAAACAAAACAAAAAACACAGCAGGAGCACTAAAAGGCATCATAATCGACAAGTTCAAAAACTGTTTTGAGCCCTAGCTAGTGTTTTGAGTGCCAGCCTGAGAAATGAAAGGTTACCAGGTCTGATACCCAGTCAGGGCACATGCCAGGGTTGCCAGACAGGTGCCTAGTAGGGGGCACATGAGAGGCAACCACACATTGATGTTTCTCTCCCTTTCTCCCCGCTCCAAAAATAAATAAGTAAAATCTTTTAAAAAATGTATTTTTAAAAAAACTGTTTTGAGCAAAAAAGTATCTGGATAGGTGTTTTGCATCAAATGAAGAGTACTTTGAAGGTGACTGAAGTTTAAACATAATAAGAATAAACAGGCCCTGGCTGGTGTAGCTCAGTGGATTGAGCGCGGGCCTGCGAACTAAAGAATCACGGTTCGATTCCCAGTCTGAGCACATGTCTGGGTTGCAGGCCAGTTCCCAGCAGGAGATGCTCAAGGGGCAACCATACATTAATATTTCTCTCCCTCTCCCCTTCCCTTCCCCTCTAAAGATAAAATAAAATCTTAAAAAAAAAAAGAATAAACATTGTAAGAATATACAATTTTTTGTAAATGAATTGTTTTTTCAGGGGTCCCCCCCTCATCATTTCCTGATAAGAGCACTAGGAGCATCTTTTTTTTCTCTAATATTTGGTTCCTGACATAGAGGTCCTAAATCCCTTGGAATTTCCTAAATCAAATATGAGTGTCTTTTGTTCAAAGGAGGGGACGGACTCTTGGTGGGCTCCTGGATGAAGGATGGTCACAAGAAGGTCCAAAGCCATAATTAGAAGCTCAAAACTTTCAGGCCCACCCCTCCTCCTCCAGAGATGAAAGAGGGGCTGGAAATCGAATAATCAGTCAATCATGCCTATGTGATGAAGCTGCCATAAAAATGCCCATACTATGGGGTTCAGGGAGCTTCTCTGCTGCTGAACATATGCAGGTGCTAAAAGAGTAGTATGCCTCTAAAGGGTATAGAAAATCTGTGTTTCTCTCCTCATACCTTGCTCTATGTATCTCTTCCACCTCGATATTCATCTGTATCCTTTATGGTATCCTTTACTATATAATAAACTGGTAAACTTAAGTAAGTTTCCCTGAGTTCAGTGACATGTTCTACCAATGACCAAATCCAGGAAGGTGGTCATGGGAACCTCTAATTCATAGGCAAGCCAGACAGAAGTTGTGGGTAACCTCAGACCAACTACTTTCAATTGGCATCTGATGTGAGGGACAGCTTTACAGGACTAAGCCCCTAACCTGTGGGATCTACACTAACTATCATTAGTTTCTGAATTGAATTAAATTGAACTGAGGACACTCAGTCGGTATTGAAGAATTGTTTGATACATGGGAAACCCACATATAGTATCACCACACTCAGAAGTGTTATGAGTGTGGTAATATTATGACAGCAAAAGAGAAATACGGGAAGAATGTGTTTTTCTATTCACCTGGAAAATAAAAATTGCTAAAACTAACTCAAGAAGAAATAAACTTAGGTGGTCCTATAAGCATGAATAGAATTATATCAGAAATTAATAGCTCCCTACAGAAACAGCTCCCAGCCCAGAAGATTTCAGAGATGAGCTCTGCCACATGTTCGAAAGAAGGTGAGACTACATGACAGCACTTTTGGAAGGTGGAAAAAAATGGGGTACTTCCCCAACTCACTTTGATATCCAAAATACAAGGTGGGCAAAAGTAGGTTTACAGTTGTGAATATGCAAAACTGAGTTTATTCTTGTATTATTAATGATTGTATATTTTCCATATCAACAATGGCAAACCTACTTTTTTGCCCCACCCTGTATATAAAGAATCCTATAATAAAACCGACTCAATTAAAAAAAGGGCAAAGACATGAACAGATACTACACAAATAAATGGCCCTCAATATGATTAACAGGAAAATTTAAACTCAAAGTTCAAAATACCACTTTATCCCAATTGAATTAATAAAACTTAAGAATTGTAACATTCTTGTCTAGTCCACTAGGTGATGATAAGTAGAACATTCGCCTTGGCCACAGTGGCTCAACTGGTTGGAGTATCATCAAGAAAACCAAGAGGTCACAGGTTCTAGTCCTAGCCAGAGCACATGCCAAGTTGCAGGTTTGGTCCCTGGGTGGGATGCATAAGAGAGGAAACCAATTGATGTTTCTCTCCCTTTCTCTCTCTAAAATCAATGAGCATGTCCTCGGGTGAGGATTAAAAAAAATGTTACACCCTACAATAAAATCTTCATAGAAATCTTTTTTTTTTTTTTAATTAAAATGTTCATAACAGAATTGTTAGCTACTGTTTTGGCAGTGCCAAAAACCAGACACAGCTCAAATATCCAGTGAGAGTATGGATAACAAATTGTGGCATGTTCATACAGTGAAACTTCGATACAGTGAAAGATAATTCAGTTATATTAAAACATTAATGGTCACCATTGGGGGAAAAAACTCTTTCAGAATAATACATGCAGTACTACATAAAGTCCAAAAATGGGAAAATACATAAAATAAAACTAAAGAAAAACAAAAATTGATTCAGGGGAAGAATTCATTTGGGAAGGGACAAGGATGTCACTCCAAAGGTAAATGTCCTATTTTTTATATTATTCTTATGAGAATGGTATTTCATTTCACATTTTTTAAATGCTTAAAAAATATGAGATAAGGAATAGAAAATGTTTTAAATATGCTCAAGAAGGCTGAAATAAAAATACCCTGATAGACATAGGATTCTTCTATATTTCTAAAAATTAAGATATAATTCATATAATTATGTAAAAATGCATAAAATTCACTCAAAAAAATCCTCACCTAAGGATATTTTTTCATTGCTTTTAGAGAGAGAGGCAAGGCAGAGAGAAACATTGATGCCAGAGAGAAGCAATGACCAGTGACTTCCTGTAGGCACCCAGACCTACAGGATCGTACACGGCCAAAATGGGGAAAGAAACCAAAACCCAAATATGTGCCCTAACCGGGAATTGAACCCGCAACCTTTCATTTATGGGATGTTTTAGTTATGGGATGACACGCCAATGGAGCCACATCTGCCAGGGCAAAATTTACTCTTTCAAAGTATATGACTCAGAGACTTTTATATTCACAGAACTCCATGTAATTCCCAAAACTCCATGCCCATTAGTAGTCACTCCTCACTGACAACTTCCACCAAACTCTTACAACCACTAATCTACTTTCTGCTGATTCTGGACATTCTGTGCTGGCTTCTTTCACTTAGCACAATGTTGTCAAGATTTATCCATGATGTAGCATGGACCAAAACCTTCTTTTTTATAGCTGAATAATATTCCATCATTATATGATTATATCCATTTATGAGCTGGTGAACACTTAGGTTGTTTCCATTTTTTGGCTACTATGAATAATCCTGCTATAAGCATTTGTGTCCAAGTTTATGTGTGACATGTTTTCAATTCTCTTGAGTATACATACAAAGTCTGTCCAGAAAAAGTCCAGCCATTGCTAATATAATGAGAACAGTTTGCGAGACATCAATGTAACCTAGCAGCCAAGGAGAGTGGACTGGAATACACATGTATGAACAATGACAACTGCACCGTACTAGTCAGTGGGGTGGCAGATGCCGTTGAGTGAGCATGTGCACTGTGTGGCCGTCACATTCAAAATGACTGAGCAAGTAGAGCAACGAATATGCATCAAATTTTACATTAAGCTTGAACATTCTTCCTCAGAAACTATTTGGATGATTCAGAAGGCCGCAGCTATGGCAACTGGCAGCTTCATCACGACAACACGCCTGCTCATGCATCACATCTCGTGCAGTCATTTGGCAAAACATCAAATCACCCAGGTGACTCAGCCCTACTACAACCCACATTTGGTATCCTGTGACTTATGGTTTTTCCCAAAACTAAAATCACCCTTGAAAGGGAAGAGATTTCAGATTGTTGATGAGATTCAGGAAAATATGACAGAGCAACTGATAGTGATTGGGAGAACTGTGTGAAGTCCCAAGGTGCCTACTTTGAAGGGGACTGAGGCATCACTGTCCTATGTACAATGTTTCTTATATCTTCTTCAATAAAAGTCTCTATTTTTTGCCCTGGCTGGTGTGGCTCAGTGGATTGACTACCATCCTGCAAACCAAAGGGTTGCAGGTTCTATTCCTAGTCAGGGCACAGGTTGCCTAGGTTACAGGTCAGGTCCCCCAGTAGGAGGTATGGGAGTGGCAATTACACATTGATGTTTCTCTCTCTCTCTTTCTCCTTCCCTTCCCCTCTCTCTAAAAATAAATTACTGGTAAAAACCTAAAAAAAAAAAGTCTCTATTTTTCCTATTACATGGCTAGATACCTTCTGGACAGACTTCCTATGACCAGGAGTAAAATTACTGGGAGATCCTTCTACTTTTGACACATCTTTTTTTTAATAACCCTTACACAAGGATACTTTTATTGATTTTAGAGAGAGAGGGAGGGAGAGAGGGAAAAAGAGACAAACATCAATTGGCTGCCTCTCATATGCACCCTGACTGGGGCTCGAACCTGCAACCTTATGGTGTTCAGACAACACTCCAACCAAGTCACACCATCCAGGGTGAGACATCCTTAATGAAAATTAACACTTATATGAAAACTTAATAAATGTTTGATTTGCAATAAAATCTGCATAAGTGATGCCTGTAGCTTTAGGAAAACTTTAATGTCAGTGAAACATCTGAATAATTCAAAGTCAATCAATTCAAATCTTATATTATTTACCTTGTCCTTTTTCAAGAAAAATGATTTTCGATTCTGGAAGAAAATTAGATCCAGTCACAACCATTTCATGACCACCATTTACAGAACAACTGTTGATACTGTACTTCTCAATATGAGGAAGTTCTTGAGCAGACCGCTGGGCTGTTTTATTTTTAAAAGTTGAGAAGAAACAAAATATTAGTTTACAATTTTTCATATATAATTGACAAATTCAGGCTATATAATGAAAATAAAGAGAAGCAAATTCTGGGCTTTTACAATTCAAGATAATACTAAAATATCCACTAAAATAAGTACATTATTTAGAAAATAAAATAGAGTCATTAGATGTGTGTGATTTCTTAATTATTTTCTTAAGACTACAACTGTAAAAAAAAAACAACTAATAAGAGAAATTAATTAATGCTTGCAAATTTATATTGACTTCAACACATTCACTTTATCCAACTTTTCTCTTTTTAGCTTAAGACTTTAATACATTTCTTCCCTACAACTGTTAAAATCAATAAATCTAATATAATTATAAAAGACAAATTAAATCCAAAGATATATAATTATGTTTCCTACAATTAGAAGATAATTCCTAAAGGACAAATGCCAAGTAGCTTTTTCATCAAGATAACATCTACATCATCATTGAGACATCAGGATTCCATTTTGGAAGATTAGTAAATAACTGAATAACTAAAGCATACATGAAGTACACATTTCAACAGTGAATTTTAAAAAATGGATGTAAATGTTTTTATAGTACGCTAACATTTCATTTCCAGGGTATGTGAACAAGTTTTTCTTAATGCCATAGAGTCATTATTCAAATTAATGTTATAAACAGTGATCTTGGTACCCCTTTGTATGATACTGACTGCTTCCAAGTAGCTACATTTTCTAGAGATGGTATTTCTGGCTATTTTCTCTTCAAAACAGAGGGAAAAAATGTGGCTTACACTCTCTTCTTTACATTTGGAAAACAGGTCTTTTAGTCCTACTTCTTGTGTGAGAAAACTGGTGGCTTTGAGGGTTAGCTGTGTTTTGTTTGGCTGGAATAACATTTTAAAGAAATTTAAACCCCAATGCCTTTAGGGAAGACACACTTACAGTTCACTATGGCTTTTGTCTTTCATAACTACTGAATAACAAGTCACAAAAGGTATGTGAATTGGGACACCAGCCCCTTTCAAAGAGAATGGTAAAACAGATTCTTTCATAAGGGAGAGGTCTGGGATTTAGGATGAACTATCACTTGGGAAGTACCCAGCACCAACCTAGATCTCAGAAAATACTTATATCCCTACTTAAGTTCCAAATGACTCACTGAGAAGGAACATGGAAACAAGCACTGACTGGCCTAGGGAACAGACTAAATCAAATTTTAGACATGTATGGTAGAAGTTGGCCATCATAGGTACATTCAAAGGAACAGTAAAATGTTTTCAACAAATGGCACAGTCATAGCAAAAAATTATGTACATGTTAAAAACAGTATTTTTGAAGAATATTTAGCAATATGAGAAAATGCCCATTTATGAGTGAAAATACCAAAACAAGTAATAAAACCGTATTGCGTAAAGCCCTGACCAGTGTGGCTCAGCTGGTTGGGCGTCGTACCACAAAGCAAAATGTTGCCAGTTTGATTCCCAGTCAGGGCACGTGCCCAGATTGCAGGTTTGGTTCCCAGTCCGGATACATCTATCAGTTGATAGATGCTTCTCTCTCACATTGATGTTTCTCTCCCGTTTTTTTCTCCCTCCCTTCTCCTCTAAAAATAAATAAATAAATAAAATCCTAAAAAACAACAACAACAACAAAAAAAAAACCTCTATCAGGTAAACCCAACTAAAAAATACTGTATATATGTATAGATACATAGACCAAAAAGAAAAGGAGAAAGAAAACCCCCCAAAACAGTTAATAGTAACTATCTTGGGCAAGTGATATTTCAAAAGATTTTTAATACTACTCTTTGTACCATTCTGCATTTTTCTATATTCTCAACAATAATCATGTATTAATTTAATTTTTAAAAATCACATTAAATTTTGCCCTGGCTGGTGCTGCTCAGTGGATTGAGTGCCAGCCTGGGAACTGAAGTGTTGCTGGTTCGATTCCCAGCCAGGGCGCATGCCTGGGTTACAGGCCAGGTTCCCAGTTGGGGGTGTACAAGAGAAAACCAATCGATGTATCTCTCACACATCAATGTTTCTCTCCCTTCCTTCCCTTCTCTCTGAAAGTAAATAAGTAAAATCTAAGAAAAAAAGTCACATTAATAAACTAAAAGAAAAAATAGAAAATAATTTCAAAGAAATTCACTTTGAAAACTCAAAATACTCTATAACCTTATTTAAATTATTTTGCTAAATATGTGTGTTTGTATGGGCACAGAATACTCTGGCAGGATAATCAAAACACTGGCAATGACAATTGCTTTGAAGAGGGAAAACTAGTTGACTTAGAAATTTGCTTTTCATTCTATACTCTTTCATTCTTTCTGAATTTTGTACCAGGTACCTGTCTTACCTATTAAAAATTATTACAGCCATGGCTGGTGTGGTTCAATGGATTGAGGGATGGCCTGCAAACTGAAAGGTGGCCAGTTCAATTCCCAGTCATGGCACACGCCTGGGTTGCAGGCCAGGTCCCTTGTTGGGTGCATGCAACAGGCAAATGATTGATATATCTTTCGCATATCGATAGTTCTCTCCTTCTCTTCTTCCTTTCTTTCCCCTTCTCTAAAAATAAATTAATTAAAATTTAATTATTTAATAATTTTTAATTATTTATTTTTAGAGAAAGGGGGAAAGGAGGGAGTAAGAGAGAGCGAAACATCAATGTGTGGTTGCCTCTCGCATGCCCCCAACTGGGGATCCAGCCTGCAACCCAGGCATGTACCCTGACTAGGAATCGAACCAGTGACTCTTTGGTCCACAGGATGGCGCTCAATCCACTGAACCACACCAGCCAGGGCTATAAAATATTTTTTAAAAATTAATTAATACAAAAATTACTTCTACAGTGATTTTTTTTTACCATGGATTTGTTTAGTGATTCCCACAGTCAATAGGGAAATGATAAAGTATTACTCCAATTCAGCAAACAGCAAATGGAGGCACAGAAGGGAAACTAAATAAGAATGTGTAATCCTAAATTAAGAATGCATGTGGGTAACAGATTAAGAATGCATGTGGGTAACAGAAAGAAAATGGTATAATGTAACTATAGAGTACTAATAACCTGTGCTCTGTCGCCTACAAGCAAATAACCTTAGGTGAGTACTTGAGATATTTGTGCCTGTTTCCTCCTACATAAAATTAAGACATGAAATTAAAACATTTCTAAGGGTATGCCAGAAAGACCTAAACAGCAGTCTCAGTCTTTCAGTCCTACCAGCTAACCTACCAGAGGTCCATAGTTCTCCAGGGCTTGAGTAGTTAGTTATCATGTTCCAGGGCCTTTTTTCATTTCTTTCCTTTGTAATCAGGGGGAAAAAGATTTACTTTCTCAATCTGGTGTTGTACTTAAATTTATGGTGAAATAAAAATCCCACAAAAAAACAAAATCCTGTGAGTCCTTATTTAGCCGAGGTGTCAGCTCACTGAGACAGGCATGTTCCTACATAAAGGCTGACATTTTAATGAAATAACGATAGCCAAATAACACTTAGAATCATAACTTCATGATTTGGTCCTCAAGTATAATGAAGCCCATCTGCCTCATTTACAGATAAGAATAACTGTGGTCAGGAGAATTTGTTTATAGTCACACAGCTACTCACAGTCAAATTATAATAAGAAACCAATTTCTAACTTCAAGATCGTAACTCCTCCTACCTAATCATGTAGTTTAATTCCATACAAGAAAATCACACCAGCTATCCAGATTCTGTGCCTCAATTTATACTTTAGATCCAAACATCATATTACAAACAAGTCAGGAAATGACCTATTGGAAATGAAATTTTAAAACATCATCATCACAAGCTCACTTACAGCACTCAACAGGTATAGAAGCAGTCTGCAGAGAAAGGACTTTTCCATTGGGTTGTGGGATGTGTACGCGAAACACAAGTCGTACTCTAGTATTCTTTCTGCCAATATCAGTTTCTCCTTTTCGAAGTTCTATATCTGAATTGCGGAGTTTCAAAATACCGGCACAGTCAATACTAGGGAGAAAAAAATATAAACATTTTACTCACTTCATGATAATTAGTGGTTCTAAACAACTCAGCTAAGTAGCCACTGCTAATTTGGCAGGGAAGAACTATCACTACCTAAAATAAAAAATGTTTGAAAGAAGTGAAGGGATTAAGAAAAAAAAAAAAACCCTCAAAGTCACAGACAACAATATGGTGATTACCAGAGGGAGAGGGGGGTTGGGGGAAGGTAGAAGAAGATAAAGGGGAGATAAATGGAAATTTTTAAAAAAATATTTTTGCACGACAAAAGTGTAATAGATTGTCTGTAAAGAGAGCTGTCAACAATTCCTTCCCACTCCTGTACATGCATGCCACTTTTCCCAGAGTTCCTATGTCCCTTCTCCTTGAGAGCTGACTTACAGAATGTGACCAAGTGCTGCTATGTAAGTTATAAGCCTAGCACTTAAGAAGCCTCATAACTTCCTCTTGGAGCCTTAAGCCACCACGATGAAGTCCAAATAGCATGCAGGAAAGAAAGGCCAAGACAATCCTTAATTACACCAGCCATTTTGGATGTTCCAAACCCAAATGAGCTACCAGCTGGATTCAGGTGTATGAATGATCCTACCATTACCACATTGAATGAGCTAGTTGAGTCTGGCCAACCCAAAGAATCATAAAAAAACAACACAAAAAACAGTTATTAGGCCAGAAAAGATTCATATGTAGGCCCGCAGATATCATTAGCAGCATAGATTTTTATAGTCATATGCTTATTAATAAAACAGTTCATCAGGCTATGATTCTTGCATTTCTAACAATATTACATATTCCTAAAGTTTCTAAACTGTAAGTTTTATATTTTCTTAACTATATGACATATTTCTAAAGAATGAACATACAAAATTACAGTTTGGGCATTTAAGGTCTAACATTTTAACACCTTCAAAATGTATTACTAAATATGGTTGCTTAATACATATCATGGTAGGAAACAACAGTACCTACGACGTTGTGTTTCTTATTCACTTCTTGGAAGAAGTTAGCAAACAGATAACTCCTGATCAAACATTCCAGTTAAAGTTTACTCTCTCTTATGGCATTCATTGTTATTCATCCTTTTACTGTACCTACCGATAGTTCCAACTCTAATGCTCACTGCCCAAGGCTGCACAAGTAACTTTGAAAAACTATGTATATTACAGAACTAGGTTATCAAGATAAGAACCAGTAAAGTACAAGAAAGAATCCCAAAAAGGATGAGTATTTTCATCTTCAGAAAGACACAGAAAAATTTCTAAAAGGAAATATTTTTGAAAATAAACAAAATAAATATTTACCTAATATCAAACAACTGTACTTCAGCTCCGAGCAGTACTGATCAAACTGTATCAGGCAGTGATCATTCACGTTAATATGCCAACATGGGTCTCTGGGGGGAATCCTAGGGGTCATATATTTTATTGAGTTTTGAGGGAAGATATTTTAGCAGAAAACTAAGCTTCTAACAGAAGATTTGGGGATCAAGATGGATAGGTAGATATACTTTGTTACCTGGCACAACCAAAAGAAGGACAACAAATTTAAAAACAAAACAAAACAGAAAAACAACTAGAACTGCCAGGAAATGAACTATGGAAGTCCAACAACCAAGGAGTTAAAGAAGAAACATTCATCCAGACTGGTAGGGAGAGCAGAGGCAGGTAGCCAGGGTGGAAAGGACATGCAGCAAGGAAGTGGACCTAATGGAAGCGAAGGTAGCTGAAGGACCAGGAGGTTCCACATTCACGTGCGGATGAACCAGTAGGAACAACTGGGAATGAGACAGACCACACAACCCAGGGTTCCAGCATAGGGAAATATAAGTCTCAAAACCTCTAGCTGTAAAAACCTGTGAGGGTTGTGGCTGCAGGAAAAACTCCCAGCTTAACAGGACAGTTCACTGGAGAGACCCACAGGGTCCTAGTAGGTACACAAAAGCCCATCCACTCAGGAATCAGCACCAGAAGGGACCAATTTGCTTGTGTGGAGCGGGGGAAGTGACTGAAAACGGGACAACAGCTGAGCAAGTGGCATTGTTCCCTCTCTGACCCATATAGTGCCACAATGCAGCCACGTGGGGAATAGCAGTGAGCTAAGGCTCACTCCCCTCCTTAAAATGTAATAAGCACCCTGAGACAAAAAAAATATGGCCCAAATGAAAGAACAGATCAAAACTCCAGAAAAAGAACTAAGAAATGAGGAGATAGCCAACCTATCAGATGCTGAGTTCAAAACACTGAAATTAGGATGTTCACAGAAATGACTAAATGTGGACACAAAATAATAGGAAAATGTGAAGGCTAGGCAAAGTGAAATGAAAAAATATAGGGAACCAAGAGTGAAGGGAACAGAATCGGACTCAAATCGACGATGTGGAATAGAAGGAAGAAATAAACATTCAATAGGAAAAGAATAAAGAAACAAGAATTCAAAAAAGTGAGGAGAGGCTTAGGAACTTCCAGGACAACTTTAAATGTTGCAACATCTGAATCACAGTGGTACCAGAAGGAGGAGAGAAAGAACAGGAAATTGAAAACTTATTTGAAAACATAAAAATGGAGAACTTTCCCTATCTGGCAAAGAAAATTGACTTCCAGGAAGTCCAGGAAGCTCAGAGAGTTCCAAAGAAGTTGGATCCAAGGAAGCACACACCAAGGCACATCATAATTACATTACCCAAGATTAAAGAGAAGGAGAGAATCTTAAAAGCAGCGAGAGAAAAGAAGACAGTCACCTACAAAGGAGTTCCCATCAGACTGTCAGCTGATTTCTTAAGAGACCTTGTAGGCAAGAAGGGGCTGGAAAGAAGTATTCCAAGTCATGAAAGGCAAGGACCTACATCTAAAATTACTTTATCCACCAAAGCTATCATTTAGAATGGAAGGGCAGATAAAGTGCTTCCCAGATAAGATCAAGTTAAAACAGTTCATCACCACCAAGCCCTTATTGAAATGTTAAAGGGACTTACCTAAGAAAGAAAAGATCAAAACTATGAACAGTAAAATGACAACAAACTCACAACTATCAAGAACAGAACCTATAAAATAAAAACAAACTAAGCAAACAGCTAGAACAGGAAAAGAATCACAGAAATGGAGATCACATGGGGGTTATCAGCCAGGAGGAGGAGGGAGAAGACTGGGGGAAAGGTACAGAGAATAAGAAGCATAAATGGTAGGAAGAAAATAAACAGGGGGAGGTTAAGAATAGTATGGGAAATGGAGAAGTGAAAGAACTTATTTGTACAACCCATGGACATGAACGAAGGGGTGGGGGGAATGCTAGTGGGACAGGAAGTGCAGGGCAGAGGGGGATTAAGGTTAGAAAAAAAATGGGACAACTGTAATAGTATAATCAAACAAATGTACTTAAAAAAAGAAGATCTGGAATAAGAGAATCAGAAATGACAATCTTAAAACTCTGCTTAACAAATGCAAAACATACACAGTTGAGTCAGAGTGTTAAACACACAATACCATGTAGAGATAACGTGTTGTACAATTGTGCACCTAAAACCTGAAGAATTCTGTTAACCAGTGTCACCCCAATAAATTCAATATAAAGGAAAAAATGCCAAACAAAAGACAAAAACATACCAACAAAAAACTACATATATTGGAATGAAAATAACTATTACAACTAAAACTGTATTTTAGATCAGAATGTAACACTGCCACATCCATATTCATCTAGTTTTAAAGCAGGAAGGGAATTTTTGAGCAGGTAATACCAAAACCCTCCCCCCCCAAAAAAAACCAAGAAGGAATTATAAGCAGGGTGAAACAATGAATACTGGCATCCTATATTTAAAGTACCTTGTAGGGTGGTGAGCTCTATGGCTTATGGGTCAGTTTACTGGTTTTATTTATTTTTTCTTTTAATCCTCACCCAAGGATATGTTTATAGATGTGTGTGTGAGAGACAGAGGGAGGGGAGGGGGGGAGAGAGAGAAAGAGATCGATTGATCGATCTATTGGTTGTCTCTTGCACACCACCAACTGGGGATCTGGTCTGCGACCCAAGCATATGACCTGACTGGAAATCGAACAAGCAACCCTTCAGTTTACAGAACAATCAATGCTCAACCCACTGAGCCACAGTAGCCAGGGCACAATCTGCAACCTTGCTGGTGTATGGGACAACACTCCAATCAACTGAGCCACCCACCATCCAAGAGAGATTAGGACTGAAATAACCAAGCCTGAAGAATAGTAGACAAAACAAGCGGAATACCTACTACTTTTTCCACTTACCCCTTTTAGAGAACAGTAGAGCCATTTAATATACATCTATAACCCACGTGCGCATACATTACTTTGAACAATGAATGGTCTTATCTATCATTCACAAAATTTTATCTACCACTATATAAAACTATATTACATTCAATTATTGTAGCTTATAGTATTTAGTTCTTGGATATAGCAGGCTCCTTTAGCGTTAGCTGCCCTGTTTTCTAACATACATGGAAAAGGTATTTCAGGCTTGATAACTTTCTACATGCTCCTTACTGAACCCTTTCTTGGAAACACAAAATGTTGCTATAAGCCTTGGTTTCCACAGAACTCTTGTTTCCCATCTAACAGTGCAGAGTGGATAAAATGGCTTGAGAAGTTTCAAGTATGTGTCTGGCAGGGTGCAGTAAGGGGGCTAGTTGCTTGTTATTAATAACAACTGAATTTCTGTAGCTTTTTTCTTTATGGTGTCATCCAACTGGGCAGTATATGCCAGTTCTGTTGGAAAAGGGATATGAATCATGACTACCATCTCTGTTCCATGTGCTAATAGATAGAAAAAGGAGGAGGCAGATATGTTCAAATCATACTCTTCTGATTTTTTTCACAATTTGGTGTATGAGGCTTTCCCAATTTCTTGAGAATCTGTATTAGAAACTCATGTACTCTATTTTCTTTAACTTATTTATACTTTTAGAAAGGATAAGGCTTTTTACAATATAATTACAAATAAGGCCAAGAAAAAGCAAATACAAAAAATTTTCAATATAAGAAACAGGAAATAAATATATTCTAAATCCAGGGTTATATGAATTACTATGACTGACTTAATTATGAACTTCCTGGAAGTCAAAGCAAAAAACAAATGCTACAAAGTTTTTATAGGTTTCTCCTTGTCTGGTAAAGCAAAATCTACCATGTTATCAGAAAATACTAACTTTCTTCCTTTAACTTGAAAGGATTCTCTGTGTGTGTATAATAATGACCAACCTAAGAAAGAGTGGTTTTTTCAAATTATGAAGAAGTATTCACATGGCTATTTCTTATACTGTCCTTCAAGCAAAGTAAAGCAGCATAATAGGCTTCTTGTGATTTTCTATTCAAGTTTAGTACTTTAGATACCCAGAGGGATAAATGGAAACATGAGGGGTATCGTATCTTCCAGAGACAAATTTTAAGAGTTCTGCAGCTAACTGTATATTCATATGCTTTAATGCTAAATGAAAAAAGTAAGATTCTAGAGTAAAAGAGAAGCTGACTTGCATTCTCATTCAGAGGCTGACCACCTCACCTTACTTGAAAATGGGTTAAATAGGACATTTGGAGGAAGAGCCAATGTTTTCCTTAAAAGTTCTGTTCAAGTGAATGAACAAGCATTGGTTGAGACTTCAAAGTTCTTTCTAAATCACAGAACACGAAAATTTTAAGAGTACAGATTACCAACTAGCTGTCTGTACTTGCCATGAAAAAACTGTCGCAGTCCCTGTGTAATGACTTACTGGGTTGGGGTCTCAGGTACTGTCCACTTGAACAAAGCAGGCAAATTAAGATTTTATTTAATTTCATATTAACTTGTCTTTTCTGGTAATAACTAGATAAGAGGGTAAGTGATTTCTTGAGGAAATTCTTATTTTGTTAGAATTATAATACAAATTACTATGTCCTCAGTGGTATATTCAGTTTACCTAAAAAGTCACTTAAATATAATTTAAAAGAAAAGAGCTAGAGACTGATACCTGACTGTTTTTTGCAACAGCTAGGGATAGATGTTACTACCATTTGAAGAAAGGTCTATATTGTTGTTTGAAATAACTTCTGTAACAAACTTCACTGTAAGTTTCACGTACCTGGTAAGTGATAGATTAATAGTTGCCTACTGAATATCCTTTCTTCCATTTTTCCTTAATAATAGGCCCCTATACTGTTAGAGGTGGCAAAGTGTTCAGTTAAAAAAAAATTGCCCCGGTTTTCCTTACATACAAGGATGGTCAATGAGATATGTTAGGTAGGTTTCTGGGACAAGCTCTTGAAAGAGGCCTGACACAGATGGAAGTTCTCTTTTAACCTTCATCCTATTGCTTCTTCCTTATTCCTTCTGGGATTGGGATTGTGATGACTAGGCACCAGCAGCCATTTTAAATCATGAGGCAATCTTGAGAATGGAAACCATATACTAAAAATTGCAGGAAAGAAAAAACAGAAGGACCTTACAAACTCAATGACTTATGAAGCCACTGTGCTAGCCCTAAAATGCTTATGTGTGTATCTTTATCATGGGATGCAAAACTGAACCTCTAACTATTCAAGTCACTGCATTTCAGGTTTCTTTACCAGGCAACTCTATAGAATTGTAACTAATATTCTTGAGTAAAATTCTACTGCATACTCATTTGGAAGTTGGCCACCTAGTTGTAGAGTCAAAGTTTTCCTTAAAAGAAACATAACAATCATAATTATACTACAATTGTTTACCCTATTAGACTATGAGCTACCTGAAAAAAGTCCAAATATTTTTTCTGTCACCTAGCATACTGTTTGATTATTGCTACATGGGTTCATAAACTTTTACTGAATTGAATTTTCTTTCTAGAAATATGCTACCAAACTTAGCAAATGTACTATTATTTAAATAATGTTATTCAGTTAATTTAGGACAACAAATATGTTATTTCTGTCCTATAACAAGAAATGTATGTTCTTTCCAAAAGTTGATTTAGGGGGAAAAAACTGTCCATTTGTGGGTATGTTTCAAAATACCTGGCTGACATATTGTTTTCAGGAAGAAGTGGAATTTCCAGAACCTTTGTGCTGGCAATTATTATCTCTTGGCTTGCAGTAGCAACTGTCTTCCCAGTGATTCGATGCACCTGGTAAAATGCATGAGGTCGTAAATATCGATCATCTGCTGTTCCAATAAACATCTGTAGATTTATGGGCTTTTCACTATATCCAAGCAGCTAATCAGGAAGAAAAACACAGAAAACAAATTCATTATCCATGCATTTTACAATAACCTTACAACAGTAAATCTTTAGATCTGTATGTATCACATATTATTAATATATAAAATGTTATTTCAAAAAAGTTAAAAAAGTAAGTGGGCATGTTCTCCTTCCCAGGAGCAGCCCACATCTTTCTTCCTTCTCAGGTATGCATCTCCTAAACACTAAGGATTCCCACAACACTTGCAACCAGACAAGTAATGGGCAGCAGTAGCTCATCCTGAACTAACCCAATAAACTTGTCTTCAAGGGCCCCTTTTCTCTGACTTTCCAGTGAGCCAAACCAGGCCTACCTAGGTTCTCTTCTGTTGCTTCTTCTATCCTAAGCCCCTCCTTGTCTCACTGTCTCCAGCTTTAATAAACATATTCTCAAAAGAAAATAAAAATAAAAAAGACAATAGTAAGTGAACAACCTTCTAAATTTTGGAAGTAGTGTAAGAATTATAAAATTCTGAAATACTATAAGGGATGAGGAGTTTTTTGTTATATTTTGCTCTCTAGGTCCATCCATCCTGTCATAATGGTTAAGATTTCCTTCTTTATTATGGCCGAGTAGTATTTCATTGTGTAAATGCACCACAGCTTTTTTATCCACCCACCTACTGAGGGCCACTTGGGCTGCCTCCAAATCTGGGCTATTATAAATAATGCTGCAATGAACAGGGGTGCACATATTCTTTTGAATTAGTGTTTTCGGTTTCTTCAGATATATTCCCAGCAGTAGAATCACTGGGTCATAAGGCAGTTCCATTTTTAATTTATTGAGGTAACTCCATAGTGGCTGCACCAATATGCATTTCCACCAACAGTGCACAACAGTTCCATTTTCTCCACATCCTCTCCAACACTTGTCATTTATTGATGACAGTCATTCTGACAGGTGTGAGGTGATATCTCATTGTGGTTTTACTTTGCATTTCTCTGATAATTAGTGACACTGAGCATGCATCTTTTCTTATATCTATTGGCCATCTGTAAGTACTCTTTGGAGAAGGGTCTATTCAGGTTCTTTTCTAATTTTCTTAAAAATATTTCATTGATTATGCTATTACAGTTGTCCCATTTTACCCCCTTCATTCCCTTCCACACTGCCCACTCCCTCTCGCCCACATTCCCCCCCCTTTAGTTCTTGTCCATGTGTCGTAAGTTCTTTAGCTTCTACATTTCCCACACTATTCTTGCCCTCCCCCTATTTTCTGCCTACCATCTATGCTACTTATTCTCTGTACCTTTTCCCTCTCCTCCCCTCACTCCCCTGTTGCTAACCCTCCATGTGATCTCCATTTCTGTGATTCTGTTCCTGTTCTATTGTTTGTTTAGTTTGCTTTTGCTTTTGTTTTAGGTGTGGTTGATCTTTTTCTTACATAAGTCCCTTTAACATTTCACATAATAAGGGCTTAGTGATCTAAAGCCCTTTAGACTCCTTTAACTTGAGCTTATCTGAGAAGGGCTTTATCTTCCCTTCCATTCTAAATGACAGCTTTGCTGGATACAGCAATCTTGAATGTAGGTCCTTGACTTTCATGACTTGGAATACTTCCTTCCAGCCCCTTCGTGCCTGGAAGGTCTCTTTTGAGAAATCAGCTGACAGTCTGATGGGAACCCCTTTGTAGGTGACTGTCCCCTTATCCCTTGCTGCTTCTAGAATTCTCTCTTTCATTTTAATCTTGGCTAATGTAATGATGATGTGCCTTGGTGTGTTCCTCCTTGGGTCCAACTTCTTTGGGACTCTCTGAGCTTCGGGAACTTCCTGGAAGTCTATTTCCTTTGCCAGATTAGGGAAGTTCTCCTTTATTTATTATTTGTTCAAATAAGTCTTCCACTTGTTGCTCTTCCTCTTCCCCTTCTGGTACCCCTATAATTCGGATGCTGGGACGTTTAAAGATGTCCTGGAGGTTCCTAACCCTCTCCTCATTTTTTTGAATTCTTGCTTCTTCATTCTTTTTTGTTTGGTTGTTTCTTTCTTCCTTCTGGTCCACTCCATTGATGTGAGTCCCAGTTTTCTTCCCATCACTATTGGTTCCCTGTGCATTTTCCTTCATTTCATTTAGCGTAGCCTTCAGTTTTTCATGTAACTTGCAAACAAAATTAACCAATTCTGTGAGCATGCTGATCACCAGTGCTTTGAACTGTGCATCTGATAAACCGGCTATCTATTCCGTCGCTTAGATGTGTTTGCTCTTGGGCTTTGAACAGTTCTTCTGTTTGGGCCTTTTTTTTTTTTTTTTTTTTGGTCTGGTTGCAGCTGTTACCTAACGAGGGGCAGAGCCTTAGGTGTTCACCAGGGTGGAGCAACCCACGTCGCTGGGTTGTGATGCTGTATGTGGGGGGCGGGTTCAGAGAGGGAACAATGGCTCTTGCTCTGCTCTCAGATTTTGGTCCCTTCCTCCACTTCCCACAAGCAGCCCTTCTGGTGCTGATTCCTAGGTGAGTGGGCTTGTGTACGTTCTAGGATCCTATGGGTCTCTCCAACAAACTCTCCTGTGAGAGTGGGAGTCTGTCCCACTGCCTCAACCCCCACTGGTGTTTTCAATTGTTGTTTGAGGCTTTATTTCCCCATGCTGGGGCCCTGGGTTGCACAGTCTGTCTTGCTCCCCAGTTTTGCCTGGTTTATCTGTGCACGACTGTGTGACCGCCTGGTCAGACAATCGCCATGCACGCCTCACTGGGTCCGCCAGCCACTACTTATTCCTGCCACAACCCCTCTCCACCAGCCACCTGACTCCGCCCCTCTTACCGGTCTCAATGAATGTGTCTATTTTAATTCTTGGGTTGCCGGACTTCCAGACAGTTCAATTTTGTCAGTTCCGGTTTTTTTGTTTGTTTCTAAATTTTGTTGTTCTTATTTTGGTTGTGCGAGGAGGCACAGTATGTCTACCTACGCCTCCATCTTGGCCAGAAGTCTCCAGGTTCTTTTCTCATTTTTAATTGGATTTTTTGTGTGTGTTGAGTTGTATAAGTTCTTTATCAATTTTGGATATTAACCCCTTATTGGATGCATCACTGACAATGACAAATATCTAGATCAACAAAAATTTTGCAAAGTCTTTTTAAGTACTGTGGAAAACACGTAAGAAATGCTGATTCTGTAATCCAGGAGGCCCTGACCATCCAGACCAGACCTAAAAACTTAGGTGTGTGGGAAGGTCCTCCAACAGGCTATTAAAATCACAGACACATTTAGTAGAAAGAGTCTAAAAAATACTATTCCATGTTACCAACTTAGAATTTCAACAAACTTAATAAACTGGGCTACTTGACTTTTTTTGGTATGCTTCACTGTTGCTGAGGTCAAGATGACTCTACAGGATTGATAATGGGGATGACCAAGTGGTACTAGAGAGAAAAATAGTGACCACAAAAAAGGAGACAATTGAAAAAAAGAGCCTGAAGAAGTACAGAATTTAGAACTTAGAACACAGAACTTAGGGAGACTCCCATGCCCAATCTGATAGCTGAGTAGCACCTCTTTAAACCACCATTATGTAGATAACTGTAAACTGAAACATATAAAGAATGACTTAAAAGCATGGAGAGTGACCACAGTAAGCAGATACTAGAAGCAAATTGGCACATGTAAGGAAAGAGTAACAATAGGTGTGTTTCCTGTTTTTAAAGCTTTGAGTGAGAGAAAGCCACAGTCTATAACTTACACAGTGGCTGAAACTCCCACAGAAAACCTACAGCCTGAAGGGTTTGAAGAACTCAGAACAGAGTCTGGGAGTTTGTAAAAAAATAGTTTACATCTTCTAGAAAGTAAAACAGAAATCCCAGAAAGGAGATAACCAGAGATGTGAGCTCCAATTATAGATATAAACTCTGACCAATCCTTTGGCTTACCTTGCAAACCATTTATGAATAAGATACATCCCAAGCAGCCTAACTAAGGCAAAATAACTAAAATGAGATTATGAGTTGCCAAAATCCACAGGTTAGGTTTTGAAGGTTGACTCCAAGTAAAGTACTTGCTTAAACAAACAAACAAATCAACATTCTTTGGGAGTATCCATGAGTATGTATGTATATGATTTGTTCTGATGTTGTTGAGTTGTAGGGGTTCTTTATACATGCTGAACATTAATCCCTTGTTGACAGGAATGAAAATACTATCTCCCATTCTATAGGTTGTCTTTTCACTTTCTTGGTAGTCCTTTGAGGCACAAAATTTTAAATTTTGATGGAGTCTAATATGTCTATTTTTTTCTTTTGCTGCCTGTGCTTTTGGTGTCATACTTACCAAATCCAATGTGAAGAAAATTTTCTTCTAAGAGTTTTATAGCTTTAGCTCTTTGATCCATTTTGAGTTAAGTTTTATATAAATATGTGAGGTAAAGGTCAATGACATTTTGCATGTGGATATCCAATTTTCCCAGCACCATATGTTAAAAAGACTATCCTTGACCTACTGACTGGTCTTGGTACCCTGACAAAAATGAACTGACCATATATTATACATGAGGGCTTATTTCTAGGCTTTTATCCTATTCCATTGGTCTGTCTTTATGAGAGTACCATACTGTTTTAAATACTGTAGCTTTGTGGTAAGTTACAAGTCCGGATCAGTGAGTTCTCTAACTTATTCTTTTCCAGGACTGTTTTGGCTATTCCAGGCCCTCTGTAATTCCACATAAATGAGAGGATGTTTTTCCATTCTGCAAAAAAGGATGTCAGAATTTTGGTAGGTATTGCATTAAATCTATAGATTACTTTGAAGATTATTGATGTTTTAACAATATTATGTCTTCATACACTTGAACATGGAATGTCTATTTATTTTTATGTACATTTAATTAATTTTATTTATTTCCACTTATTTTTATTTCTTTCAGCAATATTTATAGTGTTCAGCATACAAGTCTCACACCTCCTTGGTTAAATTTATTCCTAATTATTTAATTATTTTAAGTGCTATTGCTTTGTTTTTAAAAAGATCTTATTTATTCATCTTCAGAGAGAGGGGAAGGGAAGGAGAAAGAGAGAGAGAGAAACACCGATGTGCAAGAAAATCATCAATAGGTTGCCTCTTGCATGCCCCCAACTGGGGTCCTGGCCTACAGCCTAGGCATCTGCCCTGACTGGGAATCAAATCTGAGATACTTCGGTTCATAGGCTAGCGCTCCACTGAGCCACAACAGCCAGGGCGAAATTGCTTTCTTAATTTCTTCAGGTTGTTCACCACTGGTATCTAGAAAAGCAACTGGTAACTATGCGTGGATCTTCGAAACCCTACAATTTTGCTGAACTTGTTTATTAGCTCTAGCTGCTTTCTTCCAGACTATTTGGAATTTTCTATGTTCAAATATATGTCATCTGCGAATAGAGAGAATTTTACCTCTTCCTTTCCAATCTGGATGTCTTTCATTTCTTTTTATTGCCTAATAGCTCTGGCTAGAAATCCTAGCGCAAAAGCTGAATAGCAGTGGTGAAACTGGGCAACCTTGTCTTATTCTTAAGGGTAAAGCTTTCAGTCTTTTAATGTAAGTATGATGTTAGCTGTGAGCTTTTCATAAATAACCTTAGTCATGTTAGGGAATTTCCCTTTCCCTTAATTTGTTGGGGAGTTTTGGGTTTTGATTTTTTAATGAAAGACTATTAAATCTGTAAAAGCCTCTCCTGTGTCAATTGAGATGATATCATTTTTATTCCTTCATTCCATTAATAAGATATATTACATCATTTGATTTGCATGTTGAATCACCTTTTTCATTTCTGGGGTAAATCTTACTTGGTCATTTACATAATCCTTTTATAACATGTTGTTGGATTAGATTTGGTTTCCTAGTTTTTGTTGAAGATTTTTTTGTTTATATTCATTAGGGATATTGGTCTGTAGTTTTCTCTTCTTGCATCTTTGTCCTTATCATTATCTTTCAATTTAAAACAAATTTCCATGTCTGTGTTAAAATTCTTCCATCTCTTTACATATGTAGCCCACCTTTTCTACCAGATGATTTACCACTTTATCATGGTTACATTATCTTTCTGATAACTCCAACATAGATATAGTTAGACCCTGCATCTGCTTCTATTGATTATTTTCTTTTTATTGTGGGTGACACTTTCTTTTGCTATATTGTTTAACATATACAAGACATTTTGTATAAAAGAACTCTAAAGACTGAAGTAGAAAACGTTCTCCTCCAGAAGAGGCATGCTACTTCATCAGGTCACAGTCTTTATTGAGGCAGCTTTAGTCTGATTCCTTTGTTTTGAGATGTCGGTTTCCTGGCTCTTAGTGGAGGCCTTAGAAGCTTCGTAGAGATCTCTCCCCACTCCTACTCTTGGCCCCAAATGTATCTAGGAAAAAGATTTTTCTCTGTGAGCAAGGGAACTATGGAATAATATGGGTTGCATAAAATCCATTTTTCAGTAAGCACAGTGGAGGAGGTATCCAGCTCTTCAAGGCAGTACTGATGGAGTTTCTGGTGCCCAGCCCCAAGCACCGGGGGTACATTCATGACCAGTACAAGCTGTGGTCATGAATCACTGTGCCAGAGATGATTTCACTACACCAGTACTAGGTAGGGTGGCTAGACAGAGTTCCACGCCATGTAGCTTCCAAGCCTGAGATTTATGAGCTCCCTAATAACCTTTAAAAAAATTTCTTTCTGTTCTGTTTTCGGTTAACCAAAAAAAAATTTTCCGTTTTGTTTGTTGTGCTATGGTAAAGTATCCTAACATGTTATATCAAATATAGAATGCCCACTACAGTGTCTGGCATGTAGTTAGTAATAAATGTATGTTAGCCATTAGTCTGCATTCATGATTCTAAGCATGGAATCAATAAGGGTTTCAAGTGTGTATAAAGATTTTAATTCCACGTGGTTCTTCAGGTGAATGCTTTATTCCTTCCCTGCTGGCCCAACCCTGGCTTTACAGTGGATTTTGTAACCAAGCAACATCATAACTTATTGATGTATCCTCCTCTACCCAGGAAAGGGCATGAAGACTTTTGCCTATTATCAGATAATATAATTTATCCAGGATGGTTTTTAGTCCTGTAACATTTATAGAGAAGCAATTAAAGTCTGGACCATTGCAATAGCCTTATAACGGCTTTCTCTGTTTTTGCTTTTGCTTCCCTACAGCCTATTCTCTGTCCATGAACAAACTCAAAATATTAACCAAAAAATCTCAATCCCCTGTTCAGAACTGTCTAATGGCTTCTTTCCACACTCAGAACTAAATTCAAATGCCCCATAATGACTTACAAGGCCTATGGGATCTAGGCCCTGGCTAACTTGTTGCCTTACCTTCTACCCTATTGCTTCCACACTCTTGCTCTGGCCATCCTGGCCTTATTGCATGAACCATCCAAGCTCATTCCTAACCTCAGGGCCTTCACACTTAATATTTTATTCCTCTGGAATATTCTTCCCTCTCTTCTTCACATCACCTTACTCCTTCAGTTCTATACTCAAAGGTGAGCTCCTTAGAGAACTCCACCCTGTCTAAAATACCCTATCTCTGTCCTCTTATCCTTTTTACTATTTAGTACTGATCACTAAAAAAAGTGTATTATACATTATCTGTCTTCCTCAGTACCATGTAAGTTCCAAAAAGGCAAAAACGTTCTCTTGGTAACCACTGTACTTCTTCCCTCTTTTTCTTGAGGATCTACGATGGAAATACCCACGCTGAATGTTATTGCTTCAGCCAGTATTATACAGGTGGCTCATAATAAAGAACAAAGTGGTATGTAGTAAACTTTAAGAAATTAGTGAAGTCTTGGCTTGTGTGGCTCAGTGGATTGAGTGCTGGCCTGCAAACCAAAGGGTCACCAGTTCGGTTCCTGGTCTGGGTATGTGCCTGGGTTGCAGGCCAGGTCCCCAGTGAGGGGGGGCACATGAGAGCCAACCACACATTGATATTTCTCTTCCTTTCTCCATCCCTTCCTCTCTATATATAAATAAATAAAATCTTAAAAAAAAAAGAAATTAGTTAAGACCCTAAAAAGGCAGACATTTTTTATAAGTAATATAGGATGTAGGAAAGGACGTGATAAAAAGGAATTAAGATTCTAAGGGCAGAAAAGATAGAATCATGGAAATCAACTAAGAGGCTGAAGCACTAAAATCATGCAAACTAGAAGTTTAAACTAGGGTGGAAGTAAGAATATAAATAGAAAATAGGAATGGAAAAGGATGAATGCAATAAATCTTTCTTATGAGATCCTGAAGAGATCTTTGTAACTGACTACACATAAAATAAAGACGAAAACAGAGAAGTTAGAAGTTCTGAGCTTCAATATTCAGAAAAATGGTGGTATCACTATCAAATAAAAAAAAGGGAAAAGGACAGGCTTGGAGGGAGAAAGGGTAATGTTTTCAACGTTAGTCATGCTATATTCAAGTTAACAGTGAGACATCTAGGTGAAAATGTGAGGCTATATAATACATACATCCTTTCAGCCCAGTCACAGCGTTACTGCAAAACAAACATGATGCCTTGCTATCTCATTAGATAAAATAATGCACAGTCTATTGTGTCTTGAAAAAATGACATTTGCAATCTACTTTGCTCTTCTTGTTTTAACATGATGAGTATCCACTGTAAAAGTTCCAGTACAACGAACAGACAAGTGTTGGAGAAGATGTGGAGAAAAGGGAATCCTCGTGCACTGATGGTGGGAATGAAGATTGGTGCACCCACTGTGGAAAGCAGTATGGAGTTAACTTAACAAATTAAAATGGAACTGCCTTATGACCCAGTGATTCTACTTCTAGGAATTTATCTGAAAAAACCCAAAACACTAATTTGAAAGAATACATGCACCCTTATGGTCACTGCAGCATTATTTACAATAGCCAAGATTTGGAAGCAACCCAAGTGTCCATCATTAGATGAGTGGATTAAAAAGCTGTTACCTGGACTTTAAAACAAAAAAAGGAACTCTTACCCTTTGCAACAGCATGAATGGACCTGGGAAACATTATGCTAAGTGAAATAAGCCAGTTAGAGAAAGACAAGTACCATATGATTTCACTCACATGTGGAGTCTAATGAATAAAATGAACTGCCGTGCAGCCTGGTTCCTAACAGGTCATGCACTGGTACTGGTCATTGCATCCCATCTCATTTTTAGAGAAGCATTATGTTGCAGGCAATAAACAAATTATTGCTACTGTTAACACTACTCTCTAAAAACATTCATTCAGTATCAGTACACTTCTCTTCATGCCACCCTCTGCTTCACAGAAGTAAGGGAGCCAAGTTGTGTTTATGTATTGTTTCCATAGCGAAAGTCTGTGCCTGCTTAATTTAACTAAAGCTGGAGCGTTAAAACCTGAAGGACACTATAGGACAGACTAGAGCAACCTCCATAAGAAGTTCTATTATATCAGTTCTACTAAATTACTTGGGGGGGGAATCTGAATATATTAGAAACATGACAACACATTGTAGAGATACTAAAAATACAAAATTAAATCTCAATAATATAAATTTCTTTAAACTGAAAATGTGCACATATCAGTATCCTATTAAAAAATCATCATCTGGAATTGGATCTTGGTGTATGAGGAAATACAAAATCTAAAGATAAAAATAAATCACACTCCCCATTTTTAAAATCAGTAACTTTTGGGATAATACTCAAATATTTATGCCTTAATAAAACTTATCACTGTATAATAAAGTATATGTACAGTTTTATGCAATTCTTCCCATGTGCAGATTTTCAAGTAACCACCGTATCAGTCAAGATACAGAATGTTTCCATCACCACAAATGAATGTTCTTGTGCTACCCCTTTATATCATCAACCTTCAACCCATCCCTGTTCCCCGGCAACTGCTCATCTAGTCTCCATCTACACAGCTTGGCCATTTTCAGAAAAGTTTTTTAAGAACCTGACAAACTACCTTCCAAAATGGCTAAACCACTTTACACTCCCAACAGCAGTTTATGAGGGATACACTTTCTTGGCATCCTTGTCAGTAATTAGTACTATCATTCCATTTTATGTTAACTGTTTTAGTAGGCATGTAGTGGTATCTCACTGTGGTTTTAATTTGCATTTTTTAAATTTTTAAAAAAGATTTTATTTATTTATTTCTTAGAGAGAGGGGAAGTGAGGGAGAAAGAGAAGGAGAGACACACTGATCAGGTGCCTCTCGCAAGCCCCCAACTGGGGGCCTGGCCCACAACCAAGGAATGTGCCCTGACAGGGAATTGAACCAGCAACCTTTTGGTTTGCAGGCTGGTGCCCAATCCAATGAGCCCTACCAGCTAGGGCTTGCATTCTTCTAATAATATAGACAAACTTTTCACATACTTACTGATCATCTTTCTCCTCCCTAGTAAAATGTTCATTCATGTCTTTTGCCATTTTCTATCTTAATTGGTTTTTAACGTTGAGAGTTCTTTATATATTCCCTCTCTCTATATATATATAATATATATAATGTTGTTTTGAGAGTTCTTTATATATTCTAGATAACAAGATCTAGAATAACAAGATCAGAGAATTATTCAGAATGTTAATCAAATGTTAACCATTGCTTGTTTCTGAGTATTTTAGATTTTGGGTAATGTACTGCTTTATTCTTTCTATTTTCCGTATTATATGGATTTTAAATGAGCATGTATTATATTTATAAACATCCATTTTTTTAAAATCAGAGAAATAACCATTTGATCACTGTAATCTTTTTTCCCTATCCAGAAAGTCAGTCCAGGAGAAGTATCCTTTTTTTTTTTAATTTTAATTGTTGTTCAAGTACAGTTTTCTGCCTTTTACCCCCAGAAATCTTTTTTTTTTTTTTTTAAGATTTTATTTATTTGTTTTTTAAAGACAGGGGAAGAGAGGAAGAAAGAGGGAGAGCAACATCAAAGTGCAAGAGATACATTGATCAGTTGTTTCTCGCATGCCTCCAGTTGGGAGCCTGGTATGTGCCCTAACTAGCAATTGAAGCAGTGACCTTTTGGTTCACAGGCCATTACTCAATCCACTTAGCCACACCAGCCAGGGCAAGAATATCTTTTAGCCTAGCAAGAAAAACTCAGTGTGGAAGTGCTGCCTTATCAACAAGGACACAAAACCTTAATAGAGGCTTTCTGGCTTTTAATTTTCTCTCTCCAGGCTCAGTAGTACCTAACTGAATAGACTCCATCACTAACAGATGCATAATTTCTGCAAAACATGCCCCCAAACTCTCATACCTTCACAACAGGGTGTCCACCAGTAGATGCTTTTACTGCTCCTCGGCTACCTTCAGTTTCATAATGGGCTCGATGATGAGTTTTAGGTTGCACTTCTATTTTCAGTTCACATTGTCCAAAATGAGTAGGTAAAGGCCAGTCTAGTGGAGGTAATGAAGATGTGCTATAAACAAAACACACAAAGATGCATTTCACCATACTATTACTGCCAAGCAGTGATGCAAATCACTTCTTTGCCGGCACCAACGTTTCTTCCTGTGGTCTTGGAAACAAAAAATTCTAAAATAAAAATGCACTTGGTAAGTTATAACACTGTATATGGTAGGTACTCAAGAAGTAATTCTTTAACCTGAAGAATAAAATAAATTTTATCAACCTTTTTGGTTTTCTGTTATTTTTTAAGAAAGGACAAATTCTAACATTTGTAAAACTACAACTGTTTCTCAACTGTGTGTATATAATTACAAAAGCAATCAAAAGAATGGTATGAGGCTATAGAAGTCAGTCTATGGTACATGTTGCTCTCCCCACTCCCCCACTGCTGCTACTCTTTACCCTATCTCTCTGAAATATTACCTATAGTTAATAATATATTGCAATTTGAGGTAAAAATTTAATTTTAATAATACTTAGCTTAAAAAATATTAGGCCTATCACAGCAGTATCTCTAAAGGTCAGTTTCAGAGAAACATGTCAAATTATCAGTAAAATAATTTCAAGAGCTTAAAGGGCTACAGGTTCACTTAGATATATCAACACTGAAAATATGAAATTAAAAAAGAAACAACTTATATATGTACAGGTCAAATATTAATGAACCCAAAGCTAGAAAGATTTGCGTTAAACAGTATTATCTTCTCGGTGATTGCCGAAATAGGACTTTAATGTCTTTTCTACCTTATAAAATGCTAGAATTCCTACTGTAAATTTCTAAATTATTTCACTGATTCCTTCAATGTCCTCATCCTAGCTTTACTAGCCATTGTGTAGCTCAATGGTATTAATTTGTATTAGTCTGAAACAACTCAACTTCATCAACTTTCAGCTACTTTCTGCATCTGTGCAGACTTAAGCAAAGTCATAAAAAAGATTAAGATAATTTTCAGAAGCAGAGTGATGGGCTCAAAGGTATCTTCAACACCATAATTTTACATTCTATTTTCTAAACATGTGGAGCCATAAATAAACATTCATACTAATGAAAAAGCTTTTTTTAAAATGTAAACAAAAAATTAAAAAAACAGATGCAACTCTATGTAGTGATTTACTACATGGTAAAGTTGTCTTTTCTAATCAATTTTATTTATTTTAGTTTTCTTTCATTGTTGTTCAGTTACAGTTGTTCTAATCAATTTTATACTACATCAATTCTATAAATAGTACTGTGATGACTGATAAGCCATTTGGAAAATGAAGTCATTACACTGTTCTTCAGTCCTTAGCTAGACTCAAGATTCTATATAAATATAAAATTTACAAATACAATATACTACAAATATTTATAATATAAATACTATATGTTACATACATATTATAAAATATATTAAAAACTTTATTAGAAAAAATGTGAAAATTAGATTTTCATTTATTTTTTAATTACTTTAGAGTAGGGTAAGGCTTTAAATATAACACAAAACTCAAAAGCCATAAAGGAAAACACAAATTTGAATACATAAAAATCAAAACTTCCTCTACACACTAAAAAACTTTACCAACTTATAAAAAAACAAAAATTATAAAAAAAAAACACTTGCTACAAATATGAAAAGGCAAATTTCATTTGTATCTTGAGCTCTTAAAAATATAAAAAGCTTATTCCCAACTAGTTATATTAGTAATTTAATTCACACTATAATTCATCTTTTACAGAAACCTTTTTTAGATAAGAAAATTCCTGCTAGCCCTGGCCAAATACCTGAGTTGGTTAGAGTGTTGTCCCAATACTCCAAGGTTGTGGGTTTGATCCCCGGTCAGGGTACATGCAAGAATCAACCAGTGAATGCATAACTAAGTAGGACAACAAATCAATATTTCTCTTTCTTTTTTCCTTCTTCTATCTAAAAATCAGTAAGTACAAAAACAAAGAAAATTCCTTCTGGAAATTCTTAAATGTACTTTGTTGTTATCTACAATTCATTATCTACACTTTAAAAATTACAACTTTATAACTTTAGCCTACTTAAAGATACTTTTAAGACTCAAAGGAAAATAAATGCAGACTTAAAGTTATTTGTCTGAAAGAAATTGAAAAAAAAAGGAGAGAGAGAGGAGGAAAAATGTTCAAACCATTTCATATAGATAATGTAGTTTTACATGCTACCAATAACCCATAAGTATGAATGACAAGGCAGCCATTTCATCAACTCACCGAAATATAGGGGTGTGGCCAGGCTTGGGTTTGCTCCAAGTAAAGTGTGAAGGAACTGAAAGAAACTGGTCACCACATGAGTCTTTCTTTAAAGGATACTGAGATCCAAGGCCATCATCTACTGAAGTCTCCCGAGATGGTGATAAACTCCCTTGATCATCTGAACAGAGCTCTAATTTTCCTGGTAATACAGTAGCTTGATCTTCAGATGTCTTCCTTGTTTTTAAAGGGATATCAGTCTCTACATAGTACTGAAATGGTGGAAGAAGTGCAGGACCAAGGCCTGATCCACCTTGGACAGAAGCATTGAGCCAGGTATCTTCTGTTACACTTCCCCTTGGGGAGTGGCCAGGAGAAGGAACAGGTGAGTGATGGGGTGAAAGGGACCCAGCATAACAAACCTCAGCACTAGAGTGCCGCCGTTTCCCACAGGGGGAAGTAGGCCTTGACGAGGGTCCGGAGGCTGGCCTGGGACTCAGCCAATTCTCATCAGTGACACTAGATCTAGGAGAGTGGCAAGGAGATTGCCTGGGTGACAAGGTGTGTCCCAGTCCATACTGTTGATGCCAGGACTCTTCTCCAGGACAGCCCCCTGGAGAGCCACCAGGAGAAGTCAGAGGGGATCCAAGAGTAAATCGGGCAGCAGCTTCATTCAATTCTGAATCCACATCATCATAAATGTGTGAAAGAGATTCACAAGATGATGCATCTGAGAACCAGCTCCTAGAAGAGATGCTGCTGGCAGGACTAGGACTAAGGGAAGACTCCCGGTAAGATGGCTCAAGAGGAAGATAGAGATGATCTCTAGAAGGCCTTTCCAAATATTCCTTTTCAGGGTCATTTATATGTAGGTCATCTTCAGGAGCATCTACTTCTTGATGACAGTTAGGAGAGATGGATGTGATTTGAATACTTGGGCACTCAAAGGGTTTGGGACCACCTAATGGGCTGTATTTAGATTCCGGAATCTCACAAGTTCCTTCATAGTTTTTGTGACCTTGGAGCTGAAACGATGGTGACAAAACAGAAGGATGAGACGGTAATCCATGATGTGGTAAGCAAAGTGGTGAGTTTAAAGTAGATGGAGGTGGATCTACATTAAAGATGTAAATGGATGCACAATCATCTGGCTCAAGATCTATCGGGGGGGAAGCAAAAAAAATCAGTAAAACAAGAAATTAGAAAATTTAGGTGTATAAATTACTAGATGAGAAAGTAAATGATAATAATAATTTTGATAGAAAATAGTGGGACATAAAAGGTACATCATTAGCTCCATTAAAGAGTGGTGTGTGTTTTGCCAAATGTTTCTGTAGATATACATAATTATTACATATATATGTAATTATGTATAGCTTTTTCTCTTTTCACATTTCCTAAAATGAAAATCAGAAAACATTACCTGAAAAAAATAAGCTTTTATAACAAATAATATCCATTAATTCTAAAAATAATCATAATTATAGAATGATATAATCTAATCATACAAATTCAGTCTCAACTAGGGTCTATGGGTTGAAGCAAGGTAAAGTATAAAACCAAGTCTTTGAAAGGTTTTTAGTTTTAAGTATACTCACTAAATGTATTTATTTATTTTTAAAGATTAAATTTATTTTTAGGCAGAGGGGAAGGGAAAGAGAAAGAGAGGGAAAGAAACATTAATGTGTGGTTGCTTCTCTCACACTCCCCATCAGGACCCTGGCCCGATACCCAGGCCATGTGCCCTGACTGAATCGAACCGGTGACACTTTGGTTCACAGGTCAGTGCTCAAACTACTGAGGTACACCAGCCAGGGCTACTCACTATATTTATTAATGAAAAGGATTACTGAATCAACTCAAGACTCCTAGATTCTTGTCTGCCTCTGCCATTTAACTGTGAGATTTTAGTCAAATCACTTAATCTCTCCAAGGCCTTAGTTTCCTTGCAGTAAAATTCAAAACTTCTTTTGTTGTTGTTAAGGGAATTACTATAATTAACAGTAACAGCTTTTTCTTCCACAGTAACACTATCAAGAATTCATACTCTGGTCACAGACCAGGTAATGAAAGCCCCATGATGCCATTGGATCATTTACCTCAACTAGAAAATAATTCATTGGGACCTTAACTTATGATTGGTTGTTAAAGTAATCCTAATAAGGACAGAATTTTTAAAATGCACCCCTTGCTGGAGTATTTACACCAAACGACTCCTGCCAAATTACCAACTGGGAATGTCTGCAGCAAAAAGGGCATTTTGCAACTTCACTTTTAGGGAGAAGTTATTATTACCTATTTTCACAGAGGCAGAAACACTGAGCTCTAGTACAAGGTACTGGTTGAACACCTTCACATTCTCCTAAGAGGTCATCATTAGGAAACCAAAGACAAAACTGTTCATAGATGCAAAAGAGATAAGCAAACTCTTAGCCTCTTCTCAAAAGTATCCAAGATCACATTGTTTCATTACATCAGTACCCCAAAAAGTAACCCACATCTTTAGACTCCTGATGTTGCTGACATTAGGCAGCACACACCCTACAACATCAACATAACTATTTAACTATTTCAGTAAGTTCTAGACTCTAGAGCTTTTAAGGTGTTGTGCGGTTCATGAACACATTCAGTAAAGAGTTTTTACATGTATTACAACAATAAAACAAACAAAATAAAACCCACCCCCATATTTTAAACTCTGGCTCTGCCAGTCCATAGCTGCGTGGACTTGGACAAGTTATTTAACCTGCTTGAACCTCAGATTTACGAGGCTGTTTTTTCTGTTAAACTGGCAGGAGTTGAGTATCACCTAAAACACATAGGACCATTTTTAAGACAAGCAACCTAACACAATGACTAAGAGTTAATGGGAACTCAATACAAGTCAATTACCCTGTTTTTCCCTTTTTAAAATTTAAAAGGGGGCCCTGGCTGGTGTGGCTCAATGGACTGAGCACCAGCCTGCACCCCAAAAAGTCACTGGTTCGGTTCCCGGTCAGGGCACATGCCTGGGCTGTAGGCCAGGTGCCCAGTTGGGGGCATATGAAAGGTAACCGAATGATGTTTCTGTCCCTCTCTTTCTCCCTCTCTCCCTCTCTCTCTAAAAAATAAATAAATAAAATCTTTAAAAAAAAAAAAGGAACATGAACATCCCGGAATCCCCTCCCTTTGCCTCTCGTCTAAGTCACTGCCCTTCCACCAAGAATAACAATATACTGACTTCTAAGTCTAGATTTATTGTGCCTGTATAACATACAACTGTGTCTTTCAGTATTTTTTTTTTTACTTTTTATTGAATTTATTGGGGTGATATTGATCAATAAAATTATTCAGGTATCCAATTCTATAATATATCATCTGTATATTGTATTGTGTGTTAACCACTGTCATTATTTTTTATATTTAATTGAGCTTTATAAAGTTTCTAAACAATTCTTTTTTTAATTATATTTTATTGATTATGCTCTTACAGTTATCCCATTTCTCCATCATTCCCCTCCACCCTGCACACCCCCTCCCACCTACATTCCCCCCTTTAGTTCATGTCCATGTGTCATAAGTTCTTTAGCTTCTACTTTTCCCACACTCTTCTTGCCCTCTGTCTATTTTCTACCTTCCATCTATGCTACTCATTTTCTGTACCTTTCCCCCCTCTCTCTTCCTCCCACTCGCCTGTAGATAACCCTCCATGTGATCTCCATTTCTGTGTTTCTATTCCTGTTCTAGTATTTGCTTAGTTTGCTTTTGTTTTAGGTGTGGTTGTTAATATCTGTGAGTTTGCTGTCTTTTTACTGTCATATTTTTTATCTTCTTTTTCTTAGATAAGTCCCTTTAACATTTCATATAATAAGGGCTTGGTGATGATGAACTCCTTTAACTTGACCTTATCTGATAAGCGCTTTATCTTTCCTTACATTCTAAATGACAGCTTTGCTGGATACAGCAATCTTGGATGTAGGTCCTTGACTTTCATGACTTGGAATACTTCTTTTCAGCCCCTTCTTGCCTGGAAGGTCTCTTGTGAGAAATCCACTGACAGTCTGATGGGAACTCCTTTGTAGGTGACTCTGCCCTTACCCCTTGCTGCTTCTAGAATTCTCTCATTGATTTTAACCTTGGCTAATGTAATGATGATGTGCCTTGGTGTGTCCCTCCTTGGGTCCAACTTCTTTGGGACTCTATGAGTTTCCTGGACTTCCTGGAAGTCTATTTCCTTTGCCAGATTGGGGAAATTCTCCTTTATTATTTGTTCAAATAAGTTTCCCACTTGTTGCTCTTCCTCTTCCCCTGCTGGTACCCCTATAATTCAGATGTTGGGACATTTAAAGATGTCCTGGAGGTTCCTAAGCCTCTCCTCATTTTTTTGAATTCTTGTTTCTTCATTCTTTTTTGTTTGGTTGTTTCTTTCTTCCTTCTGGTCCACTCCATTGATTTGAGTCCCAGTTTTCCTCCCATCACTATTGGTTCCCTGTTTTTCTTCATTTCATTTATTGTAGCCTTCATTTTTTCATCTAATTTGCGACCAAAATCAACCAATTCTGTGAGCTTTCTAATCACCAGAGCTTTGAACTGTGCTTCTGATAAGTTGGCTACCAGCGCTATGAGCTCTGCATCTGATAGGTTGACCACCTCCTGGTCGCTCAGATGAATTAGCTCCGGGCCCCCAGTCTGTTCTCCCTTTTGAGCCATGCTTGATTTTGTTTTTTTGTTTTTGTCTGGTTGTGGCTGTTACATAGTAAGGGGCGGAGCCTTACGCATTCACCAGGGTGGGGTAGCCCAGTTGCTGGGTAATGATGCTGTATGTGGGGGCTGGGTCAGAGAGAGAACAATGGCGCTTGCTCCACGCTCTTTCAGGGATCCCAGTCCCTTCAGCCTTTTTCCCCTATCAAATTGGGCCCTTCTGGTGCTAAATTTCCATGGGTGGGCCTGCGCACGTTCCAGTACCCAGTGGGTCTCCCCAGCGCACTCTCCTGGGAGGCTGGGACTCTCTCCAGCACCTCAGCCCCTACAAGTATTTTGAATGGGTGCTTTTAGGCTTCATTTCCCCGCACTAGGGCCCTGCATCGCGCAGTCTGTCTTGCTGCCTGTTTTCACCTGGTTTATCTGTGCACATATGTGTGTGTCCGCAGTCCGCCGACCTGTGCGCCCCACTTGGCCTCCTCATGGTCGGCAACACCGCAACCTGTATGCCTGGAGTGACTATGCGCCGGGACCACCACCGGCTTATCCCGCCACATTCTGACTCTGCCTGCTGGGTACTCCACCAGCCACTGACTCCACCCCTCTTACTGGTCTGGATGAATTGGACTCCTGCACAATTCAATTTTCTTTCTGTCCTGATTGGGTTTTTTTTTTTTTTTTGGTTTTATACTTTTGTTGTCCTTAATCTTGGTTGTGAGAGGAGGCACAGCGTGTCCAGCTACGCCTCCATCTTGGCCAGAAGTCCAGTTTCTAAACAAATTTCAACAACCCAAGTGTCCATCAAAAGACAAACAGATAAAAAAGTTATGGTGCATATGTAATATAATGGAATATTACCCAGCCATAAAAAAGAATGAAATCTTACCATCTGTAACAACATGGATGGACCTAGAAGGTATTATGCTTAGTGAAATAAGTCAATCACAGACAGACAAAGACCACATGGTTTCACTTATATGTGGAATCTAAGAAAATAAATAAAACTGAAACAGAGTCACTGACAGAAAAAGACTGATAGTTACCAGAGGGGAGGGGAGCTGGGGACTGGGTGAAAAAGGTGAAGAGATTAAGAGGTACTAATTGGTAGTTACAAAATAGTCATTGGGATATACAATAAAGTACAGGGAATATAGTAAATAATATTGTAATAACTATGTGCGGTGCAAGGGTGCTGGAAATATCAGGGGAAACCCTCTATAAAGTATGACTATCTAACCACTTTGCTGTACTCCTGAAACTAATACAAAATAATATTGTAAGTAAACTATAATTGAAAAATAAAATTTGAAGAGTCACTTATCATAGTTATTTCCTACATTTTATTTCATAAATAATGTAGCATTGACCACCTCTATATGAAAGGCTTTATGTCTGCCTTTGTTGTTCTTGTTCTTTGGGGATCATTTTATTTATGTCTTCTTTTGAATTAGCCTCCAAGGATAAATTCCTAAGGGTGGGGTTACTAAATCATAGGGTGCACCCATTTTCGGCACCCCTACTATGTAGAGACATTTATTTTAAAATACTTATTTTAATTTGTAACATTGGAAGGACATGAGTATCATCAGTTCTACTTCAGCTTCTCCCAACAGGACGTTATTTTTAAATTTAGTGTAATTTAGGAGTAAAATGGCTCTGTATAAAATATGATGTTTCTAGGCTGCAAAGAACAGAAAAACCAACTCAAAGTAGCTAAAAGGAGGGGAAAGTACTTACTATCCAATGCAGGGTCTGGCACAAATAATGCCCTTTTATTACAAAATCATAAGCATGTAATTCTGTAACAAAACAATATCACACTCAAACATATCACATGACATTTTAGGTAAAATGTTCAAATTGCTGTCCATCTCATGTAAGACATTCACGTGCCCTACCAACCACACTCGAGCAGGTATTATTTCAGCCAGACTCTGTATAATAAGAGTCCAAAGGTAGGACAGCTCCAGAATTGGTTAGTTTGTAAGTTTAATAAGGTCACGAAGAAAACATTTTCTATGTCCCCATTATGCCACTTTTGAGGGTGCTAAGTTTGTGCTGTTCACTTTCCAACCATGTATGTGTATTTTGTCCTAAACAAGAAGCAATGTAATCATTTGTTTAACAAATATTTTTGAGCAGCCTCTATATAGATGTTATGCTTTAGACACTGAAAACACAAGAGAACACAAAACAAAGGCCCCGTCCTCACAGAACTTACATTCTAGTAACATATGTTGGGTTGTGATATATAACATCAGACTGGACAAAAAGTTCATTTAGTTCTTTTCCGGACAATGGCTCTAGTAGTGCTTACTTGTCTTTAACTTCATTTGAAACAATTTTGTTAGATTACATTGTGACAGCTGTCATATCAGTGTACGTTTAAAAAGAAACATCAAAATTGGTGAATTTTTGTATAGCCATTTTAATACTGAAGATGGAAGAAAATATGCAACATTTTTGGCATATCATGCTTTTTATTTCAAGAAAGGTAAAAACACAACTGAAATGCAAAAAAGATTTGTGCAGTGTATGGAGAAGGTACTGTGACTGATCAAACATGTCAAAAGTGGTTTGCAAAGTTTCTTGGTACTACTGACATTTTGGCCAAATAATTCTTTGCAGTGGGACTGTCTTATGCAATGGAAGATGTTTAGCAGCACCCCTGGCCTCTACCCACTAGAAGCCAATAGCAGGAGAGAGACAACATACTCAAAATATCCAAATCAATAAAGTTATTGGTGAAAATAAAAAATGTGTCTTTATTTCACAGAAAAAACTAAATGGACTTTTTAGCCAACACAACAAAAGGGAAAATAAAATAGGGTGAGGAGAACAGAGTGAGAAAATGACAGAAAGTTAATTTAGATAGGGAGATCTGGAAAGGGTTCTTTCTCCAATATTTGAGGAGATACCAAAAGGATATTTGGAACTGAGCTATATAGAATCTAGGGAAAGAACACTGAAGGTAGAAGATATAGTAAATGCAAAGGCCTGAAGATGGACTATTTCTGGAGTATATGATAAAAAGCAAGAAAGCCAGTGGGAATAGAACTGAGGAGTTTGAATGAGAAGCAATAGGGGTGGGGGGATGACAGTAATTAGTCAAGTATCATACAGACCAGTAGAATGGCTGGTTTGTATTAGGAGATGAGAACCCACTGGAGGGTTCTAAGCAAAGGAGTGTCATGATCTGATATTCATTTAAATAAAAGACTATTGCAATGATCCAGGTACAAAAATAATGGGGCATGAGACCTGGGTGGTGATGGTTTATAAAAGAAGAAAAGCAGTAAAAAGTGAGATTTTTTAAAAAAATTAAGGTAGAGCTGATAACTCGCTGATGAATTGGATGTGAGCAAGGGAGGAGTCAGGTTGACACCAAGGTTTTGGGCCTGAGCTATTATTATAAGAACTGTATTTCTACCTCTGGCCAGGTGGCTCAGTTGGTTGGAGTGTCACCCCATATACCAAAGGTTGTGGGTTCAATTCCTGGTAAGATCACATGCCTAGGTTGAAGGTATGATCCTCACTCATGATGCGTATGGGAAGCAGCCGATCGATCTCTCTCTCTTTCTGTCCTTCCCTCTCTTCCTCCCCCACACCCTCTTAAGTCAATAAACCTATCCTGAGGTGAGGATTTTTTTTTAAAAAACCCTATATTTCTAATTACTGAAACAAAGAAAAAAGTGAGAGAGATTTAGAAAACATGAAAAAAAAAAAACCCTACTTTGGCCATGGCCAGTGTGGCTCAGTTGGTTGGAGCATCCTCCCATAAACCAAAAGGCTGCAGGTTCAATCCCAGTCAGGGGACATACCTAGGTTGCCCACTCAATCCCCTGTTGGATCTCCAGTTAGGGCGCATTCAGGAGGCAACCAATTGATCTCTCTCTCCTCCCACCCCTGTTCCTCTCTCTCTAAAAAAAGGAAAAAAAAAAGTCCTCAGGTGAGAATTTCAAAAATTCTACTTGGAACATACTAAATGTGAGATGCTAATAAGCTTCTCAAGTGGAGATAATCAAGTAGATACTTGTATATATAAAATCTTGGCAGGCCATTTAAATTTGAGAGTCATGAATGGACAGAGAATATTTTAAGCCATAAGGCCCAAAGAGATGACTAGGAATGGAGTGCAGATAAAGAAGAAGCAGGCAACTGAGGCATAAGGGATTCTGAACTTTAGGGATCAGAGAGACAAAAGAAGAATGAGCAAGAAAGCACTGTCAGTGAAACTGCAGAAGACCCAAAAGAGTATGGTATCCCAGAAAACAAGTAGAGAAAGTGCTTATTTACTCAACAACTATTTATAACACAACTACTATTTTCTAGAAACTGTTCTAGATGCCAGGTATATAGAGAATAAATAAGATATGCATGGTCCCTGCCCTCATGAAGCATACACAAAGACAAATTAAAAATTGTTGAGTACTACTAAGTGGTAGAAAAGAAACTAAAGGAACCTATTTTACAGAGAAGGTGGCTTTATGAGAAGGTAGCATGTAAACTAACATCTATAAGATAAAGTGAAAAAAAGTGGATAGAGAAGGTGACAGCTCCAACACAGGAGGGATAGTATAAGCAAACAGTGAGTCAAATAAGACTTTGAGGAAGTGAAAGGCCTGGTATGTGGCAAGAGCTATGAGCTGAAGGGGAAGAAGTAAAAGAAATAAAAACTAGAAAGATCATGATAAGGAGTTTGAATTTTATTTTAAGGCTAATAGAAACCATCAAAAAGTTTTAAAAAGGGAATGACATGATCTCTATTATATATAAGAATAACTTCAACTGCTCTATATCTAGTACCTTGCAAGTCCTGATGTTTATTAGTCCTATAGAAAAATATTTGTTAAAGTTGATAAAAGTATTTTCCCTTATACATTTTATATTAATCCCTAAGTTATATCAAAATCCTTAATCAGAAGTTTCTGAACCATGTATTTTCTTGGCAATATTATCAGTCTGGCTGAATCAGGATACTCGCCAAGAACTTTCTACAACTTAGCAATCACCTATTCAAAAGGTTGTTGTACAGAGAGAAGTGAGCAGGTCTCTGAACAATCCAACATACACAATGTAAAAGCTCATATTTTCAACTCACAGGAATTTTTGTTGGGCCCTCATTCAGACCCTCTATACATGATTTTAGTGATCCCACATTATTTGCTCATCTAGTCCACAGAATTAGAAACAGGAAATCAGAATGGAGAGAAGATAGTTGCAAAAGAAAAGGCAGTCAGAGTATCTTGGAATCATCCAGAGCAACTTGTTCTTTAAGAATTCTATCCAACTACTGTTTCTTTACAAGTTAAAATTTTCCTTTAAAATATATAACTTACAAATTTAGTTCATGTTCATTATTTCACAAATAGGATAGTAAATCTGGGACTGGCCAGAACACGTGGGTTTCATTCCTTGGGTCCCACTCACAAAATAAGAATTTAAAATGGCAGATTAAAAAAACTTACCCATCTGGGAGGAGAAGGGTGTGAGGAGACTAAATGGTAATGGAAAAAAAATACAAGATTAAATTAAAAAAAAAAAAAAAAAAACAACCCTCAACCATGTAAGTGTACAACAATGTGACCATACATAAGGCCACTAAACTGTACATTTAAAAATGGTTAAGATGGTCAATTTTCTGTTGTGCATATTTTATCACCATTAAAAAAACACCTTTTGTAAACAATTTTAATGATGGTATTAAAGCTGTACACCCCAGGATAGCTTTATCGTGTCTAAGGGGTGAGTGTACTTACAACTGACCTTTTTTTAAAATTCAGTATAACCCATGAATAATGTAAATGCTTGTTTTCCTTAAAATATAAAGAGAGAGCCCTAAGCTGCTCAACCTGTACATGTTATTGTCATAAAATGCATACTGCTGATACAAAAAAAAAAAATAATAATGCTGGTACCGCAGTTTAAAGGGGAGTAGCAACACCCTATCATATTAGCAGTCACTAATTTTTTTTTCACCACCACATGGTTGTAGTTAAAAATAAAAATCTAGTTGATAAAGTAGCAAAAATTATTAATTTATTAAACCTCAACCCTTTGAGGAAAAAAATGAAGGAGGGAAGGAAACAAAGTCACCCTTGGAGAACTATACTTTCATTCAAACATAATTATTGTACCAATGCCATTTTAATGTTTGATTGATGCTAAAATCCACATCCTTCCCCCAAACAAACTGTAGGTGAAGCAAACATTCTAAATCAGAATGATGCTGTTAAGAACTGTAGAGATCAGCCCTGGCTGGTGTAGCTCAGTGGATTGAGCGCGGGCCTGTGACCCAAAGGATTGTGGTTTGATTCCCAGTCAGGGCACATGGGGTTGCGGGCCAGTGCCCAGCGGGGGATGTACGAGAAGACACACATTGATGTTTCTCTCCCTCTCTCCTTCCCTCAATCACATTGATGTTTCTCTCCCTCTCTCCTTCCCTGCCCCCCTAGAGATAAAATAAATAAAATCTTTAAAAAAAGAAAGAAAGAAAAAGGAATTGTAGAGATGTTTCTCTCCCTCTCTCCTGCCCTTCCCCCCTAGAGATAAAATAAATAAAATCTTTTAAAAAAAGAAAGAAAAAGGAATTGTAGAGATGTTTCTCTCCCTCTCTCCTTCCCTCCCCCCCAAGAGATAAAATAAATAAAATCTTTTAAAAAAAGAAAGAAAAAGGAATTGTAGAGATCAGAATACAAAATGTGGAAGAATGCTGTTCTATCTTTTTCCCAAGTGTCACCAAAACTCAAGCTCTGGAAATTACATAAATGGCTACTAAAATCTCACTATGATTGGGGAGAAAATACAGACAACTGTAGTTGAACAGCAATAAAATAATTTTAATTAATTAATTAAAATCTCGCTATGATAGAGAGTCCTAGGTCCAGATTCCCAACTCCAGACTTCTCAAATTCATGGCACTTCAGAAATTTGACCATCTGAAGACTTATTTGCTCTGTGTTCCTTCAGCCACCAGGGGGCCCTATGCAAGCATGTAAGTAATCTGGACAACACAACAAAGCAGGGGTTGGCAAAATAAAGGCCAGGGACCAAACCTGGCCAATCACCTGTTGTTCCTGCACAGCTAACAGTCATCTCAAGTTAGATGAAAAAAGATCAAAATAATACTGTTCTATGACACAAAATAATGTGAAATTCAAATTCTGGCGTCCACAAATAAAGTTTTAATGGAACACAGCCATGTATTTGTATTCGTATTGTTGGCCCAGGGGTGTTCAACCTGCAGCCCGCAGGCCACATGCAGCCTAGGATGGCTGTAAACGTGGCTCGGTACAAAATTGCAAATTTACTTAAAACATTATGAACTTTTTTGTGATTATGTGTTGCAATGTATTTAATGTGTGGCCCAAGACAACTCTTCCTCCAGTGTGGTGCAGAGATGCCAAAAGGTGGGACAGCCCTGGAGAGGTTACTTCGACACAAGTATAGAGCTGAGTAGCTGTGACAGATATTACTTCCCAACATTACTTGGTACACAAACAAATTGCAGGGACACAGTTCTAACCTGACAGCATTCTGAGTGCATTACATATTGAGGTATTGCAACATTTTCTTAACTTATCAGTGTATCACTCAAAACAGGAAAGAGAAAAGTGGACTTCCAACTCAATGTCACGCTTTTAAGGCATAGCAGAATGTGAGTTTTTTTTGTTACCAAATTTAGATGGCAAAGCATTATGTTTATCGTGCAGTGAATGATGTGGCTGTGCTATAAGAATACCTTATGCATCGGTATCAATTACCATATTAAGCATTCACAATACTCTCAATTCACAGGAAAAAAAATAGAGAAAGCAGAATACCTTATCACAAAAGGATTTCTTCACAAAAAGAAAAACTAAAAATGAGGCTACAACCACAGAAAGTTTCTGAATGGCTCACTTCTTAGTCAAGCAAAGAAAGCCATTTACTTATGGTGATTTATTTAAATTGTGTTTGATTGCAGCAACTGAAGAAACCTGTTCAGAGAAAATAAACTTGTAGCAGCCTTTCAGCAAGAGTGGGTGGTTGAAAAATTGAGGACAACAGTAGCAACATCAATAGGGAATTACAAGACAAATGGTTTCAAGTGGTTTTCCTCAGCTCCTGATATGTAACCAGGTATTACTGATTCTGCACAGTTATTTATTTGAAGAGCCAATGCAGAGTTCAAAGGTTAAAGAATTAGCCTTCTGAATAGTCTACATGCACAATTTCAGGTAAGAAAATTTTCAAAGAAGAAAACAAGAGTAACACAAGCTAAGTGGACTCTGAGGATGTGTTATAACTGATACTGATAAAAAATATGTTACAAGAATACTATGATAATAAGAATACTACCAATTGTACAACACCAAAATAGAGAATCTACAAGAAACAGTCTTATATAAACACACAAATTACCAAAACTGACTCAACAGAAAATCTCTATAGATCAACAGCAAATAAAGAGATCAAATCATAGCCCAAAAATCTCCAAACAAAAAAAGTCCAGCACAAGATGGTGTCACTGGTAACTTCTACAAAGATTTAGAGAAGAATTAACAGCAATTCTCAAACTCTCCCAAAGAATAGAGAACACTTCCTAACATTCTATGAGGCCAGTATTACCTTCATACCAAAGCAGGATTCCACAAGAAAACTACAGAACATTATCCCTTATGAATACAGACAAAAATCCTGAGTAAGATACTAGCAAACCAAATCTAATAGCACATTAAAAGGAACAAATGGAATTTACCCCAGGAATGCAAGGGAAGTTCAAAATATAAAAATTACATTACTAGAATGAAGGGGGGAAAACACATGATCATCCGAATTGACACAGAAAAAAATATATAACAGAATGCAACACCCTTTCACGATGAGAAATAAATACCCAGCAAACTAGGAACAGAAGGAAACTTCCTTAAAATGATCAGTGGTATTTATGAAAAATTCACAGCTAACATCACACTTAATAGTGAAAAACTGAAAGTTTACCCCCTAAAATCAGGAACAAGACGATGCTAGCTTTCACCACTGTTATTCAACACTGTACTGGAAAGTCCTAACCAGAGCAATTAGGCAACAAAAAGAAGTAAAAAGGCATCCAAACTGTTAAGGAAGAAGTAAAACTATCTCTATTTACAGATACATAATTCTATATGTAGAAGGTCTCGCATAATCCACAAAACACAACTAGACTGATTAATGAATTCAGGAAAATTTCAGGGTAGAAGATCAAACACACAAAATGCAGTTGTGCTTCTATACACCAGCAATGAACACTCCAAAAAAGAAATTAAGAAGACAATTCTATTTACAGTAGCCTCCAAAAGAATACAATACTTAAGAATAAATTTAACTAGGGAAGCAAAAAAAACTTGTACACTAAAAACTACCAAAATACTGCTGAAAAGAAATTAAAGACCTAAATAAATGATAAGATTTTCATGTTCATGGACTGGAAGTGTTAATATTAACACTGCAATATTCCACAAAGCAATCTACAGAGTCAATGCAATATCTACTAAAATTTCTATGGCTTTTTCTGCAGAAATGGAAAGACCAATCCTCAAATTTATAAGGAACTGAAAGGGGCCAGGAACAACCAAAATAATATTGAAAACAACAACAACAAAAGACAACTCACACTTCACAATTCAAAACTTACTACAAAGCTACAAAGCAACAGTAATCAAAAGTGTGGTACTGGCATAAGGATAGTCATACAGACACTAAAGGAAGAGAATTGAGAGTCCAGAAATAAACCCAAAATATCTGTGGCTAATTAATTTTTGACAAGGGTGCTAAGACAATTCAATGGTGGAAAGAACTGTCCCTTCAACAAACAATGCTGGGACATCTGGACAACCACATACAAAAGAATGAAATTGAACCCCCACCTTATACTTGATATAAAAATTATCTCAAAATAGACCAATGACCTAAATATAAGAAATAAAACCATAATACATAGAAGAATACATAGGTGTATACCTTCATGACCTCGGATTTGGCCATGAGATTCTTAGATTTGATACTGAAAGTACAAGCTACAAAAGAAAGACTAGATAAAATGTACTTCATAAAAATTAAAACCTTTTGTGCATCAAAAGATATTATCAAGAAAGTGAAGGCAGACAACAGTGTGGTAACTGCAGGGGTATGGGGAGGTGGAGGGGATAGGAGGGATAAATGTAATGATGGAAGGAGACGACGGGGTGGTGGATATGCATGGAACTGTGTACCTGAAACCTGTATAATTTTTTAAACCAGTGTCACCACAATAAATTCAATGTTTAAAAAAGTAGCCTTGACTGGCATGGTTCAGTGGGTTGGGTGCCACCCGTTCAATTCCTGGTCAGGGCACATGCCTGGGTTGCAGGACAGGTCCCTGGCTGGGGGCATGCAAGAAGCAACCAATCCATATTTCTCTTGCACATCAATGTTTCTTTCCCTCTCTTTCTCCCTCCCTTTCCTCTCTTCCTAAAAAATAAATAAATAAATAAAATATTTAAAAGATTTTTAGAGAGAGGGGAAGGGAGGGAGAAAGAGAGGCAAAGAAACATTGATGTGCCTCTTGCATGCCCCCAACCAGGGACCTGGCCCACAACACAGGCATGTGCCCTGACCAGAAATTGAACGGGTGACTTTTCTATTTGTGGACAACACCTAACCCACTGAGCCGCACCAATCAGGGCAAAATAAATAAAATCTTTTAAAAATACGGGCAAAGGACTTAAATAGACATTTCTTCAAAGACGACATATGAATTGCCAACAAGCACATGAAGTGATGATCAACATCCCTGGTTGATCATTAATGAAGTGCAAAACACCACCAAAGATACTATTTCACACCCAGAAGGATGGCTATCATTTAAAATACACACAACTACACACACAGAAAATAACAAGAGTTGGTGAGGCTGTGGAGATATAGCAACTCTCATACATTAGTGGTGGCAGAATAAAATATGCAGTCACTGTGGAAAACAGTTTGGCAATGCCTCAAAAAGTTAACATGTAATTACCATAGGACCCAGCAATTCCACCTCTAGGTGGAATCCAAGAAAATGCAGACATATGTCTTCACAGAAAATTGTACACAAATGTTTACAGCAACATTATCCATAATAGCCAAACAGTACAAACAATCCAAATGTCCATCAATAGATGAATGAGGAAGCAAATTATGAAATATACATACAATGGATTATTCACCCATTAAGAGGAGCAAAATAGTGACAGATGCTGTAAGCTGGATGAACCTACAAACACTACTAAGGAAAAGAAGCCAGACAAAAAAGGTCGTATATTTTGTATGATGCAGTTTATATATTTAAACAGTCAAAATCATAGAGATAGAAAGCAGATTAGAAGTCACCAGAGGATATGAGGGTGGGGGAGAGGAAATGGGGAGCAATTACTTAATGGTTATGGGTGTTTTTAAGGGGTGATGAAAAAGTTTTGAAATTAGAGCGAGCTGGTGGTTGCACAACACTGTAAATACACTAAATGCCACTTAACTGAAGACTTTTAAGTGGTTAACTTTATGTTATGTAATTTTCACCTCAATAAAAAACAAAAATAAATCAAAAGAACTTGACAGTGGAATGAATACACACATTTGCCTATTCCCAATTGAAACTCCACTAAATGATAGTAAATGTTTTTTTTAAGGGTGTAAACTCACAAAAACAAAAAGGGCAGGAGGTGAAACCACAACAACACTTTTAGAAGCTGGAATGCAGTACTCATGGTAACTGATTTAGCACCTGAAAAAGCTAAAACTTAAGCCAGCAGTGAAAAGAAAACTGATTTCAAACAACAGAAAAATGACCTCCAAACACTCAGGAAATGCACTACATTACATCGGGTACTTTTGGAAGTTGAGGTGAAGATAAAGCTAAAAACAAGATTGGCACAAAGCTTGCTTAAATGACTTAAAATCTTCCTGATTTTCCATGCCTCCTCACTCTGCATTACTGGGTATATGTTCTTCTAGGCACAAGGCTGAAGACTTCCTGAAGAGGTAAAACAGAAGGACAACTGAGAGCCAGGGTAACCACACTGAAAACAGTGATGAAACAGAAGTCTCTCTAAAATTTGTATATTGAAATCCCCAGTACTTTACCCTCCCTTGGCTCATAGTGTATAAATGGGCTTATACTTCACAGGCAATAGTATAAGCCCCTTTCTGGAGAATTCTACTTTGGGGGATTAGCCAAAGAGAAAAGACCTACAGGTAATGACATCACCGGTTACAGTAACCTAGTAAAATTCCTACAGCAAGGGCTGCAGTTAGCAAGTGACACTTAGGATCACAGAACTGACATTAATATTTTGGTGTTCCATTTTAAAAAATAAGTAGAGTCATAAATCATCAAACATCTGAGAAAAGCTTCAACATTAAAGACAGGCAAGAGGTAAAGTGGAGGAAAAAGACTATGCAGTAAGAGGGAAACCTCAAAAATAAAAACAAAACCTATCCTCAATAACCTGAAGGGGAAAAGATATTATAACCTTGAAATAAGAACATGTGCTTATTAAAAAAGATAAAATAAAAACCCCTAGAAATTAAAAATAACAAATTGAAGGTTTAAAAAAAAATGGAAAGATCAAGGTAAAAAAGTTTTTCCTTAGCTGGTGTAGCTCAGTGGATTGAGCACCAGCCTGCAAACCAAAGGGTCGCTGGTTCTATTCCCAGTCAGGGCACATGCCTGGGTTGTGGGCCAAGTCCCCAATGGGAGGCATGTGAGAGGCAACCTCACAATGACGTTTCTTTCCTTCCCTTCCCCTGTCTAAAAATAAATAAATAAAATCTTTAAAAAAAAATTTTAACAAAGAGTAAAGCAAAGAGACAAGTTCCAGAAGAAAACAGAAAATGAAAAGAAAGAAATAAAGGCTGGCCTCACTGAGAGGCCAGCGCAATGGATGAAAACAAATCCATACTAACACATATAAATATGAAATTTCAGAACATAAAGGACAAAGAAAAGAACCTAAAAGACTGGGAGGAGAACCCATTACACACGAAGAACAGAAGAAACTTCTCAAGAGTAAAACTGGAAGCTAGAATAAAATGGAGAGCAATATCTTCAAATTTTGAGAATAATTTAAATCTAATCTAGAATTATACACCAGCAATAACTAAGTGTGAAGGGAGAATAAAGACATTTTTAAATATATAAGGTCCCAGGCCCTGGCTGCTGTAGCTCAGTGGATTGAGCACAGGCCTGTGAACCAAAAGATCGCGGTTCTATTCCCAGTCAGGGCACATGCCTGGGTTGCAGGACAGTTCCTGGCAGGGGACGCATGAGAGGCAACCATACACTGATGTTTCTCTCCCTCTCTCCTTCCCTTCCCCTCTAAAAGATAAATAAATAACGTCTTTAAAAAATAAATAAATAAATAGATAAGGTCTCAAAAATTTACCTCCCATTGCCTTCAGCTACTGGAGAAAGTACTCCAGAATGAGTGTAAAGGAATCAAGCAAAAGGAGGACATGTACCCAAGAAACATGTGATCCAACACACACGTGATTCAACACAACAGAAAGGCAAAGGGACTCTTCAAAATGATAGAAAGGGGAGATCTCAGAATGAGAGATGTACAATAGCCCAGTCCCGATTACACAAGGTTAGAAGGCTCTGAGAGAGAAGTCTCCAAGAAAATAAAATTGACAAAATAACTGATATGTTTAGGAATGAATTAGGGTAAGTACAAAGAACAATAACAACAATCATTAACTCTAAAAAAATAAACTGTATAAGGAAAGAAAAGTAATAATACTATACTATATAACTTAGCTATGAATAGCACAATATGTAGTCATAAATAATATTAATCTAACCACAATTATGATATAACCATATTGGAGAATGAGAAATGTGCTCAAGTGAAATCAGGAGTGACAATGTATTAATCTTACCTTCACTTTCTACAGTGGGAAGTCAACAGAAAAAGGCTAAAACTGAAAAATCAAGAAATAACAATATGAGCATTTTATCTAAAAATCTGAAGGCAAATACCAAAAGAAACTGCTGAAAGAAATGAAAGCAACTGCCACAAGGCAGGGGAAAAAGGAAAGTGAAATAGACGCAGTCAAGGAACTTTTCCCAGAACACACTTTACTTAACAATTTGATTCTTTAAACAAAGAAAGGCATGTATAACTTCTATGATACTTGTAGTAACTACAAAAAGAAATAAAATTTGCAAGAAAAATTAGTTAACAAGCTATTAATTGGCTGAATTCAAAACAATTCAGAATCTTGGACGGGAAAATTAGCACATTAGAAATGGAATTAGAACAAAAATGATGAGTTAATTTTAAAAAAGGAAAATTAATGTTGAAAATGAGATTATATTAACAGAGCTAGAGTCAGAAAAAAAATGCAATAGGAAGTAAAAAAGAAAGTGAACTAATTTATACCCAAGTTCATTAAGCAAAGGAAATCCACTTTATTCAAGAACATATTAAGAAGCAGCGTACCAGAATAAATGTGGAATTTCACACAGGTACTTAATTCTAGTATATCCTACGAAAGCAGAAAGAAAACACTTCCTGAGAAGAGTTTCAAAAAACCAAACAATGCCACTATTTTTAGGTTCTATCAGTGCTGGAAAATCATAATAATAATTAACAGTTAATCAAAGGAATTCTCACACAAAAAAAGAAAATATGGGAGACTCACTTGGCGACCATTTACAGTATTTAGCATTACTATGATGCTTGATCATAGGGACAGAGTCAACAGCATAGAAATAGTGCTGCAATCACACCTTAACATCCACATGTAGGAAAAAATAAATATGGTCAATGTATAAGAGAACACAGAATGTATACTAGTATGCTCTTGTAAAAATAAAAATTATATATATGCCAAACAATGTAATTTTCTCCTAAGATCGTCATTATGGTGCCTATAAGGAGACTACAATTAGTATAAAATTAAGTATATCTAGATTATAACAAATCTTTGAGTCCTTTCCATGTGACGTTCTCACCAACAGGCAAAAAATCGTAATAGCAATTAGGTGGGTAAAGAGTTGCTTTGAAAACAGTGAGCCACAGATGTCAGCATTTAGAACCTATGCTTTTCAAGTTACCTATAACAATATAAAGATATCAAATATATATTCATGTTTCCAAATATTATACTATTTGTAGTAATTATATACAATGGCAGCTACTATGGAAGATGAAATTCAGAATGACCATGAGAAGAGCTGGGGGGAAAAAATCCCTTAAAAGCAGAGAGAAAACAACAAAGTGGTCTAATAATTACAATTCCAACATAAACACAGAATAGAATCACACTAGACAAAAATTAGAGTATGTATCATATATTTAGGAGGTAGTACGGAATAACACAATAAGCAGGGGTCAGGGAATCAAAGGAGAAAAAGAGAATGGAGAATAATGACTTTGGAGTCAAATAGACCACTTCAGTTCATCAAGTCAATCTGCTGAATTTCAGTTACCTTATCTGTAAATTGAGGATAACATCTACACTGAAAGGTTGTTGTGAGGATTCTAGATAATCTGTGTCAACAGCTAGCACTGTACCCAGAACAGACATCAAATAAATGTTAGATCTATTATATACAGAACATTAATAGAACAGAAATAAATCTGGGTCTCAATAACGTGTATATTACTACTGACTATAATTTTTAAGTCAACAATAAGGTTCCATTACTTAAACTAACAGCATATTATCAGATGATAATAAAATCATAATATAAAAATTTTTAAAGCAGTCCTCTAACAAATCATATCAGTAAGTCCTTTACCAAGTGATATGGATATTAATCCTACACTTTGAATGAGCATGCATATAAGATCTATAGTTTCTAGAAAGAAATTCCTGTAACATAGATGAAATTCCTGTAACATAGATCCTCCACTTCTCCCAAATCCAGCACTCCCTCTTAGATAGTTTCTTCTCTTAATCCCTTACTGCTCTGCACTTTTCCCCTGGGCTTCAGGTTACTAACAAGGATGACACTACCCATCCAACTTCTGTCTGCCTCAATCTCTTAACAGATTACCTCCACCCCCAGCTCTCTAATTTAAAGCTGGTTCCCCCAGGATGCTGCTTCACTTGCAGTTATTGCAGTGACACCCCATTTAGCAAGGGATCTTGATTCTACTTGACAAGGATAGCACAGAGCCACTACCTTCTACACCACCCTCAAAAATATGCCCTGGCTGGTGTAGTTTAGTGGATTGAATGCCGGCCTGCAAACTGAGTTGCCAGTTTGATTCCCAGTTAGGGCACATGCCTGGGTTACAGGCCAGGTCCTGGTTGGGGGCATGTGAGAGGCAACCGATTTACGTTTCTCTTGCACACTGATGTTCTTCTCCCCCTCTTTCTCCCTCCCTTTCCTCGCTCTCTAAAAATAAATGAATATAAAATTTAAAAATGTGTGTGTGTACCTATAAATATCTAATTTATCCTTTTACTTCTTTCTTTTTCTGGGGAAAAAACTGACTTATCTCCCATATAAAGCTAATCTCCCCATCTAAATTCCATTCCCTAGTCCCATCAGGTGTCTTCTCTTCCACAGTTTCAACATTCTCCTTCTCTCCATGGGGTACTCCCTTCAATCTGCCAGTTCCTTTAAAAAGCTTCTTTGAGATCTGAGTTCTTTTTTTAGATTCTTCTCTCTCTACACCAGTTCTCAATTGGGACCATTTTGCTTCCCAGGGATGATTTGACAATGTCTGGAGGAGGTTTTGGTTGTCACATCTACAGGGATACTACTGGCATATAGCAAGTAGGTGCCCAGAATGATGCTAAACATTCTACAATACATAACTCAGACTCCCAAAATAAAGAATTATCAGTGTGAAATGTCAACTGTGGCAAAGTTGAGAGACCCTGATCTAAATACTCAATTCTGAGGCCCAGGCCAGTATGACTTAGTTGGTTGGAGCATCATCCCATATACCAAAAAGAGTTGCAGGTTCAATTCTTGGTCAGGGCATATACCTATGTTGCAGGTTTGATCCCCCATTAGGGTGCTACCAATCGATGTTTCTCTTTCACATATATGTTTCCCTTCCTCTTTCTCTTAAAAAAAAAAAAAAAAAAAGGGCAATGAAAAAAATGTCCTCTGGGGAAGATGAAATAAAAAATAAATTTTTAGAAAGAGTAGTATACTGTCCCTGTCTCCACTTTCTCTTTTTCCCTCACTTTCAAAGTTATATGGCTTCAGATCTTATCCATCCACTGAAACAGCCCTTAATACAGTCTGCACACCTGTATCAATCTCCCTGAAGAAGTAGATATTAACCCTTCCTCCTTAAACTACTCTGCTTGAAAGGCAATAATAAAAATGAAAGCAGAAAATAAATGAAACAGAAAACAGAGTAAAATCAATGAAACCAAAATATGATTCTTTGAAATCTAGTAAACTGAACACTTATGTTCACACAAAAACCTGTATGTGACTCTTTGCAGCAAATTTATTAATTGCCAATTATCAGGAACCAAGATATCTTTCAACAGGTGAATGGATCCACTACCTTCAGGACATCCATACAGTGGAATACTTTATAGTGATAAAAAGAAACTAGCAAGTGATATATACAATGACATGAATGAATGTTATCTTAAATGCACCTTGCAAAGTGAAAGAAACTAGACGCAAAGGGAAGAAGGAGTGGGTTAACTACAAAGAGGGCCCATGGGAGATTTTTAAGATGATGGAACTCTTCTGTATGCTACTGGGGTAAGGAATACTTAACTCTAAGCGTTTGTCAAAACCCACACAACCGTGTATCACAAAGAATGAATTTTAACATATACAAATTTTAAAAAATAACTTAAGGTTTGGGGCGATTCCAAGATGGAATGCACACAATGGGAAAAGAATGTACTATATATTACAAGCATATAAGCTCAAGGAAGTATCCAGTATATATTAAAAAAAAAAAAAAAAAAAAAAAAAAAAAAAAAAAAAAAAAAAAAAAAAAAAAAAAAAAAAAAAAAAAAAAAAAAAAAAAAAAAAAAAAAAAAAAAAAAAAAAAAAAAAAAAAAAAAAAAAAAAAAAAAAAAAAAAAAAAAA
>PVKU01001045.1:157853-277388 GCA_004027475.1 Anoura caudifer | reverse complement strand
GCAAGGATGTGAAGAAATTTGAACTTTCATACATTGCTAATAGGAATGTAAAATGGTGTTGCTAGTGTGTAAAAGTCTGTTATCTCCTCAAAGAGTTAAATATGGGCCCTGGCTGGTACAGCTCAGTGGATTGAGTGCAGGCCTGTGAACCAAAGGATTGCGGTTCAATCCCCAATCAGGGCACATGCCTGGGTTGCAGGCCAGTTCCTGGCAGGGGATGCACAAGAGGCAACCACACATTGATATTTCTCTCCCTCCTTCCCTTCTTCTCGAAGGATAAATAAATAAAATAAATAAATAAAAATAAAAAATAAATATTAAAGAGTTAAACATGGAATTAACATGTAATCAAATGAAAACACATCCACATACATTAGAAACCATATCCACATATGCAAGAACTTTGTACATGAATATTTATAGCAACACTTACAATAGTAAGACCTGTACACTGAAAACTACAAACTATAGCTGAGAAATTAAACAGTAGTGATGTATAATAAAGCATTAAAAATATATAATAAAATAATTAAATGAAGAGAGACGTTTTACTCATGGATTGATTGGAAGACTCAATACTGATATCGGTTCTCCCAAAACTAGTCTACAGATTCAATATAATCCTAATCAAAATTCTAACAGTTATTTTTGCAGAAATTGGAAAGCTGATTCTAAAATTTTTGTAAAAAGCCTAAGGATTTAGAATAGCCCAAACAATTTGATAAAAACATTGTTGAAAAAGTGACACTGTGTGATTTCAAGAGTTACTATAAAGGTACAGTAATCATGATACTGTAGTTATCAGTAAAGGACACAATGCTCAAAAGAGGAGTCCAAAGTAACCTACCCATATACAGTCAACTATTTTTGACAAAGGTGAAAAGACAATGCAGTGGAGAAAGGACAGCCTTTTCAATAAATGAGACTAGAAGAATTGGATATCCATTATGTAAAAAACAATGAATGTGAGTCCATATCTTACACCATGCACAAAAAAATTAACTCAAAATCCTCACCAGAGGACATGTTTATTGATCAGAAAGAAAGGGAAGAGAGAAAAGTGAAGCGGAGAGGAAAAAGGAGAGGAAAGAGTAGAGGCCAGAAGAGAAGAGGAGAGGGAGAGGGGAGGAGCAGAGGAAAAGAGAGGGGGAATGGGAGGAGGACAGGAGAGGAGGAGGAGGGAAGAGAGAGGGAGAGAGAGAGAGAAAAACAATGATCAGTTGCCTCTGCCTCCCTTACACGCCTGGACCAGGGATGCAACCCTCAACCTTTTGGTGTATGGGACAATGCTCCAATCAACTAAGCCACTCAGCCAGGGGTAGAAGAAAATCGTTGTGAACTTAGTTTAAGCAAATATTTCTTATATGTAACATCAAAAGCACAACCCATAAAAGAACAAATTGATAAATCAAACTTCATTAAAACTAAAAAATTCTGCAAAAGACACTGTTAATGAAAGCCATGGATTGGGGAAACACTTTGCAAAGCATATATCTGACAAACGACTTGTGACTAATAAAAAGTAAAGAACTCTCAAAACTCAGTAACAAGAAAATCCAATTTTAAAAGAGGCAAAGAATTCAATGGGCATGACTAAAAGTGATATAGATGATTTAAAAAGATGTTTAAAGTATTAGTCATTAGGAAAATATAAATTAAAACCATAATGAGCCTAGCTGGGTAGCTCAGTTGGTTAGAGAGTTGTGCCAGTACACCAAGATTACAGGTTCAATCTCAGGTCAAGGCACATATTGTACAAGAATCAACCAATGAAATAAGTGAAACAACAAAAATTGATATTTCTCTCTCTCTCTCTTCCCCTTTCCTCTCTCTCTAAATAAATATAATTTTTAATTAAAAAATATGAGATACCACTAAAACACCCTTCAGAATGACTGAAATAAAAAATGGTGACACCACTAAATGCTACCTAAGATGCAGAGAAACTGGGCAACCTATGCACTGCTGATGGGAATGTAAAAGTTTGTCAGTTTCTCATAAAACTAAACTCCCATACTGGAGGTTGGAAGGCAACTATTTTGGGGAATTTATAACCAGAGAAATAAAACTTATATTCAAACAAAACCTGTACATAAATGTTCATTGTAACTTTATTCATAATAGCCAATAACTGCCAATAATCAAATGTTCTTCAATGGGTAAAAGGTTAATACACAAGTTATAAAACATCCATATCATAGAATACTACTCAGTAATTAAAAGGAACAAACTTAATACATGCAACAATTTGTAAGGATCTCTAGGGAACTATACTGAGTGTTAAAAGCCAACCTTAAAAGGTTTAAATACGATGTGACTCAATTTCTATAACACTTTCTTGAAATAAAATTATGGAGATGGAGAACAGATTAGTGGTTGCCAGGATTAGAGACTGGGGAGGGGAGGAGGGAGGGAAGTGGGTGTGACCATAAAGAGGTTAGTGAGATGGAACTTTGTGGTAATGGAACAGTTCTGTATCTTGACTGTGGTGATGGTTACATGAATCAACACATGTAACAAAATGGCACAGAACTACAAACGCACACACACACAAATGAGTGCATGTAAAATTGATTACATCTGAATATGTTCGGTAGATTGTACCAATGTCATTTTCCTGGTCTTGATATTATACTATTGTTACGCAAGATGATATTGGGGAAATCTGGGAGAAGGATACCCAGAACTTCTCCCTTTATATATATTTTTGTAACTTTCTGTGAATCTATAATTATTTCAAAATAAAAAGTTTTAAATAAGCAAGACTTGAACAGACACTTCATCAAATAGCAAAAAAGCACATAAAAAGATGCTCAACAGTATCAGTCATTAGGGAAATATAAAATAAAACCATAAGAAGATATTACTACACACCTATTTGAATACCTAAAACTAAAAGTATTAACCATACCAAATGGTGAGGATGTGGAAATGTTTATTTCAACTTCTGATGACATGTGAAATGATACACCCACCCCAGAAAAGTTTGGCAGTTTCTCAAAAAGTTAAACTTACACCTATCATATGATCCAAGGGTAAAGGAAATGTGTCTACACACAGACTTATGCATGAATGCTCAGAGCAGCTTTATTTGTGATAGCTCAAACCTGGAAACAATCTATAAGTCCATCAAGAGGTGAATGGCTAAACAAATTGTAGTATATGCACATGATGGGAACTACTCTCCAATAAAAATGAATAATCCATTGATATGCTCAATAACATGGATAAATCTCAAAATAAAAATGCCGAATGCAAGAAGCCAGACGAAAAAGAGTATATACTTAATGGCTCTGTTTATATGTTTTCTATAGTAACTTCAGTGGTTGTCTGAGGAAAGGTGAGTGGGAGGGAATGATTACAAGGAAACTTTTGGGGGTGATGAGTATGTTCACTATCTTGAATGTGGTGAAAATTTCATAGATATACATGTGTCAAAACTTATCAAACTGTACACTTTAAATAACTACAGCTTATTACTGAATGGAATCAGAATATGCCACACTGAAATATGCCTCTTTGGCATAAGGCTTATTTAAGCTGAATGCAACTGAAAAACAGATGACACAGAAAAAACTTTCTGCCCTCTCCCTTTCTGCCTAAAAGCAGGGTACAATTCTCTTCATAAAGGAGACATGAATTTCCATTTATAAAGCTGTTCCTTCTATAGTACCAGGAAAAGGTACATAACAAATATTATTAAACACCCTTATTTATCATACATTTCCTAGGCAACTTGCTGAAATCTACAGTCTCTAGAAGCCAAAACTCCCCTTTTACTTTGTCTAGTCTCTGCTCCACACTTTTTCATTCTGGTAAAATGATATATAAGCTCCCCAAAGTTTTCATAGTGCCTGGCACACTTTATTAAATTGAATCATCTTACCCCTTTTCCCACCTCCAAACTCTCTTCTCCATGACCCCAACTGACCCAAACTAGAAAAAGAGAAATAATCCTAGCCTCCTTACTCAATTGATACCAGGTCCTATTGATTTCTTTCCCCTAAATCTGTCTCAGCTTTATTCCTACCTTGCAATTTTCACTACTCTACCCTTATTATTTCTCAGATCCAATATTTGTCCCCATCTCCATTCCTGTCTTACTCATTCCATTACCCACAGGGTAGACATGTGGGCTAAGACAAATCCGACATTCCTGTCGAGCTTGGAATCCTTGAATGGCTCCTTGCTATCTTCAATCTAAAATCCAAACTCCTCACTACAGCATAACAGGCTCTCCATCTCCAGCCACATCTGGATACTTTAGCCTGATATTCAACCTTTCCAAATTAAAGGCCTATGCTCTGTAACTTGTGTCTTTGGGTGTGTTCATCAGTGGGCTTGAAATGTACATCCTCTCTTATCTACCTAGGAAACTCACCATACTGGATTCAGCTTGACTGTAACTTCTCTGACCTCTCAAAGTTAAGCTCTTTGTCATTTATGCTCTCACAGGGCCTTCTCTGTACCTGTATTATTTACACGCTCATTCCAATAAAGTTGACACAATAAATTTCATTAAAAGATTGAGTGGTTTAGTTTATTCACTCAGTTAATGGTCTTGGGGTCCCTTCCCTTTTGAGATCTTATTCAATGTTCTTGTCTGGTTTCTACTTTCTCTTCCCAGTGCATATCCTTCTAGTTTATCTTTTAATAAACACTAGTTCCTTTCAGACTATTCTTAAAGACAAAGAGTAAAATAACACTAAAAAAAATTTAAAAAATACTATTTCCATTTTTGACAAGTCAGGATTGGCTTAATTAGATGACTCTGTCTTCACACCTAATTTTTTAAAAATTTATTTTAGAGAAAAAATAAAATTTAAAAAATTGATCTTAGAGATGAAGGGGAAGAAAGAAAGAGAGAAACATTGATTTGTTGTTCCACTTATTTATGCATTCATTAGTTGCTTCTTGTATGTGCCCTGACCAGGAACTGAACCTGCAACCTTGGCGTATCGGGATGACGTTCTAACGAACTGATCTACTGGGACAAAGCTTGTCTTTATGCTTCTGCATTATCTGCATGACCATATGACTCCCCTTGAGCCACACAAGGAGCATAAAAATCTACTAGCCATACTTCATTCTCTGCACTTAAATAACTCCCATGTCCACCCTCAAGAACTTTGACAACACAAGAGAAAAAGCCAATGCCAGAAAAAGTAATTGCATAGTAAAAATCATTTTTATATTTTAAAGTTCCTCAACTGCTAACACACTATGAATAGTAGGTGCAGAGGATTCTTTTGGTTGATTCCTCCCTCACTCCCACCACCAGCATCTATTTTCTCCTTCCTCCAAACAGATTTTCGTCCATATATCCACTCCTCTCCCATGCAGCCATGTGCTTCAGGGAAAGCCAACCACATCCTCAGGCCAAGGGATAGGCCTGGCTGACTAAGAATAATTCCATCAGTCTTTACCAGTGACTAATTTAGGAAAAGGGAAAGTAACCCAATTTTGGTCAATGAAATGAGAGGTTAAGTTTGCTGTAGGCTTCTGGAAAAGGCCTTCCTCACTTTTAGAGCCAGGTGAAGAACGTGTGTGTGTCTCTTTCCTTTCCCCAACCAAATATAACTATTTGGAAATGTTTAAACTAGAAAATTTAAAGTACTACTATTCCTTTCAAATAGTGATCAGATGATAAAAGTCAGTAAGTTTCAAAATAGTAATCAGTCAACATGTACTGGGTAATATGACGAAAGAGCCTTCTTGCCTTTGCTCTGAAAAGGAGAGTTCTGGAAAAGCTCAGAAACAACCGGCTGTGTGTGTAAAAAAAATTTTTTTAAATGTATCACACAGAGAAGCCCAACAGCCAGTACTGATCTTGGGAGACAAAAATAAATAGCAGATGGCAAATTGATCAAAATATCAAGGAAAAAAATGTGTGTCAGTGGCTAAAGAAGGTAGAGCAGTTTTACTTGGGTTCTAAATTCAACCAAAGAAATAAACAGTACTTGTACATCTTTTGGAACATGTGAGGAAAAAAAATGTAAAAAAAAAAAAAAAAAACTGCCCTAACTAGTAATTTAGCATTTTTAAAATTCTGAACTTTCCCCTCATTTAGGTTTAGGGCTGTTTTAATGACAAATCTAAAAATGCTTTAAATTTTAAATCTTCTGAAGTCTAGAATAGCCTGTGAAGGTCACAAATCAAACCATAATCAGCACAACATGGGAGGGAGTTGTCAAAGAGGACAAATCCTCAGCACTTAAAACTTCAAACTACAGGGCTGCCTGACCGCCAAATCCATAAGGAAGCAAAGAGAAGGGAACTAAAAGAGCCGAATTTGGGCCTAGCACAACTAGCTGTGCAGTACACTCCACTGCCCTGGCTGTACCACTGCCACCATTTTAAAATCTCTTGCGTAGGGCAAGGAGTAAGACACAACCTCAAGCAGCCATTTTAAGCCAAAAGCAGAAAATCTAGTCACAGTAACACATGTATAACTTGTAACTCTTGCTCAGATATATTTGATTCCATGTATTCACCTTGAGGATTGGTTTCACCAAAGGAAAAATTGAGTATTTCTGTACTAAACTCTTTCTGGAAATAGTGGTGAGGCAAAAGGCATAGTAGAAAGAGCCTAAGTCAGAAAACCAGGGTTCAAACACCAACTCTTCTACTTTCTAGAATCTAGATGGTCAATTCTAGCTACTGTATAAAACAAAAATACCTACCTCTTCAGGTTATAATGAGACTTGGAGATAATGTATCAATAGATGAAAATACCCTGCACATAGTAGCTACTCATAAACACTACATTAAGTATTTACCTAACAGAACACAACCAAAAAAGAAACAGTTACAAAATGATCAAAATTATAAGCTGTGAAAAAAACTCTTAAGACTGTCAAGCAGAAATTAAGTATTTTACTGGAGAAGAACCAAAGACTAGGAATCAGAGGTCCTGGGTTTCTACTAGGCCACTAACTAGGTAAAATGACCTTGGACAAGTCAACTTGAACCTCAATTTCCTCTTATAAAATGAAAGGACTGACTTAGCCTGAAAATATGCTGTGCTTTTCAGCAATGTCACACAACCATCAATAGTCACGAATCTAAGAACCCAGATCTAGATAGAGCTCCATACTACCTCAAAAGTTTCCAAATTGCCTCACCAAAGAGAAAGACTATGAAACAACATGTGGATGGCAGAGGCAGTTCAGACAAATGGGTGGAAGGAAAGGTTTTACACTGGGGCTGAAAAGATGAATAACATAAATGATGGAACTTGATATTACTGTACAGAGTTAGGGATATCAAACAGGTGGAGCACAATGAGGAAGACCAATGAAGAAGCAGGATACAGATGCAATGAAGCAGAAACTGAAGAACCTTAGTTATAACTTTCAAAACTGAATTTGGGTGAATAAAATATGAAGAGAAAATCACACAAATTCAAACAGAAGATGACCAAGATTTGACTTTGGCCATAGAGCAGAGAAAAAGGGGGAGATACAACTCATTTTCAGGAAGTGGCAAAATTTAGCACCCAGCTAACCCACTAAAAAATGACAGTAAGCTAATTCAATTAAAAAATAATTTTTAAAAATGTTTTAAAGAACAGACATGGGAAATAATGGCTTGAATAACAAGAACATCCCAATGAACAGGTTTAATATAATCAGAACTATAAAATCACCTCCTAGAGCTCTGTTTTTCAAACCTAAGTGAGTCATGAACAATTTTTTAATTTAATGGAAAAGAAAGTGTCAGGGTAATTGCCATAGTGTAAAGGTATATGCTGTTTTATCTGAAACTTCTATCTCAGCTTTTTGAGTATAAACATGAATGGTTGTGCTAGGCTGAAATGTTAAATGTATTTCTTACTCTACATCTTGATCAAAAAGACTTCAAAACTTGGTATTGTGAAAGTTTTCTAGCACAGAGTATATAGTATAATGAGTCCTCATACATGTATCATCTAGCTTCAACAATTTCTGAATGTAATTTTTAATTGAAGAACCTTTACCGAAAAGAAGTGAAAGTTGATAATGAAGATTTAATTTCTTATGTTGCAATAAAAAGCAAAAAGTAACATTTAAGATAAAAATGTCTTTATCTTGCCCTGCTGGTATGGCTCAGTGGCTTGAGTACTGACCTGTGAACTGAAGGGTTCTAGGTTCAATTCCCAGTCCGCACATACCTGGGTTGCAGTCCAGGTCCCTAGTGGGGCCTGCGTGAGAGGTAAGTACACATTGTTTCTCTCCCTCCCTTTCTGCCTCCCTTCCCTTCTCTCTAAAAATAAATAAATAAAATCTTAAGGAAAAAAGAGTTCAAGTAAATTGATAAATAATAAATATTAGACTAATGGATACAAGCAACGTCAAACATTACATTTTTAAAAAATAATTTCAAGCCCTTAAATTACTAAATAAGTAAAATTTTTCTGATGTTATATATTCACTAGGAGAAAATATTTTAAAATACCTACTCAAAAGAACATCAAAAATCACTTCCTATTTATGCACACCACTAACTCACTTCACCATCCCACTGCTAACATTACCTAATCAAAAAGAGAAATGGGTTTTGTAGATCAGACATACCCCAACTAATTTTTATTTTTTTATTAATTATACCAGTTTTCAAAAATTATTGAATAAATACAACAGCAAGTCCTATTAACTTCACAATGCTATTTTTCACGGTGAATCTTTTTCTTACCCTAATCTGCTCCTTAAAGAACTTGAAGAATTTTTAAAAATTTTTTAACTGTTTATTATGGGAATTTTAAAACATACACAAAAGTACAGAGATTATAATAAACCCCATACACCCATCATCTAGCTTCAGCAATTTTTGAATGCCATTTTTTCCTGAATGTCATTTTTATTTAACCACCTTTTTTATTTTAAAGCAATACTGAAAAATATTTGCATTTAAGTACAACTCACAAACTGTCCATTAAAGTCTTCTGGGCAATGATTACCTTGATGAAAAACATGTTTTTAAAAATACTTATACATATGACACAAATCGACATTTCTGAAAAAAGTTATAATTTCAAAGCTCACATAATCCTATTTTCTAATTAAAATACAGTAAAGCTGATGAAAATGTAACACAAAATTAAGAAATATAAAAATATTTAAGACACTAAAAACGTATTTTAAAACATTAAAATTCTTACCTGCTTCTGTAACACTAAGACATATTAAGACTGTACATTTTGTTGGAAAATGAAGACTTCAAGTTACTTCTCTAGTGTACCTGGGGTTTTCAAGCTTTCACAGGACATGTAGGTTCCCTTACACACAGAAATACCAATACGTTTACTCTAACTATCCCAACGATTAAATTTCAGCTAACAATCTAAAGACAATTCATAGACCATACTACAGATCTTACAGGTCCAATTGTTCCACTCTTCTAAAGTCTACCAAAGTCCAGCAAACAGGTGAGAGTCATGCAATATAATTACATAAACATTACCAGATATGCAGAAATATACGCAGACACATGGCTGTGTTTGAGTTAAAATTATGGCTGTCAAAAAAGCTTGCTCCTGCTTGTGACTCTCCTAAGGCTCCCTGAACAAACTCACTCCTCTTAAATTCCACTGTTACTTGAACCTCATATGGCATGCCTGGGCAAATTTGATGACTTGGATTTTGTTTTAGAAGCCAGGCTTACTGCCAAGTCTGCTGTGTCTACTCCCCTGACCCACCAGAACAGCTTTAGACAACACCTCCCTTATTTATGTTACTGCGGTGAGCAAACTACTGCTTACTATCCAATGAGGCTCACTCAACCTACTCAGGTTTCCTATCTCTCAAGAGTAATGCTATTGACTTCACTGTATTATGGCTCCCTCAACTCCACCTCTTATATAAAATAAAACATCACCAAACTGAATCATCAATTACTACTCAATATTAAGAAGGAAAGTAAAGAATACATTCAACTTCAAGATCATTAACACAGCTTGCTATATACTCTTAAAAGATTTCCATTTTATGTATCAGTATTTTATTTATTACTTTCTCTCAAGAAGAACAAACTCCACATTTTCTTACCAAATATGTCTTTACGATCACACTTCACTGAAAAAAAAAAAAAAAAAAACAGAGCAAAACTCAAAAGCAGAGCCTGGGGTATGCCTTCAAAAAAAAAAAAAATACATAAAATTTTAGTTTAGTTGTTGCCACAGAAAGGCAAATCATAATAATAAGTTGATTCTACAACTTACCCAAAATTAATATCTTAAATGCTTAAGATACAGGCCTTACTAGGACCCCTCCCCCAATTTCTTGGTCATGTATATAATACCCAAGTTTTAATTTTAATATTATCTAATAAAACTACCACAGTATTGCCTTTGCAAACAGTTTAAAATATATGCCAAAATATTCCTTCTGTATCAACAAATAGGAAAATCTAAGAAAACACAGGCATAACAATGCTCTTACAATAATGAAGTTTTAACAGAACAATATGATGTAGAATTTTTTCCTTAATTTTCACCATACTCACTAAAATATATTTATTCACTAATCTCCATCATGAAATTCTGCTAATACCCCCAGGAGCATCCTCTGCCCCTATCAAAAAAAAAAAAAGTGTGTTGCCCTGGCTGGTGTAGCTCAGTGGATTGAGCGCGGGCTGTGAACCAAAGGGTTGCAGTTCGATTCCCAGTCAGGGCATAAGCTTGGGTTGCAGGCCAGGTCCCCAGTGGGGGGCATCTGAGAGGCAACCACACATTGATGTTTCTCTCCCTCTCTTTCTCCTTCCCTTCCACTCTCTCTAAATATAAATTTAAAAAAAAAAAGTGTCAAAGAAACATAGTATTAAATAATTCTTCCAAGTTAAATTGTGAGATGTTTATCATTGACTCAATCGCCTAATACATATTCTCACCTCATTCAAGTCTAAAGAAAAAGCTGACCTATGGTATAAAAGGCTCAGCAGTAACCAAATCCCCCTGCACAGTACCTACTGCACTGTATAAACAGACCATTAAATTTCTACAGGAAACCATACACGCAAGTTCCCTTTTTTATACTGATTTAAATATCCAATTATACTTAGTATGGTTTGCAAATCAACCATTTTACACCATACTGAGTAACAACTTCATTCAACAAAGCAGAAAAACATAATTAAAAGCTAATGACCTTCAATAATTATATTTACTAAGATATGAGGAAGGATGTAAAACTGAAAATAATAGAAGAGAATAAAATAAAAATGTCTAAGGCATATTCCAACTCATCTAAGTAAGATTCAAATGACTAGATCTCCAATGTTTTAGTTTAGTATAGGGAAATGGGACTAGGAAAGAGGAGAAGGTTAAAAATAAGCTACCACCAGTTTTGTGTGAGTTTTTAAAGAACAGTCTGTTAACTACTACTTCTAATGAGCACCACTGGACCAAGGACTGTGCCAAGAGCTTTCAATACAGAGTGTGGCAAGAGCAGATTTACTGTTGTTCATATGGAAAATAATATAATAGTTAATAAATTATAATATAAGAATAAACTGTGATCCGCATACTCCTAACTGTAAACTTCTTTTGCCACACCCTGTACATTATCTCATTTAACACGAGATAAAATAAAAATATTGAGTAAAAATTATCAATAAAAACTGAAAAATGAGAAAATTTCTAAGATATAGTAAATTACAAAGAACACATGAGTCAGATTTCCAAGCACTAAACAAAGTAAAAACACTACAGGTTAAAAACTAGACTATGATCTAAGAAAAACTCCTCAACTTTACACATAAAAAAGTTGGGTATTATTAAAGTGATATCTGACAAAATATTTCTCCCCTTTTAAAAAATGGCAGTAGATTAGTAGATAAGATACTAGACACAATGTAACACAAACTCCTCCCACTGACCCTTACTCAGGTAGAAAGTCAATACTTAGTAATGAACAAACCCTGAGAGTGAAACTTTGAATATGAAAAGTAAAGATTATAACATCAAACTAAATTAGAGCTATACAATCAGTACACTAAACTACAGCACCAAAAGCTGCCCTTCATAATGGCAAGTAATGTTAATAAACTACGTACGTTAAACACTTGTCAATTTTAAATTCTCTATTATTGAGGTATATCTTTATTTTGAAGCTAGGCATTAAGTAAAAGAAAGTTGAAACAAAATAGTTTGATTCATTTTTAACTGTAAAAATCAAAACTAGTACTGTCCTCATAGTATAAAACAAATAAAAGCTAAAGATTCTAGGGTCTTAAATTTTCTTTAATGGAAAAGTCTCAGAACACCTCTATAAGCAAAATACTTAAAAAGTTAGTCACAAATGTATCTGACATTATCAAGTATCAAATCATCAGATCATTGAATTTGTATTTTAACAAGCTTGCTTAGGACATTTACTAAATTGAGCCCTTGGTTAGCCCTCAGTCTTCATCCTCTACCTGCCTCCCCAAATATTTTTTAAAAATCTTCTGCATGAAACTAGATATGATACAAGTACTCTAAAATTTTTACAGATGGAAAACCTGCAGCCCAAAATTACCAGGATCTGCTATCTTATGGATCTGACCAATAAAAACCAAAGAACTCAAGCAAGTCTCAACTTCCTCTACCACAAAAAGTGAGCAATGACTCAAAACTTCAGCAGTACTTACTCATTAAGTCAACAAATACTGGGTGCCTACTGGATTTAAGGCACTATGCTAAGCACTGATAACGAACAACTATGAACAAGGTATAGACACTACTTCTGCCCTCATGCAACTTCCATCCTAATGAGGAAGAGAATCCAAAAAACAAGTAAAAACAAAAAGTTGATACAACCTAATATTGACCTGAATTCTACCAAACAATTTTACTCTCATGGCCCTCTTTACTGCATATTATCATCTTAAAAGCAAGTCAGTCAACCCACTTAGATTCTTCAAACTACACATATAATTATGCTTATTAAAATGAAAACTAATTTTGTAAACCAATAATTTTGAAACCTTAGCTCTGAATATATAACATATTCTTCTCAAGAGAATTTAAAAATTAGCTGCCAGGTGTTCACAGCAGCACTACTCACCACTAATGGATGAATGGGTCAACAAATTGGGGAATATATACAACAGAATATTATTCAGTCACAAAAGGAATCAAGTACTGATACGTTCTACAACATGGTTGAACTACAAAAACACTATGCTAAGTGAAAAAAGCCAGCCACAAAAGATCACATACATAGGATTCCATTTATATGAAATAACCAGAATAGGTAAATCCACAGAGACAGATCCCAGATTAAGGACTGGGCTTTCAAGGACTGGTAGTGGGCCAGGGAGAAGGAGGAGCAACTGCTTAATGGGTTTAGGGTTTCCTCTTGGAGTGATGAAAATATTTTGGAATTAGATAGAAGCCGTGATTACACAACATTGGGAATGCATGAAATGCCAATGAATCAGTCACATTAAAATGGTTTTATATATATCGTGTGTATTTCACCTTAATTTAAAAAAAAAACCTGCTACTAGCATATTTTTAAATGAACTTTTTTGTCACAAATAAAACTGCTCAAGTTTAACTTTGAGGGTTTCAGATATAAATCAAGTTTCAAACTTTAACTCCTTCTAGATCCATATTAGTATCAAAACTTTTGTTGGGTTTTGACAAAAAAAGTCAATCATTTCTTAAAAAGCTGTTTTCACGGGTTTTAAATGTTATTCCATATTTGGATGTGCGTACAATTCCTATCTACATGATGATACTCCTTTATTACTCATGTTTAGTTAACATCTTTATTGATCATATGTATTTGGTATAGAATGTGCTCTGATCAAGTTCGTGCCCAGTAAGTTTGCTGACATCAACTGTTTATGTTTATAATAAAAATATTCATTCAAACTAGTTGTATTTACTTCGTTGAATCCCCATAATCTAAGTACAATTCAACGCCACACTCTTCACAAATGCAATTTTCCCCTTTGTACCTCTCTATTCAGTCTGCCGAGCAGCAGAGTTATTTGGGTCATGTGCCCCCCAACCCCATTCCCAGTCTCCTTGTGGGACCTCAGTCCTTTCTGCATCTATCCTAACACTACTAAGTTCCCAACAGTACCTTCAACATAACAGGTGCTCCAATGATGTCAGTGGAATTGAAACAAACACAGCCAACAAATAACTACTGCAAATTATTTATTGTTGAAAAAAACATGTAATGTAAAAAGACTAATACAACTGATAAGATAAATAGGGCCCAGAGAATCCTTATGCCTCACGCTCAGTTCTGTTTTTCGATACAACTCTACAAAACAGTCTGTTAAACATCAATATGAACATGAAATAATTCACCTAATATCCGGAAAGAATAATTAGGGATTAGTGTTATCCATCTCCCTTTTGAAGTTCGCCTACATGGGTAATAGGGAAAGTGAACTTACTGAACCACAGTATTTCAAACCAGGTCACAGGAGACCTCTAAGTCCCCAGCCATCCTGTTTCTATTTCCTGATTGGTCTGACCTCCATATATCATGGTGCCCAGACTTCCAATTCACGATCCCTTTTAAAACATCTTCCGAGATGAGCTTTTTTCTTAAAATAAAAATTGATTTCCAGAACTTTCTAGAATTATGAACAGGGCACCCCACTTTCTTCTAATCTCCTGAAACACTTTGCTCAAGAAAAGAAGCCTAGTTTTCAGAAAGTCCCGTTATGTTACTGGCCCACTTCGAATTAAAAGTGGGCCATAAACTTATACAAGTGGAACTTAAAACGATAGCATTCCTCTCCCAGCAAAGCAGACTTAACAGATGTGTGCACGAATTTTAGAGAGCTCCTACACTTGAAGAATGTGCATCTTTCAAATAAAGATTTTAAAAGACCAAGAATAGATGAAAAACCAAGTGCGCTTACACTTCACCGGGGCATTTTCTCCGCACCACGCTAGCAAAGCAGAGACAACCAGACGCCGCTGGGGCAATGGCCCCGACCCTCGGCCCAAACCCCCGGAGTCCACTGGCCCCGGGCGTCCCGGAGTGGAGTTTCCCACTACTTCGCTTCCAGCTAAGCCCTCGGCCACTTCCACACCGCAACGACCCACTCGCCTCCTCAGCGATGTAAATCCGCTCTTCACTCACCACACGCACGCACACACGGTGTTACCAGACACCCGACGACCAAAAGGACCAGGGAGAGGGAGAGCGAGAAGAGGAGCAGACGCTGCCCGGTCCCGCCCGGCCCGGCACCCACCTGCAGGCCGCGAGCCCGGGGGCGGCGGTGCCGGCGCCCCGTCCTCGCCAAAGACGAGTTTGAAGTCGAGCTCGTCGTGGGCGCCACAGTTTGCAGTAGTCATCGGCGTGGCCCAAGGTACTACGGTTCCTCCTCAGGCGGCGACTATAGCAGCGACAGCTCCTCAGCGCCGCTTCATGCCGGGCCGAACCGGCCGAAAGGTAGCGGCTCCGGAACAAACTTTCCGGGTGGGACCGGGACGCCGAGGGTTCCGTTCCGAACTCTAGAGCTGGCCGCGCGCCGAACCGCACCAGGAGCCGCCGCCGCCGCCAGTCTCTGGTGCCTAAGCCGCCACCGTCACCGCAGCCAACACTCCCCGCTCCGCCACAGCCGCCGCCGCCACCGGCGCGCTCCCGCACCGTGCCGCGCGCCCAACCCCGCCCCCTATCGCGCGCCCGTCTCACCGGGCCACGGATAGGCCACTGGCGCCGCAGATGAACCCGACGGCCCCGCCCGCTCACCGGCCTACCGCGTGACCGGGTCTCCGGAGAAGGAAGTCACGTGAGTGCGGAGACCTGGAGAGCCCGCTAGCTTTTGGGAGTTGTAGTTTGGCCTCTATTTCTTTCTCAACTTCTAAACCAGGCCCGCGCACCCGGGTGTAAGGCCGATATTTCTAAGTGGGTTGAGGAGCCCCATCACCGGCCAATCGGAAAAAATCCCTTCCCTTATTGGGCCGTAGCGCACGTCGAGGAAGGGGCGCCAGAGCCCTGAGCTTGCGGGTATTACTCTGCTTGACTGGGTTTGGGAAAGGTGTCAGGGCCGCGGACGGTGAGCTCCACTCAAACCCTCATACCCCACTCCTAGCCTAATGGCAGGGTCTCGAGAAGGCGGGGACCAGACCTGGGGTGGGGCGGAACCAGAGACCTGGGCTGCACCACGAGTCTCGCAGACCCACTCCAATGGGGCGAGTACTGCACTTAGCTGACTGAGCCTTTGTCTGCCCCCACGCGCCGGCCTGGCAGGCTGCTCCCTCGAGGACAGGCCGCTCATTCGAGGCGTCGGCAAAGCCTGAGGGGCATGGCCTGTCCCTGCTGAAGTTGAAAAGCCCGTCGTGACATATGAGTCCAAGTACAAATGAAAGCGGGAAGGATCGTGTTACCCAAACCGAGTGGCTGTTAGTAGGGGATTGGCACTAAGGAACCGGTTTCACTCCTGAACGCTCCCCAGCAGGCCTGTCTTCTCTTGAGATTACCCAAGACAGCCTTCTCCTGGGGCCCGTGATAGAGGCCGCGCCAGGGGAATCCAAGCCAGGCTTGTTTACTTACTTAGAGCTGCTCCAAGGTGCAGGTTGGACGGGAAGCTGGGAGAGGTGGAGGTGACCAACTCGCCTAGCTCTGGGTCCCACGGGATGTAGCATCCCTACAAGCGCGTTTCGGGGAACCCAGTGGGAACGCAGAGATAAATTAGTCTCCCTTTAGGGGTGGGGGAGAGGCCAGCAAATCTATAATCACTGTGCAGAGATTATGGCTGTGCCATGTGCTCAGAGGTTCATAATCCCGCTGGCTACAAATCTTCCACAGGGCTATTACAAATTGGAGAGATGGACAAGAGTTGAGGGAGATGGTTCCAAACGGAACAGATTTCCAAGGACTTGGAGACCAAAAGTAACTGTAGTGGGAAATCAAAGGTTAGGCCAGATGAAGGGACTGCAAGCCACACTGCAAGGTATAGGGTCGTTATCCTGAGGGCAGTAGGGAGACACAGAAGTGTTTAAAGCAGGGTATTTCCATATTCAGAAATCTGAATCACACTGGATTGAACTGGAAGCAGTGGGGGTTAGAGGTAGGAGGATAACAGTGGTCAAGGAGAGGGAGCAAATGGCATTAAGTGAGTGTAACATCCTCCCAGTAAGCTGTGCTGCTTTCAAAGGATCTCCAGCCTTGAGGGACTGAGTGTAGAACCTGGAGCCCAAAAGCCACACTAACTTTGCAGCCTTCTGCCCCAGCAGATGGCTAGCCTGCCAATAAGTACCACATATACCATGACCACAGTATAGTAAAAGACCCCAGAAGGTTGTCCAACTTACCTTCCCCTCCCCATAAAACAATGAAATTTCAGGATGTGTGCCCCTGCCCCCATACACATACCTCTCAGGTTATCATCTGTGGGAGAAAATGGACCTTTATCTAGCCTCTCTGCCCTCTAGACATGACTTTACCTGAACCAGGGACTCAGCCAGCCAGGCCAGGGAAAGAGAGACAGGGCCTGTCAGTCCCACTGCTAGGAAGGACCACAGAAGCTGCAGATGGCTTCAAAAATTCACCCATTCACCAAATGCTGGGTGATGTAGCTGTGTTCTCAGACACTGTAAAAACTTACAAGGGCTCAGGTCTTGGGGAAGGTTTCTGGTCTGGAGGAAAACTGAGAACTCTACCATGGAGTGATGAGGGTGGTCACCAACTTTAGGAAGAATGTCACCACTTTTATAAGAAAGGCACCAATGACTGGAAGCTCTACAGGTTGTGACAGGACCCCACCTCCAGGTACACAGACCAATAGGAAAACTGACTCCACCCCTTTTCCTCAATCAGGGAAGGACTTCCCCCATGAGCCCTCCCTCAAGCCAGTTCCAGAGCTCTTTTAGGTAGCTGGAGGCCATCTGACTCACCTCCAGCCTTCTGAGTCCTGGGAAACCTGGAAGCTCAGGGGACCAGTGCAATAGATAGAACCCTAGACTGAGCCAGCTGTGCAGGTCCCTGTATGCCCCCTCTTGCTCCTGTATGAATGCCAGCCAGGCCTGAGATTTAGGGAAAGCCATCTATTTCATCAGCTGCCCCAGGCCTAGCTCTGAGCCCCCATTGTTGAAGGCTCTCCTTATGACCTCTGAGCCATGGGATGATATGGTTTAGCCCAGTCCAACCAGTTTTGTTCCACATTAGAAGAAACAGGAGCCTTGGAGGAAAGTCAGAGTTTAGAAGACTTCCTCTCCATGCCACGCATCCCTTCCCCTGAAGCTCTTATTTGATACTTTTGTGCCTGCTCCCCACCCCCGTGACAAGGCTGGCCATAGGGGACACAAGGACTGCCCTTGAGCAGCTCCAGACTACAATCCAAGACAATCAGTTGCTGAAGTCAGCACAGGCTACTTCATTTGTCCTCCAATGCTAGGCTAAGGAGTTTGGACTTGATCCAGAGGGCAGTGGAGAGCCATGGAAGAGTTCTGAGCAATAGTGACACCTAGAAGGAACTAAGAGTACAGGACTACAAGGGTAAGAGGTTCCCCATTCATCTGCACAAAGTCCAGTCTTCTTGCTGTGGTCTTTGGAAGACCTGCCACCCTCTCTAGCCTTACTCATCACTCCCTCTCATATTCATATGAAAACCATTTGTCCTCAAAATGTGATGAGTTAAGAGGAAGTCCTCAATCAAGACAGCTGGAATGGATGGATGAGTATTGTGTCCACTAGCCCAGAAATGGGGGTGGGTGTCTAAGGAGCCTTAGTTTAAAATGGGCAAGGTGAGAACAGTAGATGGAGCTTTCAGACCTGACTGGGCCCTCCAGTTAGTACCAGGTCTGAGGTAGGTCACTCTGAGACCAAGGCGGGCATCACTGAGGTGTGCTCAAGTGAAACCATTTGTGAGCCAACATATTCAACTAGGATCTTTGTCAGACATCCTTACTCATGGAACACACACTAGCCCCTACCTACCTGCTCCCCTGTGAATGACCCTCTCCTCAATACTTCTCCTGGGCCCTCAAAGTCCCCCACAGTCCATCCTCTATCTTAGCAACTGACCTTTACCCCTGCCTCTCCTCCATAGCCTAGAAAGGAATCTGACACTGCCAGAGAAAAGGTTTCCCCAGGAAACCATAATAGTGGGCAAAGAGACTGGAGGACAAAGCCCAACCCCACTGGGCAAGTAGATCTTAAGTTGGATACCAAGACCACAAGGGTCCTCCTATAAGCTCTGACTGGCTCAGGATGCCTGGGGGGGCATCCACGGGGGCCTCGCTATCTGCCCTGTTCCAACTGGGGTATAAGGAATGGCAAAGGGGGCATTTTGACTAAAACAGTTTTTTGTAGGAAAAATCAGACATAAATTGTGCCTAAAGCTTGATGGCTGAGACCAGATGAAGCCTCATTCGCTCTCCTGGGTGGGGTCCCTTTTCTGAGAGCACCCATCTTGGCAGTGAGGGCAGGCTCAGCCTGGCAGTGTCCTATCACAGGACTAGTCTGTTTATCCTCCAGCCAGCCTCAAGCAGGCAGAGAACAGCTGATCCCACTCTCAGAGGAGGGCCCTTGGCCCCAGAGGGGACTAGAAGTGACTTGCCAAAGATCAGATAGCCATGGACTCTGGAAGGCCACTGTTGGTGCAGTATCCTTATCTGCACACAGAAGAGCAATGTAGCAGTCCGGGACTGAGACAGAGGCCTCACCAGCCCAACCTTTGAGTCAGGCTGGAAGGGCCAGGGGCTGCTGGCTGGCACAGGGGCCTGACCTCGGGGTGATGCGAGGAGTATAGCTTTGGCCCAGAGGGGATTCCCCTCTTCCCACAGAGCTTGGAAAAGGGGGGGAGAAGCAGCATGTTTACAGCTGAGGAAGCGCAGGGACCTTTGGTCAGAACGCCCCTCCCAGTAAGCGGGGGTGGCCCCACAAGCTGAGTTGTGGTAGCCCGTTTGTTTGCTTCTCACTGCCAGGAGGAAATTAAAGAGAATCTGCCACTTCCGGCTCAAACCGGATGGTGGGGGTGGGAGGTGGTGTGGGCAGGCAATTGCAAGGGCCCCAAATTGTTGTCATCAGCAGTCTCCAAAGTCTTCTGCCCAGAGCGGGCACTTTGTAGGTGTGGGCTCCAGACAGCTGGGCTCACCCAGCAGCCTCAGCTTGCCTGAGGAGGTCCAGATACCCCAGTCTTTCCCCCAGATTCCATATTGTCTCTCATCAGAAAAGCCAACCACTGGGGATTGCCTCAGGTTTGTCCTCAGGAGAATGGGCTTCTTGAACCTTCCTGGTTCCACTCAAGTCCATCGAGCATTAAAGGTGATATCCTGCCCCCCACCTCCATCCAGACTTGTAAGGATAGGTAGGAGATAGGCTTTTTAGGAAGCTCCAGCTCTTCACAGAGGATAGGAGTAGAATAATTATGCCAGGTCATCCACCAGTCCGTATGTGAAGATCCCCAAGGCTGAAGCAGCCAGCCATGGGTGAGAGTAGAGGGTGTCTTTATTGCACTGTACCAATGTCAGATGAGGGAGGTACCACTGAAAAAGCCCCTGTTTTCAAAGAAAATACGGAGGTCACTGGGAACTTGGCCCTGCTACTAAAACCGACCAAGAGAGATGGGCATTCTGGGCACCCCTCAGCCCATGCTCCAGGCTGATGGGCCAGGCCAGAACTTCTTGACACCTGTCAGGCAGGGGCAGTAAACTGTCCAATAGCATCTGGTTTATGCTCTGTACCCACAGTCATCTTACGGGTAGGCCCACAGTCAGGTGGTGGTGACCATGGTGCAGACAATGGTCACCAACCTTCCAGAGAGCTCTCTTTACTACTTCCCAAGGTTACAAAGGGCTTCTTGCACAGATCCCCAGGCATTGCTGGCTCCTGAGCTCTGGGGCCCCCAGGGTCTTGGTCAGGTGCCTCTCGCTTACGCTTGTGCAAGGAGGAGCTCTCCTCACCCAGCCGACCCTCAGGGAGGCCCTGGCTCCGTAGACAGACGATGGCTGCAGCCTGTTCCGCCAGTTTCTTAGACTTGTCCCTGGGCAAATGAGGCATGGGGCAATAAGGCAGGTAGGCAGGCACAATGGTGGCAGGACTAGAGGCTAGGAGGCCTGACTCTCAACACCCTTGTCAAAGATTCTGACAACACTGAGGAAGGGGTCGTCACCCAGGGATACCACTGCCCAGGGACACCATCTGCCCAACCCTCCCTGGCCAATGCTTGGATGAGGCTCTCCACCCCATTTCCTCACACCCATGGATGAGGAAACTCACCACAAGGTAGACTGGTACTTTTGCTCAGCAACGGTGACAACAGAACAGAAGAGTCGATCCAGGGGGCGTTGAACCTGGTACAGAGAGAGCAAAGGAAATAGGGATGGCTGCAGAAGGGGAAGAACGAGCCTGGAGGCCCACCTGCTGAGGTCATGTCGAAGGCAGAGAAAAGGAAGTCCTTCCCATCCAAGTCAAATGAAAGCTACCTGTTCCACATGTTCCTCCCCAGCAGAAAGAAGTGTCTGGTGCATCTTCCAGGGAAGAAAGGTGGATGCACAGACAGACAATGACACTGCAGCAAGTCAGGAGTTCTGTCATGGACCTGAGCATAGGGCCATCAGAGCCCTTAGCTATGTCCATGGAGTCTCCTCCTACTGACATCTGGATGGGCCATGTCCCCAAAGTAAGGAGTTCACCAGATGGCAAAGGGGCGAGAAGGGACAAGAACTGGGACAAAGAAGACCCATCTGGCAGAGACCAGGTGATACAGCAGGACAGAGGGCTGGGCGGACGAGACCTAAAGCAGAAAGGCATTGGGGGCAGGGGCAGGTGTCTCATGCTCTGAGCTGAGGAGGACTTGAGCAAGGGAAAGAAGAGTTCAGATTCACTTTAGAAATGTCACTTTGGCAGAAGAGGACACAAGGCCCAGAAGATACAAGCTTGGATGTCAGAAGTCCAGAGACAGAGCCAACTAAACAAGACATGGCTTGTTTAGTAAACCAATACTGTCTCAGTTTTGACTGAGGGGTCCCATGTGTGGGTCCAATTCTATGCCCCATTAGCTGCGGCCTGGTCCAAAAACATGTCTGTCTAACTTTCAGGTTTGAGCAGCCTTCCTGTCACTTGGCCTCCACCAGAGATGTCTCTTCTCCCTAAGCAACATCACCAGCAGGGACTGTCCCAAGCAGCCCCTTACTTAGGTCTCTAGTTCAGTTTTATGAAAAGTGGCCAGAATTAACAATAGGCCCACCGTCAAAGGAAAGGCTCTATCAGCAACTGGTTCAACCACCAGTAACCACTGTGTGCCTACAGAGGGCAAAGCTAGGCTCTAGCCAAGCAGTCTGGAGTCCAGGGCACAAGCTGCAGGTGTGCTGGGGGCGTTGGCACCAGCTGTGGGAACACTACAGGGCTGCATGCAGGGGAGGCCACAGCCAGGAACTCACCGTTTCATAAACAGGTTGTGCCAACTTCTCCCTCCGGCACCACTCTAACAGGCACGTCTTGGGGGTGATCTGGGGAGAGTATGCTCTCCTGGGGAAAGGAGGGGAAGGAGTCAGGGCCCACCCATCACCACTTCATTTCTCAGCAGGGCCCCTACTCAGTTCCTGGTAGGAGCTGCAGGAACTGAGACATCAAGCTGCTGCCTTAAGATTCCTGTACCTATTTCCTGACATCCCACTTCTGTCCCACCACAACTTGGGGCTGCGTCTGCCCAAAGGGATGATGGGCTTCAGTATGCCTGGGGAACTGAGGTGGGAAGTGAACTCCCAGCACTCTGAGCTCCAGCCCAGAAAACAGCCTTTGACAGCCAAGGAGGAAGGTCCAGTTTGTCCCTCAAGACAAGATCCAGAGAGAGTGGGTAGGGGTGAGGAACGCAGGTGGCCATACAAATGGCTCAGGTATCTAGCTTAGTACCCAACCTAATGATGTCTGCTGAGTGTCAAGATGATCCGCTGCTGTTTATACACAGTGGACTCTGGTTTCAGAGTCAGTCTGCACCATGTCCCAACTTCCTACCAGGAGTTCTCCTTGGGTGTGACTACCCAACAGCTGATCCTGTACCCCTTCTCCCAAGCCCCTGCCAGACAGTGCCAAGGGCACTGGCCCTGGCCCAAGCTGAGGCACCTGGAGACCTACCGGTCAAACTTGACAGCCATTTTAATGACACCAGAGTGGTCTTCTGCTGGCTCCCTCACCTCCTCTGGGGTCCTGGCCAAGAGCTCGGCCCGCCGTGAGTCCAGTTCCTGTGTGGTCTCTTCATAGAAGGTACCAAGGCCAAAAGCCTCACTATGGAAAGACAAGCCAAGTGGGACAAGCCCCTTAGTGGAACCAGCAATGAGGGAACTGCTGCAGGAACCCAGGGCTGCACCACTGAGAAATGACCATCCGTACACACACCAAAACACTGCTAGGACCTGGCCATCAGAAGGTACCTTCTACTCACCCTTAGGATCAGTCTGGACTGGCAGATGGACAGTGAATGTGGGCCCCTGAGGGCAGACACTGGAGGGCAGGCAGGGAGAGGTGGAAGAGGTTCTAAAGGTCACTTCCACCATCTGAGCCCAGCCTTTCTTCCAAGGAAGAGCATACAGGCAGCTGTCCCCAGCCAGCAGTGAGTAAGCTGACCTACACTGATCAAGTACGGGAGGCATGCACAGCCTCACCCTCATGTGGACCCGTGGGAGGAAGAATCCGCGGCCTGACCACTGAGTGGTTCCCCATTTCCTGTCCTGGCCACAAGCAGTTAGGCCTCACCTAAACTGAGGTACCACCCAGAGCTACAGAGTTATACTCTTGAAAACTATACTTTGAGCTCACAAGACACTCAGGTCTTGTGAGCTCAATAACGTTAAGCTAGGTGGCAGAGGGACAAAACCAACACCGCAAGCCCAGGATGAGGAGGGTTTGGGCAAGGCTTATCTGTTCTAGGAAGCATCCTGAGGGCTGGAGGACACTCCCAAAGATGGGTGACTGGGGGTGAGAGAGATTAGAAAGGCCTCTTTGGAGGAGGGAAGGTATACACAGCTCACATGATGGGGAGAGGCCATTAAGGAAGAAGATCCAGCATGAGCACAGGGGTGCAAGTGGGAAAAAGTGTAAATAGGGAGCTGTGGGAGCAGGCACTAGGTCAGTTGTGAGGGGCCTCAAATGTCAAGCACCTGAGCAGAGGAGCTAGGGGTGGCATCTCAAACTGCACATCAATGGGTATGGGCACAGGCACAGGCCCGGGGCCCCATTCTGCAACCTGAACTCTCCTGACAGTTGGGTCTTGGTGGCACGATCTGTGACTGAGAAAACCCCTTCCTCCCCAGGAATTCCCCATCCCAGGCCTGGCATTCCTCCATCCTATTAGTGCCTCAGCTCCCGAAACTCTGCTGCTGAGATCAGTCCAGAGACAGAAAGTTCCAAAGCTTGGAAAGTATCCCCTTTGCCAGACAAAGCTGTAGTGTGACCCCACTAACTGCACATCCATCTCCAAAAGCTGTGTCCTCGGTCCCCTGGTAGAGTCAACTTAGGGTTCAGCATTAAAATGGGTCAATGTATGCCAGGACAGGTGGACAGCCCACAGCCCCTCTCACCAAATTTCCCGGGAAGACTGGGCGGCATGGAGCAGCTTTCCCTGGGGCGACTCCAGCTGTTCTCGTAGCATCTGACACAAGCAGTACTTGGTGTTGGTATAGTGATTGTCATACTGCACAGCCTGGAAGAAGAACCAACCTGAGCCCACCTGCTGCCCAGGCAGGTTCCGAGGCCTGAGCTTTGCTCTGATGCAGGGAAAGGGGAGCCCAGGGGGCACCAGAGTTGTGCTTGAAATCAAGGCAGTAGGACCCTGTAAGAAGAGCCATCTGCATCCGGGCCATCTAATCCTCCAGTTAGTGGTACAAAACTCAAGGGTCACATCCAAAGCGCACAACCTACTGGACATCGTGTCTGAAGTCCGGATGTGCAGGGAGCCCTTCCTGCTTCCACCACCATAGCTAACCAGAGAGGACCTGCTGCCAAGCATCTTCTAGGGTGGGGAGGAGAACGAGACAAATTCTGGTTTGGCGGGACCAGCCTCAGGACAGGGTGAGATTCGTCTATTCCTTATAACCACACAGGTACTTTCCCTTCCCACATCTGAAATGACCTGCCTCCAATTTCCCCTACATGGGTAAAGTAGAGCACCATCTACTGAGCGTGTTCACACGTGTTGTTACCTCGCTGAGCAATACAAGCGTGAGGTGCAGCTGTTACCATTACTTCACAAACTCGTAAGTACAGGCGCAGGGAGACAAGATAACTGACCGTCCAGGGTACCCAGGAGAAGCCCACCTGGCTAGGGCAGGCCAGGGAGTATGAATGAAGCGTGTCCCAGCCCTCCAGAACCCCTTCTAACCCCTGCCCCCTACACTTTTCTAATATCAACACTAGGCCTACATCTGCAGTGCCTGGGAAGGTGCCACAGCACGCTCAGGACAAAGCAGGGATATGCAGGTAAGCACAGCCAGCAGTAAGGCCTTGATTCAGCATATTTGGGACAGAAAACAGCTACCTGGACCCAAAACAGCCCTGCTTGTGTTTGAAAGCTGGTCCCTTTCTCCAGGACAATACTCTGGAGGATCTTGCAAGGGTTGGGTGGTGCAGGAATGATAACAGCACCTTTCACCCAGTGAGCAAGCTCAGCACAATGGGACATGTCTTCGCCACAGACTTGCCAGCTGGACGGAAGAGCTAGACAGCCAACCTGGGCTGAAGTAAGCCCCCTTTGCATCTGGCTGACACAGGCCACTGGAGGGGCTGGTGATCACCAATGTGCCCAACAGGATACCCAGAACCAAGAGGATGAGAGCTGCAGCATCAAGCAAAGCAGGCTCCGGGATGGAGGCTGCCCAGCTCTGGACATCGGCCTCAAGGCCTCCTTACTATCCCCAACTTCCACAGCCACAACTGCCCAGGCACAGGCACGGCTTGAAGAGGACAGAGGCAGTCTGAGGGTTTGAGATGCTCCTAACCCTCCCAGGCAGCTGTGAGCCCCAGGATTGAAGAGGAGGGTAGAAGTCTGCTCTCAGTGAGGGCTCAGGCCCAACTCATTTAAGAATCTGAGGACCATTCACTATCTCCACCTGTAGACATGCACAGCTGGTCACAAAGTCCCACAGAGTTCCAGGGTTGTGCCAAAGGGACAGGGCAGGTTACCTTGCCAAAAAAAAACTACTTTACAGGAAAATGCACTACCATCAAGCTCCCAGTGAGAAGAAAAAGCTATTCCTCAGGGAGAAGGTTAGTATTCAGCTATTCCCTAAGTTAGGGGCTAAAGCATTCTGGGAATTAGCAAGAGAAGAGTCTTTAATGATTCTGACTGATGACAAGGTGAGAAGTCTCTATGGAGATAATCTGTCCTCAATGACAACAGCTACAATGGTTCCTCCTGGCTGTGGTTCCTCCTGTGGCTGCTCTGGCACTGACACATTGGCATGGGTGTCTTCACTGACACAGACTCCATTGTCATTGTGCATGCATGTGTATGTGTGGCAGTTGAAAAAGAGAGAGACAGGGGGAGAGATCATGTGTTTTGGGCCCCAAAAGCATCCTGTTTCCAGAGGTCCCTGCTATGACCCCACATCTTAGAAGCTTTAGAAAGAGGTGATGGGCAGCATGCCTCCCAGCCCCCTGGGAGACCCAGTGCTGCATGACCAGAATTGAAAAGGAGAGGGACAACAAGGGCTGCTGGCAGCTGGTGGCTGGGGCTCACCCAAAGCACTTTCTGCAAGAATGTGGCAGACAGGGAGAAGCGCTTATTTCAAAAAAGTGCACAGACGTACGTATCGGATGTACTTCTGCATGACCTCCTCCAGGGGCCGCAGGCCCTCCTTGAGGAAGATGGATGGGTTCCACATGGCAGCTCGGGCCACCATCACTGAAGAGGCTGCTGTAGCTTGTCGAAAGTCCTCGATGTCCAAATAATCTTTGATATGGTCGTGAGATCCTCCACTAAAAGGCAACAGGAGTGAGGGGTGTCCCCATCCTTGTCCCAGCATTTTCAGAACAAGGCAACTCCCAGGTCTGCCTCCCACTAACTGTGTGGCTATGGCTAAGTCCTTCAACTGGAAGCACGTCTGGAGCTTGGAGATTCCCACACACACCCCACTGTGAGGTTAGGTGTAACAAGGGAGATAATTTAGGAAAGCAGCTAGAACCATGCCTGGCACTTTATAGGTATCCCTGAGATTTTACCTTCCTTCCACTTCATCCTAAACAGTGGCTAAAGGGATTATAGGAAACCCCACTCCCACCCCACTATATGTCCACTAAGGGCTGGGTCACAACCCTAGAGAAGGAGCAGATGCGGTGGCGACTGTGAGAGGAAGGAAGGAGGCCCGGTTTAGTTGCAATTTCCCTTCCCGCCGCCATGCAGCCCCAAGGGCCCCCTTGTAAATTGCTCTGTCTTCATCTGTTCCATTAGGAGCCAGGCAGCAGCCTCAGTCCAAAGGCAGCATTGTGGGGGACACACACACACACACACTCAGGTGGGACCAGCAGTAAGAGGGTCCAGCGTCTTGAGGAGCCCTACCTCCTCCCTAAAACTCCTTGGCCTGCAGAAGACTGGGCCTGCCTGCCAACCCCACCCTCAGCTCTCTCCCTCCCTCCCACCAGTCAGGCGTGCCTTTTGTCAGGGCTTCAGGGCTTTGGAACCTCCATGTTCCCATCCTGCCATCAGGTTCTGTGTCATCCTGAGGTCTGCTGATCTGGACTCCCCAATGCAGCTCCCCAGAAGCAACTGGACATTGTCTGGCTACTAAGCTTCTAGACTGGTAACTGGTACCTCACACCTGCCAGTCTAGGTTCCAGGCCCCATAGCTGCGCGTTCTGGGCTTTGGTTGTGACTAGCCTTATGATTCCTGGGCCATACAGAGGTCGGCAAAAGTAGGTTTACAGTTATGCATATGAAAAATAATATAATAATAAATAATACAAGAATAAACTCTCTGTTTTATGTACTCACAACTGTAAACCTACTTTTGCTCTGCGTGCTCTGGCTTGGGCCTCCTCACCCTACACCCTGCACACCTAACTCCAGTGTGACCTCACCTTCCCCTGGGCCTGCTCCAGCAGGCACGCTCTTGCTCTCCCTGTTCCCTGAATACTGCTACCCTCAGCCCACCCATCAGAATGCCCTGGGCCTCTGCCTCCAGCACACCTCCATCAGCCACTCACCAGAGGCCAAAGAACATGGTAAGCACTTGTGTCTGCCTTGTTACCAACTTCATTTTTCATCCTACCCTGTTTTTCTTTTTCCTTAAGGTCAATTTTTAATGCCATCTCCTCCCATTTTTATATGCCAGCTTAAATCCCTTCTGAGAGAGGTGAGGTGTAAGGAAGTAAATGACGAGGAGGGGAGGCTTACTTGGCTATAACGGGAATGGAGAGGGTTTCGGCAATGGCTTTGATGGTTTCACAGCTGACAGGGTGTTGAGGTCGCTCCTCCTGCTTCCTTGGAGATAAACAAAAAAGATGGGGCTGAGGGCTGAGTGCCCAAAGCCATGTCACAGTTCACACAGGGTTACGTTAACCAAGCCCTACGGTCCTCCCTACTGAATCTCAGGAAGGTCACGTGGCCATCAGAGACAGGGGTCTAGGCTGCAGTGGATGGCTCTCCATGACCTCTGCTGTGAGGGTCAGAGACAGCATTGATCCATGCTGAGAAGGCAAGTTCAGCTCTTGGAGGCCTACAGGTGAGGCATGGCTGCAGAAGGCAGAGGTGGGTGGATGATTTTCAAGGTCACGCCACCTCCGCCTGACTTCCCCTCACCTCTGCCAGAGATGAAGAACAGTGCCATAAGATCACTACCTCTACTGTCCCGGTCTTGCCCTCCCCATGGGACTAGAAACAGCTGCTGCCCCTCAGACTGGCCATTTCCACACAGCTGCCTATTCTAAGGACAAGATGGGCAGCTGATCCTGGAGGCAGGAACCTCACACAGGGTAAACCCAGCAGCCAGGGCAGGCCACATACCATGGCTGTCACAAGGAGCCACTGGGGAGGCAGCATGACCCAGGGACACTCCCTCCAAGGCCAACTGTAAGTTCTTGTGAATGAGACTGAGTCTTAGGGGTGCTGAGGTGAGCCCTGACCTGAGTTGCGCTCAGGAACAAGAGAGGTGGGTGGGTGACCACATAGCCCTCACCCAGGTTTTGTCTCAGTGTGTCGCCTCTGCCACACCCCTCAACAAAAGGGCAGGGGCCTCAGAAGGCCCAGTCAACCCAGCCTCTGCCTTCACCTCTCCACACCCCCAGCAGCCAGTTCTAGCCATCCTCAAAAATTTCAATGGCCAGAAGCCCCTCCTTAAACTCGCTGAAATCTGTCTTCCTAGTGTTTCAACTGCTGGTAGAAAGGAACCTTATAAAGCAGAAATTACAATTACCTTAATTTCCAAATGAGGAATGTGGTGCACAGAGAGGTTAAATAATTTGTCCAAGGATACCGAGCCAACAAGCAGCAGAGCTGGGATTTGAAACCAGACAGTCTGAGCCCAGGGCCTGTGGCCTCAGGGTTTGTAATGGGTACGGCCTTTCACCTCCCCCTGCCAGCTTCCATCGGTACAGCTATGCTTTTCTCTTTTACATGTTGGACTTCTGGGTTCCCTTTTCTGAAAATGCTGTAATAGACACAACTGGCAAAAGATGCACTGTTCCTACAAGACCCCTGAATCCAAAAGGAACATCACTTAGAGAAGAGAGGTCACTCTGGCTGAAGTCTACTGACCTGGAATTCTGTACAAAAGCACAGCCTGGACACAGGGGGCAAGTCTGACTGGGAAACCCAGAGTAGCATTCGGCAATGCCTCAGCTCTCAGCAGAGTGCAGAAAGCTACAGCTACAAGGACGGTTCAAAGCAGTTGCAGTGTCAGCTGGCAATCCTACAGGGGCAGACTGAAGAGGCAGCGCCTGCAGAAGCACAGCAGCCTGCCTGGGGTCATTCAGGGCAGAAGCTCTTGCTCAATGTAGTAGAAAGAAAAGGAGATTCAGAGTCAGAGTTCCAATTCCACCACTTCCTGGCTGCATGATGCAATTTTGAGCAAATCATTCCATCTCTACCATTTACACTTCCTGAGGTTAGGGGCATTTCTCCGTTCTCCTTGGTCTCTCTGTCTCTAAAGCTCAGTGCGGTGCCTACCACCGGTAGATGCTCAGTGAATGAAACAAAGGAAAATGCAAGCTCGTAAGAGTTTAACCACCCCCAGGATGTCAAAGAGCTAGGCAGAGGCGGGGGTATATGTAGAAGAGAACTGAGTTGGCCCCTGAGGTCTGCAGAAGGATCGTTAGGATGGCAGAGGACCTCGCTGCAAGTCAGTCACTAGGAAAGCAGCCACTCACCTCCCGTGAACTGCGATGGCGGCAATGCCAGTGCTCTCTATCCGCTTCACAAGGCTCAGGGTGTCTTCCAGCTGAGGAAGAGACCCCCACAGGGTGGTTACAGAAGCCAAAGAGGGAGCAGCTGTCAGCTGTCCTAAAGTGGGCTCAGCTCTGCCCCCTCCTCCAAACCTAATTCAACACCTCAAAAATTACTGACACCCAAAACAGACATCCCCAGAGAAAATGGGCCTTCAAATGTAACACCCAATCCTTACCGACGGTAGGATGCGAATCTTGCAGGTCACAGGTCTGCGTGTCCCTTTAACAAGAGTACTGAGGATCTGCAGAGAGAACACAACAGCACCTACCTCTTTTGGAGCAAACAACCACAATGACCTGTACTAAGTACTTCTGCTACAGACCCATGTGTCCCAGTGGCATGACATGTCTGTGCCCATGTATGTGTCCACATGCATATCTGTTGCATGCATATACATACATGTAAGCTCCATGAAGGAAGGAGTGCAACTTTTTTCTATGCTAGCCCCTTGCCTGGCACACAGTGGTGTATGTATAGTTGAAAAATAAATGAATGAGGATCTGCATGCATGCCTGTGTAAAATACAGTGATCCTTTGCCAGGGCCAACATCTGAGAGCTTAAGAAATACAGAGTCTTAGATCCCACCTCGTATTTCCTAAATGGGTCTCTAGGAGCAGGGCTTAGGAATATGTGTTTGTAAAGGCTCTGCCCAACACACTCCCTCCTCAACATGATTCTGCGCCTCACCCGGTAGAGGACACACAGCTCACAGCTTCTTTCCTGCCTGAAGGCCATGCCCCTTTTGTGCTGTTCCAGCATCTGCAGAGTGAGGGACCATGAGGACTTTACAGGCCTTGGGCCCTGTCCTCACAGACCCCTTTCTTTAGGGGAGTCAGATGTACAGGAATGACATGAGCAAAGGAAAAGACAACACAGTCAACATAGTAAAAAGTGTTTGCTTGGCATAGTAATTGCAAAGAACTTCAAAGACAGATCAAGAAAGACATACAGGAAAGTGTCAGGGAGGTAGCAAGACCAGACCTCCTAAGGGTTAGAGATCAAGAGAGACGTGGGTGACACTGCATGTCCAAGGCACTGCTACCTTATTCCCTCATCAGAAACTTCAGACCTGGCAAGCTGGACTGAAGGTGATCCCAAGAGCCCTCTTTCAAGAACTGGGTCGCTGTCAAGCAGAACAGAGAGGACATACAGGCAGCTGCTGCCAGTCTTGGTTCTAGACAGGTGAGGGCAGCAGAGAGCCAGGCTTGCGGCAGTGGAGGCCTTTTGGGCAGCGATAAAATGAGGCAGGCCCCTCAGAAGACAGACTAAGAGGCCGGGCTGACAGGCAGGAGGTCAGATAACAGGTGAGATAAGGCCTGCTGGCCCAGGCACAACTGCCAGGGGGGCAGCCTGGGCCTAAGGTCCTAGGGACCCTCTGGCAAACCTTAAAGGAGCACCTATCCTTTCAGAGGGAACTGCCAGACCCTCTGAGATACACAACAAAAGTTCTCACTCCAGTCCTATCCCTCAGGTGGACAGCACTGTCGTTGGGAGGTTCCTTTGCAAGTGCCAGCTTAGAACCCTCTGGTGTTTGGTGACTTAACTATCATCGGCCAGTTTGATCCAATCCTCTGTTTTGCAGAGCTAGCTTCCTTCTGGTGTCTTCTCTAAGTAGCTCTAAGCATCTTCTTCAGTATTTCTGTTTATTTCATATGCATGTTCAGGACCAGGAAGGAGATTAGCAAGCGAAAGCCCTAGCCCCTTGCAAGGGTCACACCGAGAGGAAAGGGCACTAGAGACTGTCTTCTGGCTAGGCTGTAGCACGAAATGGTCCTGGACCCAAGTCTCCTCGATCCAAGTGATACCACACCTCTGTGATGTGCACCTCTGTGGGGAAAAGGACCTGGACAGACCCCTGCCTGAGCAGATTACAGCACATCTACCCACAGGCAGGTTCATCTTACCAGATCACAGGGTTAACTCAGGAAAAACTCCCTCAGTTGTTGGGAACAGGTTGGGGGGAGGATGGGAAAGCTTAGGCTTGGGAATCAGTGAGAACTGAGTTCAAGTCCTGGCCCTGCCAGTTGTGAGTCTCAGCCCAAGCGCAGTGTGCACAAGGGGGATGCCCTGGGCAGCAGGGGGCCCAGGCGATTCTGGGCAAGGGTGAGAGAGAGGACATTACTGAATTAGAGTCTAAAACTGAGGTTCTTAATCCAGGTAGGGTAACGTGTTACCTAGAAAGCTTTGTCAAAAGACTGATATCCTCTCCCTGCCTCTATCCTATTTCCAAAAATTTTCATCACTCCAACCAAGCTTCCCTAGTTTGAAAAATCTTCTGCCAGTGCCCCTGAGATGTTCCCACAGATGGAACCATGGGCCTAAAACATCAGGCCTGTACGGACGCACAAAGCTCTCACCTCGGCCACCCAGTGCGTCAGCACAATCTGAGCCCGAATCTACTCCAGCCCACTATTAAAAAGGTCCCCTTTAGCTTTACTTTGGAAGCCTGGAACCTTCCCTCCATGAGGCAAACCCCATCCACCAGCCTGCCTGGCCCACTCAACCATCCAAACAGAGAAGGAAGAGAATGAACTGAGCCTCACACATGAAATGCACCCAAAGAGGGGCCGTGAGAGGACAGAGCCAACAGCATGAATGGGAGAAGCCAGGAGGCCAGAGCATAACAGAAATGCCTGTGTGCAATGAGGGAAAGAAAAGACCCCCTATGGGGGCCCCTCGCCTAAGTACGGTAATGCATTTGACATCCACAGTCGTTCACATCCACTCCATCCGCAGAGGTATCTGACTGGAGGTTCCTAAGTCCAGGCGTCTACACTTAGGGCTAGATACTTATAAACTACATCCGACACCTTTAACCTGAGATGCCATCGTGAGGGGCCGCTGATGCTAGGGTAGAGGTCACAGGACCATGGCTTTAGCCTCAGCTCTGCCTGCTTTTTCGCTACATGATCTTGAGCACATTATTTTTCCCTCTCTGTGCTTTAATTATTCTTGATCAAATGAAAATAATGCATGCCTTCCCTGTCTACTTCAAGGGATTTGAAGAACAAATGGAATAAATGCTGGAATATCCTTTGGAAAGTACTCTACAAACACTAAGGATACATTATAGGCACATTACAGACACATTATATGTACCTACCTGCACGTGGGAAAAATGAAAAGGCACCTAGCTCATACACGCTAGCCTTCCTATATCCCAGAGACAGTGGGGCTAGAAGAATGCACAGGATGACCCGCTGACACAGCAGCCAGAACAAACGGTGGCAGCTTTTACTGGAGGTGCTTTATCCCAAGTCACTGTATGTAGCCTGTGGGAGGCACTAGGAGCCTTAACACCCAGCAGGGAAGTGGGGCTGGAGAATGAAAAGGCAGTCAAAGGAGCTAAGAAGAGCGACAAGAAGAGAGCTGGTAGACTGAGAGGAAAGTAAAAGGTGTCTGTGGTGTAGCAGAAAATGACATCCCCACATGCCCTGACAGCTCACAATACTGGGTGGCAAATGGCAACCTGTCCCCAGAGCCTCATAAACCTGGCCACCAGAATCACTGAGGGAAGGGGTCAGAGGAGACTAAATTCAACTTGCCTCATATGACCCTGACCTGGCCTGCTCCCAAAGGCTGGTGGTGGAGTACAGCAGCACTTGGGGCCCCACTGCGGTACCCATCAAGCCCCTAGGAGGGGCCAGTCCTCCCCAACACACCCCCGCAGCCACTGAGCCTGTCCACACCCACAGGTCACAGGTCCTGCGCTCTCAAGATCTTCTCAGAAGGGAGAGAGGCCACACAGAAGAGGCTCTAAATGAGTCCGGCCCCCCCACTCCTCCCCACCCCAGCTCTTGGTTAACACGTCCCCAGCCCTGGGCTTTTAAGGAACTCCCAGTCAATTGTAGGCTGGCTCAGGGGTTCCTGAACTTGGCTGCATGTCAAAATCATGGAGAGGCCTTTTATAAATTTCCCAGATCCCAGGTAGAGTAGCTGATTCATTAAATCTGGGAGCAGGGAGTGGCAAATGTGCCATGTTTAAGGACCTCTGCTTTCAGTCACGCAGGACTTACCTTCTCAATCTTGTCGGGATCTGACAGCAGAGCAGCTCCCATTCCTCCCTAAGGAAAAGCACACAGAGAGGCTTCTTACAGCTGGAGGGAGGTAGCCCCTCCCCATGATATGGCAATATGGTGTAGCAACATGCCAGCACCCCAGCACATGTCTCCAAGGGACCAAGGTCCACCGGCCATTGGCAGGTCTCCTAAGTGAGTAGGAAAGCAGCAGTACCCTGCCCACAAAAACAGGGATCAGAGTCTGATGAACTCTAATAGTGATGACTTAGCAAAGGCCACAGATCTATCTAGAAGTGGGTTCTACAAAAATAATGTTTCAGGACTGCCCATTCCCTACCCAGGGTATCAGCGTCTTAATATTAAAACTAAGCCCATCTGCCAAGCCCTTAAAAAAAAAAAAAAATGAAACACTCTTACTTTGAAATGAAAGCAAATGTAGCTTTTCCTATCCTACTATCACTTGCTTTGGTGCCGCCACGGTCAGCAAAGCCACTCAGGGGCATGCAACCTGCAGACTCCCTCCAGCCCCTTCTCCCCTGCCAGCAACAACAGCCCGATCCTGAGCACCCAGACCAATGTCAAACACTAACAAAGCCCCAGCTAAGGGACACTAACAGCCCACAGAGCCACATGAATCTTGACTTTAACAACGGAGGGTGTCTGTCGATGGTAAGATTATTGGTAATTTTCCTGCTCTTTTTTGTACTTTTAAACTATCCAAGTTCTGGACAATGGCATGACATTTTAATAATGGGGTAGGGGCAAATGTTAAAAATCTGAACCCATTAAGAGTGAGGTGAAGGGGAGAAAACCAAAGCCAATAAATCTATGCGTCAGCATGTATAGACTGCATACTCACAAATGCTCACAGTCTTTGCTCAGACAGTTTAAGTTCAGTGATTACATGTTTTAAAAGGATGACAGATTAGAACTGGAGAGAACACTGACCCACCACGGACTCAGCCAGCCTGAGCCTGCATGTCAGAGGAAAATGGGAAGGGCAGAAGGGGACTAGCCCTGGTCAGATACAAACCTGCTTAGAAATATTAAGGAAACTCTGGCCACACCCCAGATCCATCTGTCCTTCAGCCCACACACAATTCAGCCCTTCCTTGTGGAATCACAGGCTCTAAAATGCAGTCTCGCCCTGCCTGGTGTGGCTCAGTGGACTGAGCGCAGGCCTCAGGCTGCCAGTTTGATTCCCTGTCCAGGCACATGCCTGGGGGTTCAGGCCAGATGCCCAGTTGGAGGCGTGCAAGAGGCAACCAATCATGTCTCTCTCGTGCATTGATGTTTCTCTCCCTTTCTTTCTCCCTCCCCTCTCTAAAAATATAAATAAATTACTTTCATTAAAAAAATAAAATATACAGTCTCACTGCCCCTTCCATAACAATGGCTTTCTCAATGGTATTTCCTTCCTTCCTTCCTTTCTATTTAACTTACTTATTTGCTTTTTTGAATAGGCAACACATTAAAATTTTTTAAGATTCAAAAGGGTAAAAAGTAAGAACTCTCCCTTCCTGAGGAATGGAAAACTGTAGGAGACCTTTCTGCATGGTATGGGCCCAGACAGGACCCACGCCCACAGACAGGTTCTCCTGTGGGGAATCAGGCCTGCAATGTACTTAGGCCACTTTGAGACTTGCTTTTGCTAAAACTCTCTCACCCTGAATTGAGACAGCAAGTGCTTCCTGTAACTTCCTAAAATCCATGCTAAACCTTCCAAAGATGAGTATAACCAGTTCAACCACTTTTCCCTTTGCATTTGCAAATATCCTTCTTCTGTGATGTGATTAGCGGCATTGGCTCCTTTGTTTTCTGTAAAAGGTAACCACCTAAAGCAAACCTGTGCATAGTAAACAAGGACCACCATGTAATATGCCCAGAAAAAAGCAATAAAGGCCGGTCAAGGCAAGGGCCGAGGTTTTTTCTCCTCTTGAGAGAGAAGCCATGCCGTCCCTTTTCCTCCACAGGACTCGGTAGTCCACGTGAATTTCTCGTGCCACATCCACAATGTGGTGGACCCCACAAGCCGGGGTCCACATCAGACAGCTTTTCAATTTATACTTTTTATATGGCTCCAATTTCTGAGCCACCAGCAGACAGCTAACACTCAGGCGTTGTGCACTGATACGGCATACCACTAAGTTTCTGTTCTGACCAGTCGGTGCCAATGCTGTGCTAGTTAATTATTTTCAGTAGCACCCTGGCGAGGGAATTTAATCCCTGTGCAAAACCACATAGAAACTTAGTTTCCTTCCTTAGGGGAAACTAGTGTTACTAGTTTCTTGAGTGCCTTTCCAAATATGTTCTATGAAAAGAAGAGTAAATGTATGTTAAAATTCATTTCCCACCCCCCACACATAAATGGTAATACACCATATATAGTTCTGTCCTTTGCTTTTCTTCACTCCATGAACTCAGGGAGATTATTCCAATAATTTCAATTTTGCTCCTTACATAATCACAAACACAAAGAGGTAATTTGAAAACAGCCAACAGAGTCCAAAATTTGCAGGTTCCCACAGACAATTACAAATCTCCACAATTCCTTGAAGCAGCTGCCTACAGGCCTTCTGGGTTTCAAGAGCCCCAAGAGCCTTTTCCTCAGGTGGTCTTCAGGCTCCTAACTTAAATGAAAGGTCCCCAGGCCATGTAACTGCTGAAAACAAAGTGGCTGACTTTGGGCAGTGGGCCTGGGGGACATCTGCTAGGGGACCTGGGCAGTGGACCTGGGGGACATAACACTACACATCCTACAATAAGGTTCCCAGGGGCAGCCCTGCAGAAGGCCCTCTGGTGTCTCCCACACACCCAGCCCCAAGCTGTGCTTATAATCTGCTCCAAACGTGCTTTCCCTCTGGCAGTCCTACTGACACAGAACACCCACCATCCTCCTGGCTGCCGGTCTCTCCTCTCTCTACCCCCACCACTCAACCCACATCCCCACGCCCAGTCCAATCACTTGCCAGCCAAATCCTTGTCAAATGCTACTCCAGCTGGGTTTCTCCTCTCTCTAGACCCCTAGTCTTTCCTGTGGACCCACAACACCCACCTTCTACGTCTACGTCCCCACCTCTAGCCTCTTTCCACTTCAATCCACAAGACACATGGCTCCCAGGTGAGCATTTCTACTCATAGAATGTATTTGGAAAGACATACAAGAAACCAGCAACACTGGTTCCCCTGGAGAAAGAAACTAAGTTTCTGATCACATGCCTTTCTGTTCACAAAAGGCCAGAGATACCGAAGATCCAGGTACAGCTACTCTGGTCCCAACCAAGATTTTCAATCCTGCATCTCTCTGTTTCCACATCGTCTCCCAATCAAGGTTCTCTGCCTCCACTTCCACATTTCTCTGTAAAATACCAAGTTTAAGTGCTGCCTCTCAGCTCCTTTCTGAGCTATCCTAGTACTCTGGTCTGAGCTTCTGATATGAAAATGGGGACATATTTTGCATCCTCTATTTTATTTATTTATTTACTTATTTACTTATTTATTTATTTATTTATAATCCTCACCCAGGGCCATTTTTTTTTCATTTCTTTTAGAGAGAGATGAATGGAGAGAGGAAGAAAGTAAAACATCGATGGAAGAGAGAAGCACTCATTGGTTGCCTTCCATACACGCCCAGATTGGGGAACAAACCCACAATCCAGGTATGTGCACTGACCAGGAATCAAACACACAACCCTTCAGTTACAGGACAAAGCTCCCACCACTGAGCCACACTGGCCAGGGCCGCATCCTCTGCTTTTAAAAAGGTGTTATGTCTTGGTGTTATTCGTGAAAAGACAAAGCCCTGTTCACATTCTTTTTTCTTTTAACATTTACATCATTTAAAACAAATGGGCATAATGCTCTGTGTGTATGTTTATGTGTATACGTATATGTATGTGTATATAAACCTTTTCCTCAACCATTTGACGGAAAAGTTACATATATCATAGCCCCAACCCCCATATATTTTAGTATGTATTTTCTAAGAATAGGGATATTCTTTCAAAACTGAAGAGTTGTTAACTTTATCAGTTTACACTGATCCAGTATTTTTAGCTAATCTACCATGGTCCACACTCCCAGATTTGCCCTCTGATCTAATAATATCCACGTGAGCATTTCCCCGCACAGCACAGGAGTCAGGCACTGTGCTTAGTCATCATGTCTCATCAATCCTCTTTAATCCGCACCTGTATCTGAGGGGGGTACAAAGGACACAGTTTACCTTGGTGGAATACTCTTTTGGACAGCCCATGTTCACGTCAATTCCAGCCACGTCATCTTCTCTGGAACGACAGGAAGTGGAAAAGGTAGCAGTAAATGTTCAATGTGAGGAGAGAAGGTGAAGTCCAAGGCATGGGCCTGTGCTCATGAATCCCTCACCACATCCCTGGCGCAAAACACACCAACCCTCAGTGTCAGGAGCTGAAAAAAAACCTACTCTAAAATGAGCAACTGCCTCCCCAGAGCAAAGCTCAAGGGGCATAGAACAAGGTGCTCACACGTTTACAAAGAGCTAGTTGTCGAGGACTTTGCTAGTTTGGAATTATATCAGCTCAAACACTGAGTGAAGTCACACTGAACGCAATCCAGAGTTCCGGTTCTGCCTGGGGCAGTGAAGGCCATCTGTCCATGCAGAAAAGTGACATGAGCATGAGACCCTTACCCAGAGCACCGGTTCTGGTGGGAGGCACAAGACTGACTTTACTGTCTGGGTCACGCAGTTGGCTTACTCCAAACAGTTCTCAGATACAGAAAGGACCCTGACCTCATCTTCTGGAATATACACAGTTCACAAGCTGTGATTCAGCAGCAACTACTGTGTGAGTGCCTTCTCACCCTTATTGTAATTGATAACAACAGCAACTACTTACTAAGCACTTACTATGTGCCACACACTGCAAAGACATTCACATACATTATTTCATTTACCTTTCCCTATAATGCCAGAGACAGGTAATACTATTGGTCTCACTCTGTAGATGAGGAAACTCAAGTTCTTAGCAAGGTTACCTAAGGTTACACAGTTAACAAGTAGCAAAGCCACAGCCAAAATTACAACCCAGGTTCATCTAACTCCGTAACCACAACACCCTCCTGCCTTCGTTAACTTAGGAAGCAGTAAGTCTAACCTACACTTCATGAGATTCAAAACCTCAGGGCTCATGGTCACAAGAGTCCTTGGAAAGGGAGCCTCATGAGTAAACACTAAAAAACAGGCACCCACACCGAGATTATCTGGGATCTGGGCACAGCGGGTACATGAGAGGCCCAGGGCAGCCTTGGACACCATGGAGAAGGTACTGAACTAGAAAACTAGAAGGCAGAAGGGTGGTCACCTCCAACATCACGAGGAACAGTGAGGCCCCAGAGCCCACAGGAGAGGCAAAGGTAGTTCCAAAGAGGGAAGAACTTACACAAGTCTGGCCACGGCAAGGGCTCGCTCCGCGTCTGAAGTCCCCTGGGAACACAAAACGCTGCATCAACCACCACCCTGACACGCATACACACGCACAGGCAAACACACCCATGCACGCCATGCACACACATGTCAGCAAGTGGAGTCCAGCTGGTGTCTCTTAAACATCCAGTCCACTAGCCCTCTGTCAAAGGCTAGAAGTGGATGGGAGGGCCTACAAAATGTCATCAATGCTACGATTACTTTCAAACATACAAAAACAATGAAAAATTTTTACAGTAAACAATCATATATCCACCACTTAGAATCTGTAATTAACATTTTGCTATATTTGTTTTATCATATGTCTACCCATTGTTGTCAATTTTAAAAAATCTAATTCAGGAGCTTTTCTGAAAAGCACCAAGAAGTGCCCAAAGTGAGAGAAGAGAGCTACAGAGTCATTACAACCCGACATAAATATTAACTACTCCTGAGCAAACCTGATTTCTTTATGTGGGAGATATATACAAACTACAAAACAACAAAGACCTTGATCTGAATAACGAATGCTAGGGATTAAAAACGTGTAAGTCATGCCAAACAGATAATTCCTATAATTGAGAAAATTAAATTTGAGATGAGAGACATGTAACAGACTACTATAGCTTGATTTCCATAAACTCTCTCCAATAGTGTAATCACGCATGAGCAGATCTTTGAAAAATGTCCTGAATTGGAAAAACTCAGGAAGCTACCGCTGTGCACCGAAGCCCAGGCATTCCACGCTGGCCCAGGTCAGGGCGTGAGCTAGCCAATCTGGGCAACGGGTGGGGCCTGGGAAGCCATACCATCTGGAAGACCACCCTGCTCTGCTCTCTTCTGCAGGTGCGGAAGACAACTCGGTCATCGGGGGCAACGAAGTCCACTGTGCTGAGCACCTCTGCAAGAAAACACACACACACAGGCACGCCCACTCAGTAAGCAAGTTCACCTAGACTGATCCCTGCAAGAAAACAGAGCAAAAGTATCAGCTTAAAGGAAGAAAAAGGATGCTAGAAGTAGACCATTCTTAAAAGAAATCAATGTGCACATGAGAGACCTGAGTGGCTGACGATGTTCTATTTCCTGACCTGATGGTGGCTAGTTACACGGTTGTTTGTTTCAGTCATCTGTTAAACTGTATGCTTGTGTCTTACGTAATTTCTCTGTATGGCTATTAGAGTTTGCAATTTTATTTATTGATTGATTTACCTATTTATTATTAATCCTCACCTGAGAATATGTTTACTGATTTTTATAGACAAAGGAAGGGAGAGAGAGAAACATCAAAGTGAGAAACACTGATCAGTTGTCTCCCGTACGTGCCCGACCAGGGGTAGAACCTGCAACCTAGGTATGTGCCCTGACCAGGGGATCAAACTCACAACTTTTGGTGTATGTAATGACACTCCAACTAACTGAGTCACCTGGCCAGGGCTTCGTTTTGCAATTTTAAAACATTTTTTTAAAATGTGCATATAGAGTACCTTGTCTGAGCTTCAGATTTTGACCCAGTTTTCCCAGATATCACTCAGAAGTTTCCCAGAAATTCAGCAGAGTTTCTTAATGACTTGTCAGGTACCAGACACTGTGAGTGGAGATGTACTATACTACAGTCAATTCTTATGATTTGATTGTGTATCTGAGGATTTGCCTGCTCGCTAAAATTTATTTGTAATCCATACTCATGACAATTACATCGTCATTCTCGGACATGCAGAGAATTACAGAAAATTCCGGTCACCTAATGTACAGGTTCCCAGCCAGAGTCAAACAAGGCACCACTCTGACTCCTTGCTTCAGCTCTCATACTGTAAACAAGTGTCTTTTTGATGGCACATTTAATGCCGCATCTTTGCCTTTTTGTTGGTAATCTATCTCATTGCTTTAAGCAGCCCCCCACACACAGAAGCGCTACCCAGTGGTCCTGTGCGGAAGGCTGCAATGCACCTTATGGAGAAAATCCATGTGTCAAACACGCTTTGTGCAGACGCGAAATTATACACAGAGCTGTTGGCTGTGAGTTCTATGTTCATGAATCAATGGAATATATTAAATTGTGTGTCTTTAAACAAAAGCACACATAGAACAAGATTACATATTGATCTGTTAATGACATTGTGTGACCAGAGGTCTTCAGGGACACACACCTGTACAGGCAGACCTCAGAGATACTGCAGGTTCCGTTCCAGACCACCACAAAAAAGTAAATGTCACAATTAAGGCCAGTCATGCAAATGTTTTGGTTTCCCAGTGCATGAGAAAGTTACATTCATACTACAGTCTACTAAGTATTCTATAACATTATGTCTAAAAAACATAGATACCTTAATTAAAAAAGATTTCTTTGTAAAAATACGTTAACCATCACCTGAGCCCGTTGGAAAAACGTGCCAATTGGCTTGCTCAACACAGGGTTGCCACAAACCTTCAAATGGTAAAAAATACAGTATGTGCAAAGAGCAATAAAATGACGTATGCCTGTATTTCTCCTAGAGCAATGGTTCAGTATTCACTCATTTGGTGTTAAAGCACTTCCATAAATAGAAGCTGTTATTATCATCCCAGCACTGAACCGATCAGAAGATCAAAAGGGTGGACTGAAGGCGGTGACATGCTGGGAGAGGTGAACAAAGCAATCTGTAGCAGCAGAGCCAGTGTGTGACTGGCAGCAGGAAGTCTGAGAGGAGAATAAAAGCTCGGTGTGTTTACACTGGAGCTCTATGTATTTCTAACAGCAAGACACGAATGCCCTGTTAAAGCACTGGTGAAATCAATTCTGACACAGTCATCTGGAAGTAGCGACATGGAAAAATGTCCTAGTAGAAAAGTAACTGGCAAAACATATGTAGCCTGATACCAACGGGGCAGGAAGGGAGACATACAAACACGTTATATCTTTACATACATGCTTTACTGAATGTGTAAAAATCTATATACCAGCACATTATTCCTCTTTGTGATTGCCTCTTCAAGTATAAGATTACGGGGGATTTTCATTTTCTAGGTGGCAAAGGTCTGTCACATTGAATTTTTTGTAACACAAAGAAAATATAAATCTAAAACATTAACTTAAAGACAAAATTGAGTCACAACTTCTAATGAACTTACATTGAGATCTGACAAATGCATATCCATTTCAAAAAACCTCAAACAATACCACAGCTGTAATCAAAGCAGAATCAGCCCCATCAATAAAATATTAACAAAATCACAATTCAGTACTAACACTTTCATGTGCAAAGTACTTACATGTACCATATCTTCTTAGGACTCCAACCCTATGATTTAAGTAAAGCAGGGATTATGATTTTCCTTTTACAGCTAAAGAAACTGAGGCAGACAGGTCATATGACTTGACCACAGTCACACAGCTAGTGAGTGGCAGAGCCAGAACCAGTGCCAATGCCATCCCAACCCCAAGGCTTCTAGGGTCCTTCCTGTACTATGAAACCTGGCAGTTTCTATGCCAGCAAGCCTGTGGGTGCAAGGTGTTCTTAGCCTGTTTCACATCTGGCTCTTGTCAGGGTTTCTGGAGAGCAGCAGCTACTGTCAAAGGAATACAGGATCCACAAAATTACAGACCAGGCAAGGAGAACCCCAGAAGGACCCTGTCACCACAGGCAAGGGCAGTGATAGCACAGCTCGGTTCTGCCTGGGCACAAATGCAACCCTGGGACCACAGCGGCACTCACCATTGACAACTCTCTTGCACTGAAGCATCTTGAGGTCGATCAGCTCCTGTGGAGGAACCAGAGGGCGCTTGTCAGTCCAGGGCATGCAGGCCCTGGAGGAAGACCTTCGCTACACATCTGATGGGGGTTTCATGGCCCGTCACCCTACTACCAACAACAAATCATGGCTTTTGGGACATGTAGTGCTGTCCTCCCCACTTAAGCATGGCAAGCAGGGGCCTGAATGAGCTTCCCTCAATCAGCTGCTCTTCCCAAGGTCCTTGGAGATATTTGGGGCCTAGAAAGGGTGAAGAGCTCAGGGAGTCAGAGCGAAGACGAGAGTCCAGGATGTGGACACCTGGACGCCTTCCTCACCTGCTAGTCTCAGCTCCAGTCCATCCTCTCTAAGAACCTCCCGCCTCATCCCAGGAAATGCCCAAGGACAAAAGTAGAAACAGAAGCACAGGGAGGAAAATTTGAGATCGGCACAGGAAAGAAAAGTCTAAAACTCCTCCTCTATACAGGTCACACTGTGTGGAAACAAAAGCGGTGAGATCCTCTCAGCTCTAGAGATACTCAAACTCACAAAAGAAAGAAAAACGGGGCTTCTTCAAAATCAGGATCATAAACAAGGAGTGAGAGCTAATATCTCCTGAAGGACTGAGTGCTGGTGGGAGACACACTGTTCTGCTTTGTCCAGTGATCATTTCAACAGATGTGGAAGCCAAACCAGAACTCATGCCCAGGAGTTCTGGGGGTCCAGAAGATGGGAAGAAACTCAGCCATGGTACTCACCCCACACTGACTCCTCAGGAGCCTCAGCAAGTCACAACCCAGCCGGTCAGCATGATGGCCTTTGCTCCTTCATGGGAGTATACAGGGCTCAAGTGTCAAAGGACCCAATGGCACCCATGGGGCTCCCCCCGGCATAATCCAGGTTACTACACATTCAGGGGGCTTCGCTGGCTATCCTCTCCATGTTGCATTCAGGTCATCACATATCTGACACCCACCAGGCCCAACCAAACAAATCACCGCCACCAACCATACAGATACATGGCTGGCAACCAAGCCCCCAGCCCCAAAGGATGGATGGAGCCTGACACAGAGCCCCTGTAGCCAGTGACCCTAGCTGCCGCAGCAGGCGTAAGGAGGCACGTGTACAAGTGGGCAGTATTGGGTGGTCTATGCTTACAAAAAGCAGCTCTGCTGCCCAGTGGAGCTTTGATCGGGAACAAGCAGTGTAAAGAGATGCAAGCCCTCGCTGGGGCCCCAGCCGTGCCAGCAGGAACCTGTCGTCCTCGGGAGTCCCAAAGCTCCCTGTTAAGTTCACCTTTATAGCCCTTACCACTTCCTTGTATGCTAGTTGCAGATGCACCTGTCATATCTTTGCCATTAGACTCTGAACCCCCTGAGGAAGGTCCTGTGTCCCCACAAAGGTGGGCTTGGAGGACCCGGGCGAGATAGCCTGAGCTCCAAGAGGAAAAGCTGACACAAAATGGCCCTTGAAATGCCCTGTTTTCCTCTCTGATGCCTCACTACACCAGCAGAGCCTCTGGGGCCTGGACATGGTCTGATTCACCTTTGAGTCACTAGCATCTATCACGTTGCAAGTGCTCACTAAACATCTGCTGCAGCCTGCTTCAACACCTTACACACAGATGTTCAACTGTTTGTTAAATGGAGAAATTAATTTAAAATGTCACCAATAAAAACCACAAGTGCCCTGCCTACCCACACACCCTCAACACTATTGTTTACCAATTTTATTCACTGTATGAGTACACACGGTTTTTTTTTCCTACTGTATTTCCTCAATTAGTGAAAATAAACACTGTTTGTCCACATGGTAGAGTTTATCATCCATGTATCTTCATAGCAAACAGCCTTTTACATCTATACAAAATGTGCGGGGAGGGGAAGCCCGCTCTTTGCCAAATCAGATATTGAGTTTTTCTGTCTCGATTATCACAAATATTTTTCCTGTATCAATATCACTTCCTTGACTTTTATCATAATTAACATTTTATTTTCACAGAAGAGACCACCCCAACTTTGTCACAAAGAATACCTTCTAGTTTCTTAATATATCTATTATAAAGAATATAATTTTAATTGATTATTTTTCTTCTTTTTGAACGTGATCTACCTTTTCTTTTTTTAACATTTTGTTTTAGACAGAGTGGATGGGAGGGAGAAAGAGAGTGAGAGAAACATCAATGTGTGGTTGCCTCTCACATGTCCTCTACCGGGGACCTGGCCCACAACCCAGGCATGTGCCCTAGACTGGAAATTGAACCTTGCAACCCTTTTGTTCTCAGGCCAGCATTCAATCCACTGAGCCACACCAGCCAGGGTGAAAGTGATTTAGCTTTTTAACTTATCTGAAAATTAAGGCCATTTATAAGTCACTTTTTCTTCACATAGCTACCCAATGTTCTGAATAGCATTTAATTTTAAAGTGCCTTATCACGTATAGACTTCCTTATCTGTCATGAGTTATGTTCTGATACCTGAAATACATCCTGCTACCTTCATCTCCTTCATTCTGCTGGCTTGCTTTCTCTGTCTGAGCTAACCCATTAGTTTATCACCAATGTTGCTCCATGCCACCTCTCTACCCCCACCTCTGGCACACCCAGCTACTCTTTTGCTCTCTGGTTTGGTTAAAGGATCTTTTGTATATCCCAATTTTCAGAAAAACAAACATACCCAGATCAAGCAACTAGAATTCCCCCCCCAAAAAATGATTGACAAAATGAATGAGAGTCTCAAAGGGATAGAAAGCACATTTGAAGAAATAATGGCAAAAAGGAAAAAATCCCCAAATTTGATTTTTAAAAAATTACTCCATACATCCTAGAAGCTCCACAAACCTTAAGCAGGAAACTCCAAGAGAGCCATACCTAGACGCATCATAACCAAACTGCTAAAAGACAAAGAAAAAGAGAATGAAAACAGCAAGAAAGCCATGATTTACCATGTGCAAAGGATCCTCAATAAGATTTCTCATGGGACACCATACAGGCCAGAAAACAGGGAAATGAAAGACTTGTACAATGAGCTCTTTCCACCATCCTTCTGTGCCACCACACTGCTGTGCATGAATGGCCTGGCTGATACTCCACAGTGCCAAAAAGAGAGGCAAATGCTAGGTTCTCATCAGGCCACACTCCAAAGTCATCACACAGTTTCTCACTGTGATGATGGGGCATGGTTACACTGGCGAATTTGAAATTACTGATGATCACAGAGCCGGGAAAATTGCTGTGAACCTCCTAGGCAGGTTAAACAAGTGTGCAGTGATCAGCCCTGGGTTTGATGTGCAGCCCAGAGATCCTCTCCTGTCCCATCAGTTTGGTTTCATTGTACTGACAACCTTGGAAGACATCATGGACCACGAAAAAGACGAAAACACATGAGGAAAAATCCTGGGATTCTTTTCCTAGGGACATAATACATACATGCAAATAAAATGCATCAAAGGATACTATCAATAAAGTGAAAAGACAACCCACAGAATGGGAGAAAACGCTGGCAAATCATATATTTGATAAAGGTCTAGTATCCAGACACAGAATTCTTACAACTCTCAGAATAGAAAGACAAAGAACCCAGTTAAAAAATGAGCATAGGACTTGAAGAGACATTTCTCAAAGATGATATAAAAATGGTCAATAAACATGAGAAAAGATGCTTGACACCATTAATCATTAGGGAAATGCAAGTCAAAATCATGATGAGATAGCACTTCACACCCACCAGGACAACTATAATCCAAAAGACAAATAATAACAAGTGCTGGTAAGGATGTGGAAGAATGAACCTTCACACACCGCTGGTGCGGATGGAACACGGCGCAGCTGCTGCGGAAAACAGGCTGCTCGTTTCTCAAGTGTTAAACACAGAGTTACCATAGGACCCAGCGATTCCACTCCTAGGTGTATATCCAAGAGGGGTGAAAATATATGGCCACACAAAAACTTGTACATGAATATTCATATAACATGTTTCACAATAGCCAAAAGGTAGAAACAATCTAAATGGCTACCAACTGATGAATGAATAAACAAACTGTGTTGTATACACACAAACCACAGACTATTATTTAGCCATTAAAAGAATGAAGTACTGATACACGCTATGACAGAGATGAACCTTGAAAACATGCTAAGTGAAAGAAACAAGATATAAAAAGCCTCTTATGGTATGATTCTATTTATAGGAAATGTCTAAAACAAGCAAACCTATAAAGACAGAAAGTAGATTAATAGTTGCCAGCGACTGGAGATGGGGAAACTGGGCAGCGATTGCTAATGAATATGAGGTTTCTTTTTGGTGTGATGAATGGGTTCAAAATTGACTGAGTGCCCTGGTTGGGTAACTCAATTGGTTGGAGCTTCATCCAGATATATCAAAGTTGCGGGTTTGATCCCCATTCAGGGCACATACAAGAATCAACCAATAAATAAGTGAAACAACAAAGCGATGTTTCTCTCTCTATAAAAATCAATAAATAAATTTTTAAAAATTAAAAAAAAATGACTGTGGTGATGGATATATACCCTGTTAATATACTAAAAGCTATTGAATTGTATACTTCAAATTGGTTAATTATATGATATGTGAACCATATCTCAAAAAAAGATGTTTACAAATGTTTAGAGGAATATTTCTGGCCAACTGACAAAACTGGAATATGGAAGGTAGATTAGAAAAAATATTGTATCAATGTTAAATTCACTGAAGATAATGTCTATATAACAGCCATATAGAAGAATGACATGCCCTGGCTGGTGTGGCTCAGTGGATTGAGTGTCAGCCTGCGAACCAAAGGGTTGCCAGTTCGATTCCCAGTCTACGGCATATGCCTGGGTTGCAGGCCAAGTCCACAGTAGGCGGCATGCGAAAGGCAACCACACACTGATGTTTCTCTCCCTTGATTTCTTCCTCCTTTCCCCTCTCTAAAAATAAATAAATAAATGAAATTTTAAAAAAAGAAGAAGAATGACCTTATTCTTATAAAATATCAATGAAGTATTTGAAAAGATGTCATAGTGTATGGAACTTACTCTCAAATAGTTAACAAAAAGTATATATATAAAGAGAGAGCCCAAATTATAAAACAAATCAAGGAAAATATTGACAGGTTAATCTGGGTAAAGGGTATATGGATGTTCTTTATCTATTCCTGCAACTTTCCTATCAACTTTAATTTCTTAGCTTTTTAAAAATTACCCACTCTGGGCAAAGGACTTGAATAGAAATTTCTCCAAAGGTGATAAACCAATGGCCAACAAGCATATGAAGACATGCTCAACATCACTCATCATCAGAGAAATGTAAATCAAACCCACAATGAGCAAATCAAACCCATTAGGATGACTACTATCCAAAAAATTTTTTAAAAAGCCAGAGCCCTGGCTGATGTGGCTCAGTGGATTGAGCACAAGAATGCAAACCAAAGGGTCATGGGTTTGATTCCCAGTCAGGGCACATGCCTGGGTTGCAGGCCAGGTCCCCAGCAGGGGGCGCGTGAGATGCAACCACACACTGATGTTTCTCTTCCTCTCTTTCTCCTTCCCTTACCCTTCTCTAAAAAAATAAATAAATAAGAATCTTTTTAAAAAAAAGGAAAATAATGAGTGTTAGCAAGGGTGTGGAGAATTGTGCACTGTTGATAGGATGTGTAAAACAGTATGAATTCCTCAAAAACTTAAAAATAGAAATAGTATATGACCTAGCAATCACACTTCTGGCTATCTATCCAAAACAATTAAAAATGGGGTCTCAAAGTGGTGGTATTTCACAGTAATATTCACAGAAGCACTATTCACAATGGCCAAGAGGTGGAAACAACCCAAATGTCCATCAACAGATGAATAAACAAAATGTATTATATACATACAACAGACTGTTCAGCTTAAAATAGAAGGAAATCCTGTCACAAACAACAACGTGGATGAATGTTGAGGACATTATGCTAAGTGAAATACCCAGTCACAAAAAGATAAATATTGCATGTTTCCATTTATATGAGGTTTCTGAAGTAGAATGGTGGTTACCAGGGCCTGGGGGTAGGTGGTAACAGGGAGCTGTTTAATGGGTACAGAGTTTCTGGAGATCTGTTTTACAGTAATGTGAACGTACTTAACACTACTGAACTTAAACACTACACTTAAAAATAGGTAACATGATAGCCCCAGCTGGTGTGGCTCAGTTGTTGGAGCATCATCCCGTAACCAAAAGGTTGCAGGTTCAATCCCCAGACAGAGCACAAACCAAGGTGGCAGCTCAATCCCCTTCCTGGTGCATACAATCTCTGGATCAATGTTTCTGCCTCATATTGATGTTTCTCTTGCTCTCCCTTCCTCTCTCTCTAAAAGCAATGAAAAAATATTCTCAGGTAAGGATAAAAAATTTTGAATACTGCCTTTTCCCTTGATCTTGCTTATTAAAAGGTATGGGTCCAACAGGTAAGTGTCCCCTCAGTCTGGGCCACTGAAGTCCCGTTGTTCTTATAAAAAGGAACAGAAACACAATACACGAGGAACTCCTGAAAAACCGCCAATAGGGCAGATCTTGGTGGGGAGTGAGACGACTGCTCCCCTGACATTTGCTGAGCTGGTTCATCCTTTCTTTGCCTTCTGCTGCAGAGGGCTTTACAGCACTTTGAAGGAGGTGCCTGAATGCCTGGTATACCCTCCGTCCCATATCCAGTCCTGTGAGGTTAAGTGGGGTGGTCTGGCTATCTAATCCCACAAACGGGCCTCCTCATGAGAAACCAGTTAAGATCACCCAGGCAGCTGATATTGTACAATAACGTTGCCCTGCAGAGGAACTCTGAATCCACCAGGGGGCACCAGGCACCGCACTGTGTCCTGCCCAGTACTTAGGGCCCAGCCAAGGAACTACACCAAACAGGGGCCACCTGTCTCCTGCTTCTGCTCTACACAGGGGCTCCGTCTGTGTGGGGGGCCTAGGTCTCCTCCACCAGAAGCCCCTTTGTTCAGAAGCCATATTGACTCTTCCAGAGTATGAGCACATCAAACATACCAAATAGTTTTTGATTAGTCTTTCCTCTTCTGCTAACTTAGCACAGCTCTTGAGGAAAGGATTGGTCACACTCATCAAAACCAAGCTCTGGCCAATTAGGAAGGCCCTGGAGGAAAGGAAGGCCACATCCTGAAGCCATCATATAAATCCTGTGCCCGCGACTTCCAAAGTGCTTGAAAACAAACCTAAGAAATTCCAAGTAGCTGACAGAAGTTCTGGAACCTGAGGGGTCACCTGTTTTCCTGTTGCAGCACTGCTCCCACAGCGCAGCTTCCATGACCCTATCACACAGACCACTCCCCCAGGGCCACACACACACAGTGCCTCTAGAACCGGCCCTGTGCTACAGTGCAGCCAGTCACTCCATCCTGGTATTTCACTCCACACCCCTCCGAGTGAATCAACCCCACTTTCTAGGGTCCCAGAAAAATGCTACCTACACAGGAAAAGTGAAAACCAAAGGAGCTGGATATGTAGGCACCACTGCCTTTTCCTCAATTTAAGCAATCCCCAGAATCTCTCTCTAGAATAGGTTTGCGCCCAGGTGAGCTGGCAGTTCTAAAGGCCTGAATCCCTTACTACCACTTGGTCCAACAGAAGAAACCAGCAGGATTGGGGGGGGGGGGCATAACTGAATCTAAAAATAAAGGGCTAACACTCAAGGACCAATTCTTACTTTCACTGAAGGCACAAGACTTGGGAGAGAACAGAGAGTCACCAGAGTAAGCAGATAATTGATGGAGAGAGCAGGCAAAGCATGGACAGAGAGGAGAGGGACACCATAGACTCTGTGTCTTGAAGTGATCATGAGGAGGGGACAGCTGGACAGAGATGGAGCTGGGGCAACAAGAAAAAAGCCGAAGGCTTCATCCTTGACACTAACACTTGTTGGTCACCAAAGCCCAATAAGACACAAACAGGAGTTTGCAGCAAAGAAAGGGCTACTTTTAGGAAGTGGCCAGTGCCCAGAGACACAAGTGAGCTAACGCTAAAGACTTGGTTCCCTAATGGCTTCCAGGGAATGGGTTTTATAGGGAAAGATCACGAGTCATGGTGACTAAGGGCGTTGTTAGGGTCACGGTCTCTACTGAGTGGTCAGTGCTAGGGCAAGGCGCGGTTGTTCACTGTATCTAGGGTCCTGTTGTCAGCCCTGGTGTTGCTTCATCTGGTGTCACAGATGGCCTGCAGCTGAAACACAAATGAGGCCTAGACATCATCCCTAGTTTGACCTAATCTCTGGAATCAACGGGCCCCAGGCTTTGTTCCCAAGATTATCTGGTATCTACCAGAACCTCACTGTCCTGAGGGTTTAATGATTAAGGAAGTAGTTGTGCAAGGGAGAAGGAAGGAGGTGAGTCGGATGACGGATGAGGCCAGTTTGAGTCAAAATGAAAGAAAGGAGAAAAGGTCGTATTAAAGAAAGTTTCTAAGTGGTTACAACAATGCAATATATAGAAGATGTATCATAGAACTGTACATTTGAAAACTATATGATTTTATTAACCAATGTCACCCCAATAAACTTAATTTAAAAATAAAATATTGTCCTTTGTAGCCACAGTTCCCACTCCATCCCACCCTACCACCAGTGGCTTTTAAAGGTGGAACTATCAGAAGCACTTGGGTAGCTTCTTCTTAAACTTCTCATATCCACTAAGGGGACATAACGGGGCTGGGGAGAAGCTGCCTAGATAATTCTGACACATGCTCAGTTGAGAACCACTGCTCATATTCCCTCATTATCCAGGGTCAGCTACTCCTGCAATTCTATTTTTCCTAGCAGATGCCTTCTGCAGCCCATGGGTCTGAAGCCCTAATATTCTCCCAAGCAGCCAGCAAGGAACTGGCCCACTAGCTACCACCACCAGAAAATCCTATGGCTCCCCCAAATCAATCTCATCTGACTTCCATGACCTGAATCTGGGTCTCTTCCTCCTCCTCATAGCCTTGAGTTCATGCATCCATGTACTGAATGTATATGAAATCCTACAGGGACCCGACACGACGTTCATCTACCCACCTGACCCGAGTACCCCGCACTGCCTCCACACTGTCCAGGCTGCTGGTCCTCAGCAGGGCTCACAGAACTCATACATGTCATGCATCTTCATCTCCTGATGCTTTCAGTGAGCAGCTGCGAAGTCAGTGCCCGTTCTGCCACACACCCCCACTCTTTCCCTGACCACTTCTACCCACGGACAGGGAGACTGCGCTTGCGGGAAAGCTCTCTGGGAAAGTCAATAGCCCCTTACCTCACAGTACACGATGTCTGCTCCATAGTCCAGGGCCAGCAGCCTCATTGGGAGAGTCCCTACCCGAACCATAGGAGCTAAGATGAGTTTGTTGTGGTAGCACAGTGAGAGGCTGTTCACAATCATTCCTTCTCTGCTCCAGCCTGAAGAAAGGGAACACAAGAGTCAGAAATTCAAATGGAGAATATCTCTTCTATTATCCAGGGCAAGCTTTCCTTCTTCCTGCCAACATATAGTACCTTGTTTTCCTTTTCTCTGATCATAAAAATAACACATGCTCACTCATTCATCCAATAAATATTTATTAAGTGCCTAGTCCATGCCAGTCACTATCTTAGTCTTTGGGGATACATTAAAGAACAAGACATAAAAATTCCTGCTCTGGTAGAGCTTTCAATCTAGTTAGGGAACACAGGCCAAAAAAAAAAAAAAAATCAATAGGCATAACAAACAAGTAAATTAGATAGTATGTTGGAAATTCAGTACAGTTGGTCCTCTGTATTGTGGGTTTCATATCCATGGATTCAACCAACCACACATCAAAAATAAGCAGGAAAACCCTGGCTGGTGTAGCTCAGTGGATTGAGTGCGGACCTGTGAACCAAAGGATCGCAGTTCAATTCCCAGTCAGGGCACATGCCTGGGTTGCAGGCCAGTTCCCAGCCGGGGACACACAAAAGGCAACCACACATTGATATTTCGCTCCCTCTCTCCTTCCCTTCCCCTCTAAAGATAAAATAAATAAAATCTTTTTAAAAAATGAGCAGAAAAAAAAATCCCAGAAAATTCCACAACACAAAACTTGAATTTGCCACATGCCAAGCACTACCCTGAATCGGCATGAGTGATGTGTAGGCATGCCCTGCTGTAGCCTATATGCAAATATAGGCTGTATACAAAAACTATCCAATTTTATATGGGGACAAGGATTTTGGTATCTGCAGGGTATCCTGTGGTATTCCATTTCCCACATCCAATCCATCATTAACTCCAGCTGAAATAACTTTCAAAATATAGCTTCCATCCACCTGCTTTGCTTCATTCCATTGCTACCACTGCACACTAAGCCAGTCTCCTACCATATTTCCCCAAATCTACTCTTGCCTCCTCCTATCCACTGTCATCACAATAACCACTTCTCTATACCCTTTCATGGCTTCCCACTGAGTTTAGGATAAATTCCAAACCCCTCTAATGGCCCATAAAGCCCTGCAAGACATGTCCCCACCCACCTCTCCAGCACCACCTTGAGCCCCTCTCCCCCTCACTCTCTGCTCTGGCCAATCTGGTCTTCTTCTTTTTTTAAATAAAATATTTAAAAAATTTTTGCTTTTTATTTTTAGAGAGAGGGGAATTGAAGGAGAAAGAGAGGAACAGAAACATCAATGTGTGATTGACTCTTGTGCGCCCCCTACTGGGGACCTGACCCACAACACATGCATGTCCCCTGCCTGGGAATCAAACTGGTGACCCTTTGGTTCAAAGGCCAGCACTCAATCCACTGAGCCACACCAGCCAAGGCCACCTGGTCGTCTTTTAAAGTCTCTCACCCAAACTTGCCCTGGCCAGTGTAGTGCACCTGGTTGGAGTGTTATCCTGTAAACCGAAAGGTCAAAAGTTTGATTCCCAGTCAAGGCACATGCCTGGGTTGTGGGTTCGGTCCCCGGTTGGGGCATGTACAAGGGGCAACTAATCAGTGTTTCTCTCTCTCCCTTCCCCTCTTTCTAGAATCAATAAGTATGTCCTCTGGCTGAGAACTTTAAAAAAATAAATCAAGAAATGAATGACTGTATCATAATCATCTGAGATCCAAGGAACCATTGTTTTTAAAACTTAGGGAGTAAACAGGCAACGTAAATTACCATGGAGCCCTGGGAATAAATACTACCAAGTTAGGCCCCTACTTCCAGAAGCTTACATTTTTTTCCACAATAAGTAAATCCTTCTTATTTCTAAAGCACTATGCTATAAAATATGCATCTCAATAACAACTAGAAGTTATTTAATGTCTGCTGTGAGTTGGGGGGAGGGACTTAAGTGGTAACTGATGAACTGACAAGAAAAAATTAGGGACCATGGGCAGAGACAGGTTCCAATCTCTGTGAGATTTTGAGGTAATCATATTCTAACGGCTCGGGCATGATTAGAAAGCAGCCACTAACCAACTACTCTACCCTAAATATTTGGACAAAACCCAAATGCAAATTCATACCTATGTATTATTCTTTTCTAATAATTCTTCAACATATCTGTTCTGGCTTGGTACAAATGAATGAAACCTATTGGGTCAGACATTCAACAAGCTATTTAGCTAAGAGACTAGAAACCCTGAGTTCTTAGAATCGTAAAAGTAGTACAGAATCACAGTATCTTGGAGCAACCTTGATATCAAGTACCTTCTAATATTTCACCAATCAGTGATCACACAGCATGTGTGTGAACTTTTCAGTGATGGAAATCTCAGTGCTCTCAAGACAGATCTGGGCAATTCCAGTTGCTACAGCAGTTCTTTATATTGAATTCAGAATCTGCCTCCCTGTCACCCACTGGTCCCAGTTTTGCCCTCTGGAAGGGGACACCCCACAGCATACCTCATCTCTTTTCCACCTGGCACACTTCCGAAATATGTGAGGACAGTTCTATTCTCCCTAAAAGTTCTCTTCCGCAGCTTTACCTTCTTGAATCACTCCTTCCTATGTTTATGATTTTCAGGGGCCCCCAAGGGCATTACCAGCATGGCATCAGTGTGCCTGCTACAGATTCTGGGAATGGGCCAGGGCTAGAACAACAGTTTGGCAAATAAGCCTTCCTGAAGTAAGAGTACACGTGGTAATCTCAGCCTCTCTTCAGTCCTCATCCTGTAGGCAGGATTTCTCAAGAGCAAACTTGACATTTGGGCCAAGTAATTCTTTTTTGTGAGGAACTGTCCTGAGCATTGCATGATGTGTACACACCAGTTGTGACAACTAAAAATGTCTCCCGACAGTGTCAAATGGGGGGAGCAGGGTGACAGAGGTAAAATCAATTACTACTGTCACTAAACTCTCTCTGCTGCTTTAACAGGTAACTCTCCAGAAAAGTCTACTCATGTATCAAAATGGTATTTGAAATTTTAAAAGTACTTATCTTTTTCATGGTATTTGATGAAACTAAAACACTTTCTCCAGCCCTGGCTGGTATGGCTTAGTGGATTGAGCAATGGCCTGCAAACCAAGGGGTCACCAGTTCCATTCCCAGTCAGGGCACATGCCTGGGTTGTGGGCCAGGTCCCTAGTTGTGAGCATGTGAGAGGCAACTGTTTTTCTCTCACATGATGATGTTTCCCTCCCTCTTTGTCTCCTTCCCTTCTCCTCTCTCTAAAAATAAATTAATAAAATATTTTTTAAAAATAAAAACAAAACACTTTCTCCAGATGTTAAGAACCTCCCAGATGATTAATCCACACTTACCTTATCTCCCACCCCAGGCACTGGGGACTACAGAAAAGACTACACCCATTTTCCAGCTCTATGCAAGAATTATTACTAGTATAAGGTTTATTTGCAACCTGAACATCTCAATTCATGTAAACTAGTCTGCCTGACATGGGCCGTGTGAGACAAGCCACATACCTGATCACTCTGTAGAGTAGCAGTACCCTCCTCACTACTACCTGACTTGGAAACCAGTGGAGGTAAGTGGACCGCAAAAGTGGGTTCAGGATGAGAAGCTGGGTGCGGTGACAATGTAGTGGAGTGTGAACTTCAGGTGAAAAAAGAAAATGCGTGAACAGACGAGTACGCTTGAAATGAAGCCTGAAGACCTTCACTGACATAATGAGCTGAAGGCTACCAGCTTGTCCTCTGGGATCCCAGCTGGGCCGGGGTCGGGGGGCAGGGGCAGGGGAGGTTCAGCCTAGATCTACCACACCTGGCCCTTGTCTCGGTCCCTAGGCACTGTCAATTATTCATACTCTAAATCACTTATTACCAGATCTTGCGCGAAGACCACATCTGTAAAAACATCACCGCACCCTCGGAGTTTACAGTGGCCGACCAACACTGGAAAAGCTATCACCGGGGTGGTGGGGGCGACAAAGGAGAATAGCAGGGATCGGACACCCAATCGCCAGAAGCCCTCCACCCTCCCGGTCCATAAGGCCAGGTCCCCGTCGCCGCTTATCGTCGGACCCCAGTCCTGCCTCCATTGTGCACCCTTCCGCAAGGTTAGCCCGAGTCTGGACATCGCCGACCCCTGTTCGGACTTACAGACCTCGCCGGTGCTGAATTCTACAGAACCTCCCTTCTTCCTCAAGGTTCGCCAATTCCGCGTGTCGTACTGAGCCACGCCAGCCACCGTCAGCGAGGCCTTGGCGCGCCAGTGACGTCAGTGCCATGCGCCTCTCCAGAGAGAGAAAAATATGGCCCTAGTATCGTCGACTCGGCTTTCGTTGTTTGCAGCTCGTTTGTTTCTGGCGCCTCGACGGGAACTGGCGGTTAGCGGTCCCGATGAGCCCTTACCAGTGGTGCGCATCCCACGGGCTCTACAGCGGAGGCAAGAACAGCGGCAGAGCGGGCGGCGGAACTCCTTACGGCCGGTGCTGGTGCGACCTGGCCCGCTGCTGATCTCAGCGCGGCGGCCGGAGTTCAACCAGCCGGCGCGCCTCACGCTGGCTCGCTGGGAGAGCGCGCCACTTGCTTCGCGTGGCTGGAAGAATAGGCGCTCCCGCTGGGACCACTTCTCCATCGAGCGCTCACAACGCGAGACACCAGCATTGCGGAACTTATCCGAGGGCAGCTTCGCGGATCTGGGTCTGGAGCCACGCGTACTGCGCGCACTACAAGAGGTTGCTCCCGAAGTCGTTCGACCCACCACGGTGCAATCGAGTACCATCCCCCCGTTACTTCGCGGCCGCCACATCCTTTGCGCAGCGGAAACAGGCAGTGGCAAGACTCTCAGCTACCTACTCCCAATGCTTCAACAGCTCTTGGGCCGGCCAAAACCAGACCCCCGCAGTATCCCAGCTCCTCTAGGCCTGGTCCTTGTGCCTTCGCGAGAATTAGCCGAACAGGTGCGGGTCGTGGCCCATCCCTTAGGCATCGCCCTGGGACTCCAGGTGCAGGAGTTAGAGGGGGGCCGTGGCATGAGTAGGATCAGGCAGCAACTGTGCAGACAGCCTCCAGCTGATTTACTAGTGGCCACTCCGGGGGCTCTGTGGAAGGCTCTGAAACGTCAACTGATCAGCCTGGAGCAGCTCTCCTTCTTGGTAATGGATGAGGCAGACACGCTGTTGGATGAAAGTTTCCTGGAACTCATGGACTACATCTTAGGGAGGAGCCATGTAGCAGAAGGCCCAGATGACTTAAAAGACCCCTTTAATCCTAAAGCTCAGTTGGTACTAGTAGGGGCCACATTTCCCGAAGGTGTAGGCCAGCTGCTGAGTAAAGTCGCCAGCTCAGAGTCTCTAACCACCATCACCAGCTCCAAGCTCCACTGTATCATGCCCCATGTCAAACAGACATTTATGAGGCTGAAAGGAGCAGAGAAGATAGCTGAGTTGGTGCAGATCCTTAAGCAGCATGACAGAGCAGATAGGACTTGCTCCTCAGGAACTATTCTGGTGTTCTGTAATAGCTCTAGCACTGTGAACTGGCTAGGCTATATTCTGGATGACCACAAAATCCAACACCTAAGGCTGCAGGGACAAATGCCAGCCTCAATGAGGGCAGGTATCTTTCAGAGCTTCCAGAAGGGCTACCGAGACATACTTCTCTGCACAGATATAGCCTCTCGCGGCCTGGACAGTACCCATGTGGAGCTAGTTGTCAATTATGATTTCCCTCTCACCCTGCAAGACTACATCCACAGAGCGGGGAGGGTGGGCCGTGTAGGGAGTGAGTTGCCAGGCACCGTCATCAGCTTTGTTACTCACCCCTGGGATGTGAGCCTGGTTCAGAAGATTGAACTGGCAGCTCGCAGGAAGAGAAGCCTTCCAGGGCTGGGGTCTTCAGTGAGAGAGCCTTTGCCCCAGCTGACATGAATGTGGTGCCATAACAGTGATCTTTCCCTGCAGCTCTGGAGAGCAGCTAAGCATGACTCTAATCTTTCATGAGTCATGAAAAATAAAGTAGACTCTGGCTTTATATTATATCATGGTGTCCAACCAAGGGTTCTCCTAATAACGGTTACCACTGGGGCAGCATTCATTGGATTGAGAATACTCACATTCCAAAATGCCACACCAAGGACAAAGGCTCTTTTTTAGTTTGTAGCATTTAGATTTGATTTTCTGCCCCCCAAACATTCTTTAAGCCCCCATGAGAGAGAAAGCTGATGTGACTAGTAGTAGAAAGGGGCTTTCTTCCATCAATACATGGAAAGCTTGCTCACTCTTGGTGAAATTAGCCTTGGGAAGTCCTGACAAGAAAATAAAAGGCGGACTGACACAGAAGCATTGCTTGGTGTGCATTTCCAGTCTGCGTTTTTCTTCATCTGTTGGTGGTGGAAGAGGAGAGAGTACAGTCTTTACCAAACTGGCAAAATTAAGCATATAGCATCCTCTTACTATTTCCTAGGCTTTAGGCTCTGCAATGTTATATAAACTATGCCTGAAGTGATATATTGCCTGAAGTGACACTGAATACTTCAGCGTCAAATATAGTACTCCACAAAACACTTAAAAGTACTTACTTTTAGTGTTGTAGAGAACAGAAATGGGCCCAGGGAAACCTTTGCCTAAAGAGAATATTGTTCTAAATGTACAGTGAAGCCCTATTTTTTTATACGAAGAAACAGGCTTAGGGAGATAGAAAGAAATTACTCGGAATCACACAGTAGATAAAAAATTATTTTAAAGCATTGCAAGGAAGAGCAATCCATGGTGAGGGTGGGGGGTCTAATCTACATAAGTTATCTAAAAAGGAAGTCCGAATTTTTTAACATGATAGGTAATTTATGATATTAAGGAAGTCTTGTTAGCTTTTTGAGGTGCCATAATAGCATGGTAGTGAAGTGAGTTTTCTGTATTTTTATTATATTTAGGTATAATGGATATATACATTTCAGGTATACAGCACCAAATGATTTGGTATTTGTATATATTATGAAATGATCATCACAGTAAGTCTAGTTAATGTCTGTCACCATATACAGTTACCACATTTTTTCCCAATGGTGAGAATTTTTAAGATGTACTCTCAGCAACTTTCAGCTATACAACACATATCATTAATATAGTCACCTTGCTGTACAGTACATCCTCATGACTTGTTTTATGAATGGAAGTTTGTACCTTTTTTTCAGATTTTATTTATTTACTTTTAGAGAAAGGGGAAGGGATAGAGAAAGACGGGGAGAGAAACATTGATGTGGGAGAGAGACATGGATCAATTGCCTCTCGAACACACCCCAACTGGGTATCAAACCTGAAACCTGGGCTTGTTCCCTGATGGGAATCAAATAGGTGACCTTTCACCCTGCAGGAGGACACCCAACCAACTGAACCACACCAGTCAGGGTAGAAGTTTGTGCCTTTTAACCCCCTCACCCATTTCACCCATTTCCTCCCCTCTGACAACTACTAATCTGTTCTCTATCTATGAGGTCATTTTTGTTTTTATTTTTAGAGTCCATATATAAGTGATATCATGGTATTTTTTTTCTCTGACTTACATCACTTAGCATAATGCTCTCAAGATCCATCCATGTTGTCACAAATGGCAACATTTCCTTTTTGTGGCTGAATAGTATTCCACTGTGCATATAAATACATTTTCTTTATCCATTCACTCATTGATAGGCAGATGGGTTGTTTCCATATCTTGACTATTGGAGAAAATGCTGCAGTTGACAAGGGAGTGCATGTATGTTTTCGAGTTAGCGTTTTGTTTTCTTCGAGTATATATACCTAGAAGTGGAATTGCTGAACCGTATGGTAGTTCTGTTTTTAATTTTTTGAAGAACTTCCATACTGTTTTCATAGTAGCTGCACCAGTTTTCTTTTCCACCAACCATGTACAGGAGTTCCCTTTTCTTCACATCTTTGCCAACACTTGTTTCATCTGGGTGGTTTTTTTAAATAGTAGGCCTTGGTTGATGTGGTTCAGTGGATTGAGTGCCAGCCTAGGAACCAAAAAAGGTCGCCGGTTCAATTCCCAGTCAGGGTGCATGCCTGGGTTGCAGGCCAGGTACCCTATTGTGGGCATGTGAGAGGCAACTGATGAATGTTTCTCTCACAAGTCAATGTTTTTCTCCCTCTTGTTCTTCCTCCCTTCTCCTCTTAAAAATAAGTAAATAAATCTAAAAAAATAATAATAGGTGTGAGGTGACATCTCATTGTGGTTTTGATTTGCATTTCATTTTGATTACTCATGTTGAGAACCATTTCATTTACCTGTCAACCATCTGTATATCTTTGGAAAAGTGCCTATTCAGATCCTCTACCTTGATCAAACTTAAAAGTCCCTGTTAGGACCTTTTGGAGATGCAAACTTAAATACAGATAAAATAAATGTCTGCTTTCCTTTAAAATATTCTGTAGAAGGGTATGTATATGGTATAAATGAAATTTATTTATTTGGCTAATCAGTTGATGATTGTTGAAGCTGGGGTCCAATAAACTCTTCTCTCCACTTGTTTTATCTATTTGAAAATATACCTAATAAGTTAAAAGAAACAAAAAATAAGAGTTTCTCAGGTGCAGCCTGATGTTCAGCCAGATTTGGATTCAGTGAGGGCTCAGAAGGTCAGCTTCACAGGGTAAACTAGCCTGTGGGCACTGTGAAAGCTAGGCAGAGGAGGGCTGGCTTCCTGAGTTAAAAACCAGAAGCACGGAGGGCTCTGTGGCACGGTGTGCTCTGCACAGCATGTTGTTACAGAAGACAGGTCTGACGAGCCTCAGGGATGAGCAGACTAGGTTGAGCAAGGAGATAGCAAGTTTTAACTTGAGGCTAAATGAGAAATCACATGTACCATGAAATAAATGTTTGGTTGGTCGAGAGTGGCTGCAAGCACCTGGTGTGCTCACAGCCCACCCTTCTTCAAGCTTATGACAGCACATACTGAAGACTTGTCCAGCCCCTTTACTGTATACACCAAGCGAAGAGCTAGCGCCAGCTGATGATCAGTAAAGGATATCTGGGCAAATGGATGAATGTAAGGTATTCAAGGATTCTTCTGGTGAGAGAGGCAGAAGCTGGAAGTTGAGAAGTTTGAGGAATCCTTGTCTAACTTGCCCAAGAGGGCATCATTGCCTCCTCAGCAGCTGGTCTCCCCACACCTGTCCTCCCCCTCAGCCGGATTCAAGGAGAGTTCTGTCCCAGGGCCGATGGACTACTCTCCCACCACTGCTGGCTTCCCCAGATGGCTTCCTTGTGTCCCATGAACCCTCCCTGAAGATAGGGCCAGTCCAAGCCAGCCCTGGAGTGAACAGGAATGACGGGGCATGTGCAGAAGCAGACAGGGCAGACTTCCTTACCAAGTGACTTGTGGTCATTCTCCAAAGTTCTGTCCCCTTGGGGCCTGAAGCACCCTCACAGTAGGACAACAGAAGGCTAAATGCATTTCTCCTCCACAAACTCTCACTTCCACTGCCCTCACTAGCTGCCCCCAAATTTAGGAATTCCCCTGCCCAGCATTATGGATTTGGATTCAGGGAGGACTCCAGACAGAGGAGTTCAGATGTCAGGAAAGGGCATTCATCAGCTTGGGCAACTGCTTTGTGCTTAGACTTATCACAGAGGGAGAATAGAACTAGGGGGGACAAAGCTTGAAAAATCTGAGGGTAAGGAAACTAGTTTCAGATTCTAGCTCCACCTGCCAGCTCTTGGATGAGAAAGTTAAGTTCATCTAGCTGAGCTTCAGTGTTCTGTCCTAGAATATGAGGCTGGTCAGAACCCTACCCTGTGGACTGTTGTGAGGAAAGCACATCAAACCTGTAGCACAGCTCCAAACACACAGCAATACTGGCTGCTCTGATGTGTCGGCACTCTTGTCACCTGCCTTTGCTCTGTGAAAGAAAGGAAGGCAGCCTCCTGAGCTCCAAGTTTACTCCATCTTCAGTGGATATTGGTTGAGTGCCCTCTGTGTGCAGGTGTAATCCACGTGCTGGAAAAAAGTGGCCATGGCCTCACTGAGTTTGCTTGCCACCTCCAGCAGGGGCAACCACCACAGACTGCTGTCAGGAGGAGGAGGAAGGAGAGGTGTCAGCAAAACCTGAACCTGAGCAATCCAAATGTCCCTGGTTTTAGAGAGAGTAAGTCACCAAAGACTGTTTGAATTTGGCAGAGATCCCTGTGATACGCTCCCCCTCTCTAGGCAACTGAATGTCACAGTTCAGGAGTTGCTATCTGAACCCTGGGGACTCTGTGGAGGGCCTCTCTGGGTCAAACTCTTATACCTGAGAGCCCCCCAGCCTCCCCCCACCCAAGTTGATGGCATTACCTCAAGGACGTGGGACAGCATGCAAACCAACCTCAGAACAAAAGTCCCAAACCCTGTGGGCTTCACACCTAAGTCACCAGAATATCTGGTCCCCAGAAGCAGCCCAGTCCGACATGTCAAACCTGTCAGATACCACTTGAAACTTTGCTTTGGGGACCTTATGCGCTGGATCTTCTGCACTGACTGATCAGGAAGAGTCTGGCTGCAAGAGTACCTGAGTCATCATTCATTTCCATCAAAAAGCATGCCCTGGGACTTCCAGCCATGATGGAGATGTAGATGGACACACTCTGCCTCCTCGCCCAACCAAAATTAAGGATAACAAAGATTTAGCCACAAGAAAACAACCAGAACTGATAGAAAATTGCACTGTACAGAAGTCCAACAGCCATTCATCCAGACCAGTAAGAGGGGTGGAGTTGAGGCAGGAAAAAGTGGAGGTTGGTGGACCCGGGCACCCAGGCAATGGCTAGCAGACCCTGGGTGGGGAGTGACAATGGGCAGACCCAGTGAAGCCGCACAAGGCAGCTGGCTGACCAGGTGTTCCCACATTTGCGCGCAGATAATCCAGGTGAAAACGGGCAGCAAGACAGACCTCACAACCTAGGGCCCTAGTGCCAGGAAATAAAACCTAAAAACACCGATTGAAAACACTTGTGGGGGTCGAGGTGCCAGGAGAGACTCTGAGCCTCACAGGAGAGTTCGTTGGAGAGACCCATAGGGTCTTAGAATGTACACAAGCCCACCCACATGGAAATCAGCACCAGAAGGGCCCAATTTGCTTGGGGGAAGCGGTGGAAGAGATTGGAATCTGAGAGAGAGTGGAACAAGCGCCATTGTTCCCTCTTGGAACCTGTCCCCACATACAGCATCACAACCCAGCGACTGGGCTGCCCCACCCGGGGAACACCTAAGGCTCCACCCCTCACTACATAACAGCTGCAACCAGACCAAAAACAAAAACAAAAAATGGCTCAAACGGGAGAACAGATCAAAGCCCCAGAGCCAATTCATCTAAGTGACCAAGAGATAGCCAACCTATCAGATGCACAGTTCAAAGCCCTGGTGATCAGGATGCTTGCAGAATTGGTTGATTTTGGTCGCAAGTTAGAGGAACAAATGAAGGCTACAATAAGTGAAATGAAGGAAAGCACACAGGGAACTAATAGTGGTGGGAGGAAAACTGGGACTCAAATCAATGGAGTGGACCAGAAGGAAGAAAGAAACAACCAAACAAAAAAGAATGAAGAAACAAGAATTCAAAAAAATGAGGAGAGGCTTAGGAACCTCCAGGACATCTTTAAACGTTCCAACATCCAAATTATAGGGGTACCGGAAGGGGAAGAGGAAGAGCAACAAGTGGAAAACTTATTTGAACAAATAATAAAGGAGAACTTCCCCAATCTGGCAAAGGAAATAGACTTCCAGCAAGTCCAGGAAGCTCAGAGAGTCCCAAAGAAGGTGGACCCAAGGAGGAACACACCAAGGCACATCATCATTACATTAGCCAAGATTAAAATGAAGGAGAGAATTCTAGAAGCAGCAAGGGTTAAGGGGACAGTCACCTACAAAGGAGTGCCCATGAGACTGTCAGCTGATTTCTCAAAAGAGACCTTCCAGGCAAGAAGGGGCTGGAAAGAAGTATTCCAAGTCATGAAAGTCAAGGACCTACATCCAAGATTGCTGTATCCAGCAAAGCTGTCATTTAGAATGGAAGGGAAGGTAAAGTGCTTCTCAGATAAGGTCAAGTTAAAGAAGTTCATCATCACCAAGCCCTTATTATATGAAATGTTAAAGGGACTTATCTAAGAAAAAGAAGATAAAAAATATGACAGTAAAAAGACAGCAAACTCACAGATATTAACAACCACACCTAAAACAAAAACAAACTAAATGAACAGCTAGAACAGGAACAAAACCACAGAAATGGAGATCACATGGAGGGTTAGCAACAGGGGAGTGGGAGGAGGAGAGGGGGGGAAAAGGTATACGGAGAGTAAGTAGCATAGACAGTGGGTAGAAAATAGACAGAGGGCAAGAATAGTGTGGGAAATGTAGAAGCTAAAGAACTTATAACACATGGACATGAAGTAAAGGGGGGGAATGTGAGTGGGAGGGGGTGTGCAGGGTGGAGGGGAATGATGGGGGAGAAATGGGACAACTGTAATAGCATATAATCAATAAAATATATTTTTTTAAAAAAGTATGCCCTGCCCTGGCTGGTGTGGCTCAATGCATTGAGTGCTGGCTTGCAAACCAAAGGGTCGCCGGTTTGATTCCCAGTCAGGGCACATGCTTAGGTTGCAGGCCAGGTCCCTGGTAGGGAGCACACAAGAGGCAAACACATGTTGATGTTTCTCTACCTCTCTTCCCCCCCCTTTCCTCTCTAAAAATAAATAAAATAAAAAAGCAGCCTTAGGAGTGTTGGATAGAGATCCTGGCAAGAGTGCTAGAGAGAAAGGTAGGGATTAGGGAGAAGACTGAGTGGAAATGAGATGCCTTTGTAGTTACTGCACATCTAACAAAGTCAACAATGGCTGCTTTTTGAGGAAGGAAAATATGCTAACTGTGATAAGGCATATTCTCCATATATGTGTGTGCATGTGTGTGTGAGGGTGTGGGTGTGTGGGTGGGGGTTCCTGGAAGAGACAGCTAGAATGAAGACCTGAGGCTAAGAATCGGGTGGGGCCTGTCACACAAGGAAGGAACTTAGTCTTCAACGTTTTCTGAGAGAGCTAGAGCCAGAGGAGCCACAGGATAAGGTGGGTGGTGCCACAAAAAGTGCCAAGCCTTTCCATAGGACCCTTATTTCTGACCTCAACAAGGTGGGGGCTTCCATGCTGAGGTAGGAGGGATCCTGGCCAGCACGTCAGCCACCAGCTCTGGGAGAGATGTTGCTGGGACTGGGGGCTCTGCTGCCCTGGAAATGACTAATTTCCTTCCACTGCAATGGCCTACTACCTCCCTTTCTGCTCTGTTGAGTAAATATAATGTTCCTGACTTTCTCCAGATATTTGCCCAGTTCACATCCCCAAAGTCCCTCCATTCAGACCCTGGGGAGGTGTAGGTGTACTGAGGAAAGCGTTCTTTCCTGAGGCTGCCTGGGAAAGACGGGAGAGAGGGGCTTCTGACATTTCCCGGTTCCTGGTTGGAGTCCCCAGGGGTGGATAGGCAGGCTGGAGACTAAGGTAGAGGAAAGAGAAGGTCAGGGGCAGGAGGCTTTTCCTGAATCCAGAGTCCATAAAGTTAACCTCTCATTCCCAGAGACTATCTCCTCCCCCACACTCAATCCAAGTGACCCAGCACAGGAAAACCGGATGCCCAGAGAACACTGTGAGCACAGAGACACCAGCGTGTGGCCCTAGGGGTGTCTAGGACATACGACAGGCAGATGGGACATGATGTGGTTGGGAAAGGTCACCGGGCTGAGGGCCACCCTGAAGCAGAACCACTCCAGGCCCTCTCTCGAGAGCAAGGCTCAGGTCGGAGGGAAAGAAACCTGGCTTGGCCCCATCGGAGCAGTGGGTGTGGGGAGAAGGGCAGGATGCGGAGCCTGCGATGGGAGGCTAGATGGCGCAAGCTCGGGAAGCCGACCCAGTCCAAGGGGGCGCCCTCAGCCGGAAGCTAGAGGGCGGGGCCACCACCTGGTGGGAGCGCTGCGGAGCGTTGCAGCTCTCTGCTCTCCGGTAGCAAGGTCCTGTGACTTCATTCCCCTCTCACGAGGCCGCACTGTTGAGTCACCTGGGCCGACCGTTGGGACCCCATCGTCGCCTTCTACCCCTCTCCTGCCTCTGTTAGGCCCTCGAGACCAGCCCTTGCCTGCCTGCCCAGACCTGCGCACCATGTGGCCCACGGGCCTCGAGTGTCCCCGCATGCTCGGCCAGCGGCCTCCGCTGCGTCTGCTGTTCCTGCTGTTCCTGCTGTTACTGCTGAAGCAGCAGCCAGTAACCTGCGCCCAGACCACGCTGGGTGCCCCCAGTGCCCCTACAGCGCTGGACACCCCTAGCACCCCACCCACACCTGGCACTACTAGTGGCCCGACTAGGCCAGGAGCCCCTAACGACTCTACTGCGCCAGGCACCCTTAGTGCCCCGACCTCGCCAGGAACCCCTAATGCCCCGAATCTGCGGGATCGTGCTCGGACCTTGATGCGAGACTTCCCACTGGTGGACGGGTGCGTAAGTACCGTGGGGGTTGGGGGGGAGCTGTGGATGCCGGGCTCACCCGTGGGCTGGGGAGGGGGTTCTGAACATGCAGGGCTAGTGAGGAGTTCCCTCATATTGCTCCTTGATGCCCTTTTTCATTATTCATGGAAGCCCTTTCCCCTCTTCTGTCACCTTCTCCCTCCTTAGTGGGAATGCCTTAGCCCAGGCCTCAGAGCATCCTAGTATACTAGTCTGTGTGACAGTGTGGGGTGGGGAACGCCTTGGCTGGCCCAGGCAGGGCAACATGTCTTGGCTTTATCCCCAGGCCTGAAGAAGTCCACCCATTTGCCCCTGACCTGACCTTTCCTTGACCTCCTTACAGCCACAACGACATGCCCCTGGTCCTGAGGCAGTTTTACCACAACCAGCTACAGGATGTTAATCTGCACAATTTCAGCCATGGCCAGACCAGCCTGGACAGGCTTAGAGATGGTCTTGTGGGTGCACAGGTATGGGGCAGGGACACACCAGGTGCCACTGGCTGCTTAGAAATAGGGGAGAATTTGGGCCCTAGAGATCATGAGAAGTTAGTTACATGGGAATTCAGTTACCATAGCAACCCAAAAAGTGCCATGACATGCGTGCTGGGGGCTGCAGGGGCCATGGTGAACCAGCTTGGTGCATATCCCGGTACCATGGAACAAGCAGTTCATTACATGTGACCTCTGGGTCCACCGGGTGCTGTGTGGGCCATGGAGGCTATGGAGGTCCTCCAAACCAGCCCCTACCCAAGCCGATCCCTGGCTTTCCCCAGTTCTGGTCAGCCTACGTCCCGTGCCAGACACAGGAACGGGATGCCCTGCGCCTCACCCTGGAGCAGATTGACCTCATCCACCGTATGTGTGCCTCCTATCCTGAACTGGAACTTGTGACCTCAGTTAAAGGTAGGCAGGCTGGTGGGGTCGCATTAGGGACTTGACTGTGCTACCCCAGCCCCTGAAAGTGACCACCTGACCTACTTGCCCCCAGCTCTGAACAGTACCCGGAAGTTGGCTTGCCTCATTGGTGTGGAGGGCGGCCACTCACTGGACAGTAGCCTCTCCGTCTTGCGTACCTTCTATGTGCTGGGTGTGCGATACTTGACGCTCACCCACACCTGCAACACACCTTGGTGAGCACAATGCAGAGGGTACAGGCCCACTGCAGCACTGGGACCCAGGCCACACTTGACCCCTGGGATCTGGCACTGACCCTCAAGTGGGGAGGGGAGCTGAGTAAACTGAGCAAGACTGGATCCCCAGCAGGGCCCTCCTACTGCCAGACACAGCCCAGCTTGGGTTCCTGCTCTTGCTCTAAGGGGGTGTAGGGATAGAGGGTTCAGCAGGGCACTGAGGGTTCATCAGGCTCTTGTGGCCAGGTCGTGGCCACCAGTCAGACTGCCTTCTGGCCATCTTGCAGGGCAGAGAGCTCAGCTAAGGGCATCCACCACTTCTACAACAATGTCAGCGGGCTGACCAGTTTTGGTGAGGTGAGAGCCCTAGTTTCATACCCTCCCCACATGCATGTACACATCCCACCTGTTTCCTGCAAATAAATGCACATACATGTGTGCCCTTGATGCCTTCTCCTCAACCTGTCCTTGCAGAAGGTGGTGATGGAAATGAACCGCCTGGGCATGATGATAGACTTGTCCCATGTCTCAGACACCACGGCACGACGGGCCCTGGAAGTGTCACAGGCACCTGTGATCTTCTCCCACTCTGCCGCCCGGGAGGTGTGCGAGAATGCACGGAACGTTCCTGATGATGTCCTGCAGCTTCTGGTGAGAGACTGCCCTGGCCCTTGAACCTAAAGCAAGAGGTTTGAACGAAGAGTCCTTGAACATGAGCCCCAGCTCTTTCAACTCCCTCAAACCCCTGGCTGGACATCTGCCCCACAAATTCCCAGTCCACAGCCCTGAAATCTTGAACCCAAGAGAGGGTTCTAGATGGTAAATACTCCTCTAAATCTTCAAACCCAAGGCCAAGACACCACCCAAAGCAGGGCCGAGACTCCTCCATTCACAAAACCAGAGAGATGAAGTCTTCTCTGACTTCAAAGCCAGGGCTGAACACCTCCCTCACAGGGGCGCAGTGGGTGAACATGCAGGTGCTTGTGCTGGGTGCGGGGGGAGGCCAAGCTGAGAGTCCACTTGTCCACCCATGCAGAAGAAGAATGGTGGCATTGTGATGGTGTCCTTGTCTATGGGGGTGCTGCAGTGCAACCTGTTAGCCAACGTGTCCACTGTGGCAGGTAAGCCCACCCTGAGCTCTCTGAGCAGCTCTGATTTGGATCTGAAGCTTTGGAGGGGGACCTCAGAGCATCCAACACATTTGACCCACCCATTGGCAGTAAGCAAAAACCCCCAAACGGACAGTACACAGCACCTTGCTGCCATATAGAACTGGAGCCACGGAGTGGATAGTGCAGTACTGGTGGGTATAAGCAGTTGGACATAAAGCCTGGGCGCCTCTGTAGGGGCTCCCAAAGTGCCCACAGCTCCCTGTGGCTAAGGGACTGGGAAGCCCCTTGGGTCTCTGTGATCTTTGTCCGTTATATTCTTTGTCCCTCTCTCCTCTTCCACACGAATGGAAGGGAGCACTCACGGGTTCTCAAGGAGACTTCGGGCAAGGTGAATCCTGATGTGAAATGGCCCAAACTGGTGGCTCCGGGATCTACTCTAGATGTGAAGTCCAGTCTAGAGCCAGCTGGGATCACATCAGGTCAAACCTCAGCACTGTCAAGTTGCCACACTGGGCGCCATGAAATGAAGTAATTGGCCTGCATGGCCTACAGGCTGCAAGAAGGGGAATGGCCAGGTCCAGTCCCCCCTCCCCAGCCCAGCCCGGGCAGCCCCACATTGTTAACTCTCCATCCCCTAGATCACTTCGACCACATCAGGACAGTCATTGGATCCGAGTCCATTGGTGTTGGTGGAGATTATGATGGGACCAGCCGGTGAGTGTTCGCCTGTGGCTTGTCAGGTGCTGGCTGTGCAGCAGTGGGGCCTTCACAGTCTCCATGCCCACCGCAGCATGGTCCTCCTGGACCTTGACCGCAGCCTCAGGCCTGCTGGCCCACCTGGCATCTTCCCTCCCAGTGTCTTTCCTAGGCCCTTCTGTCTGTCTGTGGCCCATTAGCCACACACTAGGTCATCATATTTGGCTGAGCCACCAGACAGGGTTCATCTGCCCAGCATGTGCACCCATCCCCCTGGGTGCCAGTGAACACACTGCCTCTGAGCAGACTTTTAGCAACGTGTGGTACGGGCTGAGCATCTTTTCTGCTTGCAGTTGGGTCTATGCGTGTAGAGGTTCAACCCAATTCTTAAAAAGCTTTTCTTCTTTTTATATACAGAGAAGAAATTTGTACTCAGTATAAGGCATAGATATTAATAACTCAATTCAAATGAGTTTTGATGAGTATTCAAGGAAGTCTTGGTTCTGAAAGGTGAATTGCAGGGGTGAATCATTTACTCTGTCCCAGTCTCCATTTCCCATATCTAACCAGGGCTGGGGTTCAGTGGACCTTGGACATGTAGAGCTGTGGTTCTGAGTCAGGATCAGGAAACAGGTCTGGGGTCCAACAGCGGGCTGCCTGGCGGCCATACAGTTTCCCTCAGGGGCTGGAAGACGTGTCCACATACCCAGTACTGATAGAGGAGTTGCTGAGACGGGGCTGGAGTGAGGAGGAGCTCCAGGGCATCCTTCGAGGAAACCTGTTGCGGGTCTTCACACGAGTGGAACAGGTATGCTGGGCTGGGCAAAAGAGTCACCCGGGGGTCCAAGCAGGTGTGTCAGGGGAAGCTGTGGGAGCTGCTGACCACCAACTGCTGCCTCCAGGTGCGGGAGGAAAAGAAGGGGCAGAAGCCCTTAGAGGATGAATTCCCGACCGAGCAGCTGGATAGCCCTTGCCGCTCTGTCATCCCACGGCCGCCTCAGAGACAGAAACAGATGACTCCAGACCAGAAACTAACCAAGACTCGCATGCATTGGATGCCCGAGTTGTCACCTAAGAAGTCATTCTCAGATACATCCCCCAACATGATCCCAAGCCTCACAATTATTGCTGCCTTCCCAGTCGTCATTCTATGGCTCTGGTGACCCAGTTAATCCTGTCAGATGTCACTTTGGTAGCTGTGGACATCCCACAAAGTTCCCCCTTCATGCAGGCACAAGTATTTCCTGAAAATAAATATTTTAGACTGGAACCAGGCGTGAGTGTCTTTCTCTGTGATCAGTCTGATGGCACAGGCTCCCAATGCTGGCGGTTGGTAGGGGCCCTGCAGGTAGGCCACCAGGAAGACCTGTTGGTAGTGGCCTGAAGAAACCCAGGTGGTTGGGCTCAGCAATGGAGGAAGACATGGGTGGCTCTGGCTGCAAGAGGGTGGACCCTACTCTGTGTACCCTCTGAGTAGTTCATCCCAGTCCCCATTCTGACCCACTGACCATCACCTGGGGATCCTTCAGGTAATTCCAGTTCACATTCCCAAGTATAGAACCTGCCTGGATTACAAATGACCTTTGTTCCTAGATGGACAGAGCCCAGCATGTCAGGCCACATATGGGCCATGGGCCTCCAATGGCTGTACTGCCCTGGATATAAGCCCACCTGTCCCTGGCTCCCCAGGGACTTCCTCTCTGAGAGTCACAAGCTACTTAAAGACAATCACCCCATCTTTCCCCCAGGGCATTAATAGTAATGGCAACTGCACTGATTGCCAAAATTAAGAGTTAATAATCAGCTCTGGCTAGTGTGGCTCAGTGGATTGAATGCCAGCCTGCAAACGAAAGGGTCACCGGTTCGATTCCCAGTCTAGCACACATGCATGAGCTGCAGGCCAGGTTCCCAGTAGGGGGCGCATGAGAGGCAACTATACATTGATGTTTCTCTCCTCTTTCTCCCTTCCCCTCTCTAAAAATAAGTAAATAAAATCTTTTTAAAAAGTTAATCACAGCTAATAATAATTAACATGATACTTGATAATGGCTCATAAAATAATACTGATAGTCACAACCATAAAAGTCATTTTAAAAAACATTAACTTGAGGAACAACAATACAACTGAATTTTTGATAGAAATATTGGAAATATATACACAGTGGAATATCTTTAACTTCATGAAAGTTACCATCATAGTGGCATATTCTAAAAGAAGTTATAGTAAACTGCAGTTATGTAAAAATTATTTGGTCGAGAGAAATTGTCAAATGTGCACTCTCTCAACAGAATATGAACTAAGCAAAGAAGTAGGTTTTGAAAATATTTTTCATGAGTTTGCTTCCATTAAAGCCAGGATAGTAAAATTACAATTCTGGTTGCATGTACATAAAATTATGAAAATGTGAAATAATGTCATGAGTTTTAGTACACCTACTTTCCAGCTCTTTAATATTTTTTAACTATTTTTATGTTCTGGAAAGGTTAACCATTAAAAAATACCTTCAAACGTACATCAAGGCACATTGTCCTCTTCCCCTGGGCTCCCAGCGGCTGGGCTCTGCACCGGTGCTCAGAAAGTCCTAGTAGTGCTTTCCATTCACTTCACCCATTCTCTCCTTTCTTGACTCCTTTTGAAGCAATTGAATAGCACTCTGAAATCACCTTAATCCCGTTTAAGATCCTTCCAACCTTAGCTGATGCAGCTCAGGGTCCACTTAGGAAGAAATGGGAAGGTATAGGGCAGGGGGATGTCAAACTCATTTTCACCGGGGGCCATATCAGCCTCATGGTTGCCTTCAAAGGGCCAAATGTAATTTTAGGACTGTGTAAATGTAACTACTCCTTAACATTAACCTAGAGCTCAGCACTGCCACTGAGTAGAAACAAGGTGCCAGGCCAGATAAAACAAGGTAGAGGGCCGGATTCTGCCCGAAGGCCTTGTGTTTGCCGCCTATGGTGTAGGGATTACTAGAAGACAGAAGCTTGGTGGAGGGCCTTGTGTTGCTGGAGCTCAGACCTCTGAGAGGAGGCTGAGGCCAGTGAGTACAGGCTGGTGCAGGTAGGTGTTCTAAATGGGCGTGGTGAGGCTGCTCTGTGCTGGCCACAAGTTGGAGACTGCAGCCAGCTGCCACTGCTGGGGCCGCACTGACATGAACAAGAAAAGCATTTCTCTTTCCTCCCCCTCAGTTTAAGCTTCCTGCAAGCCCCAGCTTCACAGAGCACAGAATAGCAGGCTGGACCTGGAGTCGAGAAACCATTGTCACTAACCAAGATTGCTGCAGGCCTGACTCAGTCTTTGGTGTTTCACCTCAAGAGTGCCCATCGTGGCTCTCCTTACTTTGGGCCCTGGATGCTAATCTGTCTTCTTAGCCCCACAGTGCCACTAGTGGAAGAAACAGCCCAAAGGTTGGATGCATCTCTGGATTTCCACGCTCCCTGGATCCTTGACAGGCAATTTTTCAATATCTTGTTAATTCACTGATGTCATCAAGAAGACCCTTTTTATATTTTGCCCATCTTTTCTAGTTGTTGTCAAAAGGAGTGTAACTTTGATTTACTTAGTCAACCAAGACCAGACATTTGGAATTGTTTATGTCTGGATAACATTTTAAAATTTTACTGTAAACATTACGCCCTCACTGTAAATTCATCTAGACTAATATAGAAAATAGCTGTATGTGCAGTGCTTGTGCATTTTTAGTAAACTATCAGCAAAGTTATCATTCTGTTGTTTAATATCACTTAATTGAAGACCTCCATGAAAGTCAGCTAAGGTGTGTAAGAGGCCAGAATAAACATTTATTCCCCTCCCTTCCCACCCTCTTCCTGAGAGAGCCAAAGCTGGAGGCAGCTGCATCAGACTTGGTCCTTAACACCAAGGCATGCAGAGGGGGCAGCAATGGACAGGAGCAGCAGTCACCAGAAGCCAAGGTCCTTCTCCTGGCATCCAGAGGGGAGGTCCTTCTCCTGGCATCCACTTATCAGGGAGCCAGCTGGGAGAACAGGGGACAGGCACAGATGTACAAAGGTGGACAGCTCATTTCAGTCTGTATTGTTGGCTGCTCAGCTTGTTAGATCCTGGTGCAGGCCCAGCAGGTTCAGATGCCTACCAAATGCAGTTCTGAGATCAATTCCCCCTAAACTGGGGCTTTTTCTGCAGAAAACAATGAATTATATCATTCAGGACTATGACCAGCCTGGAAACCACCTTGTTTTGAAGGAGGATTTCTGCCGCAGGTGAGGTCATGTGTCAAGCCTAACACCCTCCCCCAACCCTAGGGTCTTCCAGTTCCTCCCCCACAGCATAGTCATCCTGCCCTCACCAGACCTTCGCCGCCTGGGCCACCAGCCACTCTGGGATGCCTCCCACTCCCCTGGCCTGATCCAGGCCCCTTCCATTCAAGGCTCAGCCACTGCTCTGGTGCCTCCAACTACCGTCTTCCCACCCTGGCCAGCCCTGACCAGCGCTACCAACAGATTCCTTCAGATGAGATAACTGTATCACAGAGAGAGAGGTAACACACAAATTGACCAGGGAGTTGGTAACCCCCTTCCCAAGATGGCTATATTAACTGTTTAGTATGCATACTCCTCTAGTCTCTCTCTTTTTTGCATGTATATATTAACATGCACGGAAGCAAATTTCAACACTAGATGCTAAAATAAAGTGGTCTCCCACAAATATTGTTTTTAAATTTCATTTTTATTGCACATACAGGGAATCTTTTTATTTTTATTTATTTATTTATTTTTTTTTTTGTCAAACTGATCTACCGGTAATTCACTCTTCTGAGGTGGGGTTTAGAATTTCACGGGAGTTGACCTGTGAGGCACATCCCTACAACTGTAACTCTGCTTGTCTGATTATGGGTGAGATTAGGGACACTCCTGGGCTCCAGTTCCCCCCCACCGGCCCACTCCTTCAGTCAGTCTGTAGGTCCAGGCGAGGAGCGGAGCGGAGGGATCCAAGCGGATGGAGCCCACGATGCGTTGCCAGAGGGCGCTCGCGGCGCCGGAGGCAGGCCTGGCCCATTGGGGTGCTCTCCAATTGAGGACAGGAGAGCCATACCGCCCCCTGGCGGCCACGCAGTGCGACAGCGTTGTGGATCTCCCAGAGTCTTTCCAGCGTCTTGACTCTCTCACGAGGCCGCTGGGTAACCTAAATCGACGGTCTGTATCTGCCCACCTGCAAGGACCCGCTCAGCATGCAGCCCGAGGGCCTCGAGGGTTCCCACGTGCTCGGCCGGCAGCATCTGCTGCGCCTGCTGTTCTTGCTGTTTCTGCTGCCACAGCCAGTAACTCGCACCCAGACCAAGCCAGTTGCACCCAGCGCCCCAGCAGCACTCGGAACCACCGGTGACATGACCACGTCCGGCGTCTCGAATGTCCCAACCCCGCCAGGATCCCCCCAAGCCTGGAGACTGCAGGAGCGCGCACAGGCCTTGATGCGGAACTTCCCACTAGTGGATGGGTGGGTAGATGTGGGGTGGAGACCAGTGGTGGCTGCCCTCACCCCTAGGGAGTGGAGGGAGTCCCGAGCATGCAGTGCTAATGAGGAGGCTCCCTCACACGGCCCCTGGATACACTCTACCGTCATTCATGGGCCTCCTTTGCCCCATTATCCCATTTCTGGTGGCACCCCCCTCCCTAAGTTGGACCTCCAGAGATCTTCTACTGTCTGTGTGAGGTGGGAAGGTGAAGTGGGACAGGACAGTGGGAGAGAACAGGCCCTGGCATGTTGCCATGTCCTGCCTGACCTGGAGCCCATGTCCCTACTCTAACCTTGCCTTGATGCCCCCAGCCACAACCATCTGCCCCAGGTCCTGAGAGCGTTTTCAGAACAGACTACAAAATGTTAACCTGCGCAACTTCAGTCACAGCCAGACCAACCTCGACAAGCTTAGGGATGGCCTCGTGGGAGCCCAGGTAACACAGGGACACACAGGGTGCCACAGCATGGCTTCTGGGGAACGTGGAGGCCACAGAAACCTGGGTAGGCAGTCCTCTATCACAGGACATACAATGTGTCATCATATGGCTGCTGGGGAGTTTGGGAGCATTCGAGGCTAAGACAAGCTGGCCACATGGGTTCCTATGTTCTGTGGAGACACAGAGAAAGTGACCAGAAAATCCCTAGTTATTGTGGGAGGTGCCAGAACCACAAAGGACATGGCAGATTGGCCCTGGGGCATTTGCACAGCACATGCAAAACAGCAAGCCATGGTGGTGTGTCACAAGTCCATGGTTTGGCTGCTGGGTGCAAGCTGGATAGTCATTAAGGTGCCACCGGGTTATGCAATGCTTCACTTGGGCTGCTGACCCAAATGAGTACCCTGGGGGCTGAGAAAGAGTACCAGGTCAAGATCTGATCTCATTCTGGACCCCTGGGCCCTACTCCTAGTTCTGGTCAGCCTACGCCCCTTGCCACACCCAGGACCAGGATGCCGTGTGCCTCACACTGGAGCAGATTGATCTCATTCATCGCATGTGTGCTTCCTACACTGAACTGGAGCTTGTGACCTCAGCTGAAGGTGGGCTGTCGAATGGGGGAATAGTCAGGGCTTACTCTGGTGCTTCTGGCTCTGGTCCCTGACTACTTGATTATCTACCCTCTTCTAGGTCTGAACAGCACTCAGAAGCTGGCCTGCCTCATTGGTGTGGAAGGTGGTCACTCACTGGACAGCAGTTTCTCTGTACTGCGGAGTTTGTATCTCCTGGGAGGGCGCTACCTGACCCTCACCTTCACCTGCAGCACACCCTGGTGAGCATGGTGGAATGATAAATGGCTTGGCAGGGAAACTGCCAGAGAAGTGAGGGCAGAGGGGTCCAGAGAGGGAGGCTGGACTGCCACAGGTCCCTCACATTCCCAGATAGCAGCTAGCCTCAGTCGTCACCCTGTTCTGGAGGTGGGATGGATGAGCAGAGAGACTGCAGGGTCACCAGGCTCTAATGGCCAAGATATGGCCCACGAGATTGCCCTCCTCTTGCTTGTTTTGCAGGGCAGAGAGTTCTACCAAGTTTAAGCACCACTTCTACACCAATGTCAGTGGGTTGACAAGCTTTGGTGAGGTGAGGCTCCCATTCCCTACCCTAACCCATCCCCTCCTCACAGATGTGCGCACATATGTGCACCCCTTACACACACACCCCCAAACTGTAAAACACTGTCCCTGCAGAAGGTGGTGGGGGAAATGAACCTCCTGGGCATGATGGTGGACTTGTCTCATGTGTCGGACACCTTGGTGCAACAAGTGCTGAAGGTATCGAGGGCTTCTGTGATCTTCTCCCACTCAGCTGCCAGGGCTGTGTGCGACAATTTGCTGAATGTTCCTGATGACATCCTGCAACTTCTGGTGAGTGGCTACCTCAGCCCTCAAACCCAGGGCTAAGTATGCTTCATACAAAGATTCCTGACCCTGATCAAAGCTACCAACCAGCCTGGGCCTTACTTTCAGACCCAAAGCTAGTTCATCCTCCCCATATCTGAAACTCAAGTCCAATCAGTTCCACCCAGGAACCCACAAACCCACAGGTGGTGAAGTATCTTCCAACCCCTACGGCCAGGATTGAGCACTGGCCTATCAGGGTCCCTAGGACACAAGGAAGCAGGCTGTTAGGCCAGAAGGACCAAACTAAGTATCCATTTGTTTATCCCTGCAGAAGAAGAATGGTGGCATTGTGATGGTGACACTGTCCATGGGGATTTTACAGTGTAACCTGTTTGCTAATGTGTCTACTGTGGCAGGTGAGCCCCACCTCAATTCCTGGGACAGTTCTAGCTTGGGCCTGTGGCCATCGGGGCTTGGGACAGCTCCAGCTGTCTAGCACCCCTATTGGGCAATGAACAGCCTTCCCAACAACCCAGGGGAGTAGACACAGCTCTTTACTGCCTCCCAGGTCTGGACCTACAGTCAATACTGATGGGGCTAGACAGGCAGCTGCCTCTGCCTCTGAGTCTCATTTTCACTCCCACCCCTCTGGACAGGACAGGCAGAGCCCTAACCAGGCTCCCAATGAACCCAGAGGCAGGGTGGCTCCTAGGCAGGAAAAGGTCCAAAGGGTGGCTCTGAGGTTCACTCTAGGTCCAGTGTCCAGCCTGTAGCCCCTTCAGAACTCACAACTGGCCAGGAGCTCTCTGGAGTCAGCTGCCATGGCCTGGAGTACTGTGAGCAGGGAACCGGCCAGGGCTGAGCTTCCCCAGACCAGGGCTTGTCCAAGGGCCAAACTCCAGCCCAGTGCTGCCCACCAGGAACCTCCCCTCTCTAGATCACTTCGACCACATCAGGGCAGTCATTGGATCTGAGTTCATTGGGATTGGCGGAAATTATGACAGGTCTGGCTGGTGAGTGGTTTTCTCTGGGGCTTTTCTTGGGATATACTATAGCAGGGAGTTATAATTCCCCATCCTTCAGTCCTCCCATCCTTCTAACCTCAATCACAGGCTCTTGCCTTCCAGCCAACCTAACATTTCCCCACTCCCAGGGCCTGTTTCCTGTGCTCTCCCTGTCCTGTCTGTGGCTCGCTGGACCCACTGCCACTCCAGGTCCTCACCCTAGTTAAGTACTACCCTCCCCCAGGCAGAGCTCATCTGTCCTGCACAAGCTCCACTCCCAGCCCAGCAGATCTGTTGTGGGCTGATCATCTGCTTGGTGGGCAGATGCTACAGAAGCTCAGTCTTCAAGGAGCTTCCTAAATTGCATTCAGTAGCCTGAAGAACATGGCCTTCAATTTCCCATAAGTGACTGGGGCTATTGGGACAGAGGCCCAAGACCAGGATCAGGGCCCAGGTCCCACAGCTAGATGGCTGGTGGCTACACAGGTTCCCTCTGGAGCTAGAGGATGTATCCACATACCCTGTTCTGATAGAAGAGTTACTGAGTCGGGGCTGGAGTGAAGAAGAGCTTCAGGGTGTCCTTTGAGGAAATCTGCTGCAGGTCTTCAGACAAGTGGAACAGGTATTATGCTCCGCTGGGCAAAAGGATGGTTCAGAGGTTTGAACAAGTGAGGGGTGCACTTGGGGAGCTGCTGACTGATGACTCCCACCTGAAGGTGAGAGATGAAAGCAGTGGTCAGAGCCCTGCAGAGGATGAGTTTCCAGACAGGCAGGTGGGCAAGTCCTGCCACTCCCATCTCCTGCCTCAGTGTCAGCATGAACACCTGGAGGTGACCAGGAGGCCAACCAGTCATATTCTCCGAAGATCCTCAAAAGCCTCCCCACACCCTGTTCTAGCCTTCATAGCTACTGCCACCTTCTCAATCCTCATCCTGTGGCTCTGGTGACCTGGTCAGTTCCCCAGAGGTCACCTTAGCAAAGTCTCACAAAGTCCCTCTCCTAGTCAGCCCGGCACAAGCATATGCTAAGAATAAAGATTTTGGGCATGAAACCATGTGTGAGTGTCCTTCCTCTTTGACATGAGAGGGGTGATGGGTGGGATCCAGGAGGCTCTTGGGTGGTGAGAGGCCTTGTGGTCTAGCTCCAGCTGCTCAAGGTGAGTGGTTCCCAGTGCCTACCCAGCTTTGTCTCATCTCAGAAGGCAGAGGCACCTTACCATGTTCTATGCTGAAAGCCCACAGAACACCAATGAATCGAATCCAGAGTTGACCCCACCATGGAGTGTGATGGTGCATCCCCACTCTCTCAAAGGTTTAAGTTTGTTTTTTCAAGAAGCTGGTGCCATTTATAGAATAAATAGTAATTTGTTTGGAAATACTGAGAGAAAGTGTGTAAAGATTTTGGATTTTTCAAATAAGATCCTCTGATTTTTTTTGTTGTTGTTAAACTGATTTTTTTAGTGGAAGGGGAAAAGCAAGTCTTAAAAACAATTTTTAAAAAACTTAAAAAAGGCCCTGGCTGGTGTAGCTCAGTGGATTGAGCGCAGGCCTGTGAACCAAAGGATGGTGGTTCGATTCCCAGTCAGGGCACATGCCTGGGTTGCAGGTCAGTTCCCAGCAAGGGACACACAAGAGGCAACCATACATTGATATTTCTCTCCCTCTCTCCTTCCCTTCCCCTCTAAAAATAAATAAATAAAGTCTTTAAAAAGAGAATTTTAAAAAAACTTAAAAAAGAGAAGGAAAAGGAAACTAGTGCCAGCTGCTTGGCTTACTACAGACCCTCTGTCTTTGACCACCTTCCTCTCCCCATCCACAAGGGAGAGCCCCAGCCAGACCTAAGTTCCTTCCTGGGGAACGTGAAATTGAGAGAAAGAGAGACTATAATGCCACCGTATGTTATAAGTCGTGTCCATATATGTGTGGGTCTGTTTTCAAATGCTGTTCCATTTATTTGGATTATTAGTTTATCATAGTATCAATACCAAAGTGTATTAATTACAGCAACTTTAAAACAAGCCTTGATATCTAGTAGAGTGGGTCTTCCCACTTTAATAGTATTATGTCAGTCAGTATTTGATCAGATAAGTAGATCCCTTATGAATAATATGAATAATATAAAATGAGAAACTTATCATAGGGATTAGACCTTATGCACATGTAGGAAGCATGGAAAAATCTATGCAAAGCTCTTTGTTACCTGTGCGTCTAGAGCTAGGTCTTAGGTCTGTATAGGTAAACATTGCCAGAAGTTAGGAAGGGGAGATGGATGTGAGGTGAGGAGAATAAGGATGAACTCATAAAAGCTAACTGCAACAACTGGATATCCATTGGGGGCGGGGGGGAGAGGGATATTGGCCCTGACTGGTGTGGCACGGTTGACTGGGTATCATCCTGCAAAGCAGAAGTTCCTGGTCAGGGCACATACCTGGGTTGTGGGTTCAGTCCCTGGTTGGGTGGCATATGAGAGGCAACTGACCCATGTTTCTCTCTCACATCAATGTTTCTCTCCTTCCTTTTCTTCCTCCCTTCTCTAAAAATAAATAAATAAAATCTTTAAAAAAAAATATTGAAGGACTTTCAGCCAAGATGGAGGCATAGGTAGACATGCTGTGCCTCCTCACACAACCAAAAGGACAACAACAACTTAAAAACAAAAAGCAACAACCAGAACTGACAGAAAATTGAACTGTATGGAAGTCCGACAACTAAAGAGTTAAAGTAGACACATTCATCGAGATGGTAGGAGGGGCAGAGTTGGGTGGGCAGCTGGGTGGAGAGGGCTCGTGGCAAAGCTGTGGCTGGAGGATGAAATGAGGCAGCAGATTGTAGAGGGGCACGCCATACAAGGCAGCTGGCGGACCAGGCAGTCCCACATTCTTGTGCAGATAAACCAGGCGAAACTGGGTAGCGGGACAGACCGTGCAACCCAGGGTCCCAGCGTGGTGAAATAAAGAGACCCACAGGGTCCTAGAATGTATACAAGCCCACTCACTGGGAATCAGCACCAGAAGAGCCTAATTTGATTGTTGGTAGCGGCGGAAGTGACTGAAATCAGCTGAGAGCAGAGTAAGCACCATTGTTCCTTCCCGACCCCTGTCCCACATACAGAGTACAACCCAGTGACGTCGGGTTACTCAGCCCGGGTCAATACCTAAGGCTCCGCCCCTCACTAGTAAATAGTATATCAAGACAAAAAAAAAAAAATGGCCAAAACAAAAGAACAGATCAAAGCTCCAGAAAAAATACAACTAAGTGACGGAGAGGTAGCCAACCTATCAGATGCACAGTTCAAAACACTGGTAATCAGGATGCTCACAGAATTGGTTGAATTCGGTCGCAAATTAGATGAAAAAATGAAGGCTATGCTAAGTGAAATAAAGGAAAATGTACAGGGAACCAATAGTGATAGGAAGGAAACTGGGACTCAAATCAACAGTGTGGACCAGAAGGAAGAAAGAAACAGCCAATCAGAAAAGAATGAAGAAACAAGAATTCAAAAAAATGAGGAGAGGCTTAGGAACCTCCAGGACATCTTTAAACGTTCCAACATCCAAGTTATAGGGGTACCAGAAGGAGAAGAGGAAAAGCAACAAGTGGAAAACTTATTTGAACAAATAATAAAGGAGAACTTCCCCAATCTGGCAAAGGAAATAGACTTCCAGGAAGTCCAGGAAGCTCAGAGAGTCCCAAAGAAGTTGGACCCAAGGAGGAACACACCAAGGCACATCATAATTACATTAGCCAAGATTAAAATGAAGGAGAGAATCTTAAAAGCAGCAAGATGAAAGGAGAGAGTCACCTACAAAGGAGTTCCCATCAGACTGTCAGCTGCTTTCTCAAAAGAGACCTTACAGGCAAGAAGGGGCTGGAAAGAAGTATTCCAAGTCATGAAAGGCAAGGACCTACATCCAAGATTGCTCTATTCAGCAAAACTTTCATTGAGAATGGAAGGGCAGATAAAGCACTTCTCAAATAAGGTCAAGTTAAAGGAGTTCATCATCAGCAAGCCCTTATTATATGAAATGCTAAAGGGATTTATCTGAGAAAAAGAAGATAAAAAATATGTACAGTAAAATGGCAGCAAACTCACAATTATTAACAACCACACCTAAAACAAAAACAAAAACAGACTAAGCAAACAATAGAACAGGAACAGATTCACAGAAAAGGAGATCACGGGGAGTGTTAGCAACAGGGGAGTGCGAGGAGGAGAGAGGCAGAAAAGGTATAGAGAATAAGTAGCATAGATGGTGGGTGGAAAATAGACAGGGGGGAAGGCAGGAATAGTGTGGGAAATGTAGAAGCCAAAGAACTTATGACACATGGACATGAACTAAAGGGGGGGAATGTGGGTGGGAGGGAGTATGCAGGGTGGAGGAGAGTGAAGGGGTAAAATGGGACAACTGTGATAGCATAACCAATAAAATATATTTAAAAAAGAAAAATAACATATGGACAAAACCAAAGGGGGGTAGGATCAAGGGTGGGAAGTGGGGATGTCTGGGGTAGGGGGGAGTGGTGGGGGGGAAATGGAGACAACTGTACTTGCACAACAATAAAAAATGTAAAAAAGTTAGTAAAAATAAAAGTAGACAAATATGCAAAAAAATAATAATAATAATATTGACCCCTAGCTTACACCACACAGAAAACATACAAAATTAGGTTGAATATGTCATTGATCTAACTGCAAAAGGCAAAAGAATAAAACTCCTAGAAGGTAGTGTAGGAAAATATATTTGTGATCTCAACATAGGGACACTGGACATAAGTATTAATGACAAAGAACAAGATTGATAAGTTCAATTACATTAAAATTAATAACATGCTTATCAATTTATCACCAAAAAGAGTGCGAAGGCAAGCCACAAAGTGGGAGAAATTTTCAACACACACACTCGACCAAGGGCTTGTATTCAGCGGCCAACAACCTAATATAAAAGTGGACAAGAAAAAAGTTGTTAAAAATAAAAGTGAGCAAGACATTTGAATAGAAACTTTAGAAGAAAGGATATGCAAATAACCAGTAAGAATACAAAAAGATAGTCAATCTTATTAATCCTTAAGGAAATGCAAACTAAAACTCATAATGAAGATCATTACAATTTAATGGATGAACCATACCAAGTGGTAGCAAGGATGTGGAGCCACAGGCATTCTCACACCCTGCTGGCCTCAGGATAAACTGAGAAAAACTACTTTGGAAAGTAGTTTGACATTATTTACTGCAGTGGAAGACATTGTCCAAGGATTTAGCAATTTTTTCCCTAAAGACTCAACAGAAATGTCTGCACAAAAAGACAAGACCATCTATGTTCAGAAAAGCATTATTTTTCATAATTTCAAAATGAAAGTAACCCAACAGCAGAGAAATTACCTGTGTTGTATTCACTCCATGGAGCAGTATACAGCAACGAAAAGGAACAAACGACAGCCGCACACAGCAGCTCACAACTATCTCAAACCAATGTTGCGTGAAAGGAGCCAGGCATGAAATAATGCACATCATGTTATTCCATCCGTAAGAGTATTTTTTTTAAAGATTTTATTTATTTATCTTTAGAGGGGAAGGGAAGAAGAGAGGGAGAGAAACATCAATGTATGGTTGCCTGTTGTTCACCCCCCACTGGGAACTGGCCTGCAACCCAGGCATGTGACCTGACCGGGAATTGAACTGTGATCCTTCGGTTCGCAGGCCCGTGCTCAATCCACTGAGCCACACCAGCCAGGGCCAGTATTTCTTTTTTTAAGGTAAAATGGATCTCTGCTGTTACAGTCAGTGTAGGGTTATCCTTGGGGGAGGTAATGCCTGGAAAGGGCCTTGAGGAGGGGTTTTTGGTTGCTAGTGAAGTGTTCTGTCTCGATCAGGGTCCTGGATACATGGGTGTGTTCATTTTGTGAACGTGCAGCGTGTTCTATCCGCCTACGATATGTAAACTTTTGTATGGACATTTTCTTCGATAAAAGGGTTTTATTTATTTATTTATATTTTAAAAAGATTTTATTTATTTACTTTTAGAGAAGGGAAGGAAGGGAGAAACAGAGGGAGAGAAACATCAATGTGTGAGCAATACATCGAATGGTTGCTTCTCCCACACCCCCTACCAGGGACCTGGCCCGCAACCCAGGCATGTGCCCTCGTTGGGAATCAACCAGTGATCCCTTGGTTCACAGACCAGTACTCAATCCACTGAGCCACACCAGCCAGGGCCATTTTAAACATTTTTAAGAGCACAAATTGATTTTGCTGTAAATCTGTTCAAAATTAAAACTGTTATAAAATTAAAAGTTTATTAAAATAAGACATTTCCAAAAAAAAAAAAAAAAAAAACCAGCACAAATCGGTGGCATTAATTTCCCTTACAAATGTGCAAACATCACCACTATTTCCAAAACTTTTTCATTGTACCAAACAAAAACTTTGCATTCATTAAACATAAGTCCCCACTGGTCCTTAGTTCAGCCCCTGGTAACCTCTATTCTATTTTCAGTCTTTATGAATTTGTCTATTTCAGCCAGCTTATAAAAGGGAAATTATACAACATTTGTCCTTTTGCATCTAGCTTATGCATTTAACATAATGTCTTCAAGGTTCATCCATGCTGCAGCAACATCAGACTTCATTTCCTTTTATGGATGAATAGTAGTCCCCAGTGTGTAGAGATCACAGTGCGTTATCCACTCACCTGATGATAGAAAAGAAACTTGGGTTGCCTCCACCTTTTGGCTGTGCAATGACCAGATATCTGTTTGAGTCCCTATTTTTAATTCTTTTGTGTATATGAGTAGGATAGAATTGCTAGGTCTAATGGTAATTCTAGTTTTAGCTTTTTGCAAAATCACTGGACTGTTTTCAATAGCAGCTGTACCATTTTACATCCCCACCCCAGCAACGTACAAGGGTTTCAGTTTCTCCACATCCTCCCCAGCACTTATCTTTCTTTTTTTTTTCTTTTTTGATAATAGCTAACCTAAACGGTGTGAAATGGTATCTCAACCACCAGTCTCACATTGTGGTTTTTTATTGCTTTTTCTAATAGCTAATGATGTTGAGCACCTTTTCCTGTGCTTATTGGCTATTTATTTGTATATCCCTAAGCTCCAAGTCAGTGAGTGTCCTTTCTCAGCTCTCTGAAACCACTTTTGGGCTGACTTGGGAGGTCATCCTGTTCTCCCCAGAAGGCCTCATGATGTAACTATCCTCTTGGAGTGCATGTAACCTTATTAGTCTTGACATTTGAATCAGATTCTGGGGAGGATGGGTCTATCCCGCTTCTGCAGGTGACCTCAATGCTTCGTCAGGACAACCGTTATTTCATCTAAAGCTAATTTAGCCTGACTGCTAAGGCAATGCCTTTCTGAGGAATCTAATCAATGTTCCATGTATCAGAAGCGCCTTCGCTCCAGCTGGCAGGAACACAAACTCTGTGAGCTCCAGGAATTATTCAGCCAATATCTTTCCAGTGGGCTTGTAGAAACTTCTCTGGTCTTGTGGAAACTTCCTCTTCTGTGTGTACAGGCGGATTTTCCGGCTGACTCAAGGGGACCCTCTCTAGATCTCCAAGCTTCTCTTTTTGTGTAGCTTCCTCCTCCAGGGTATTCTGTCTGCCCTGCAAATTCTAGCTGCTTTGGCCGTCCCAAATGCAGGGTTTCTTTTTTGTTTCCCACCTCATTTCAGCAAGACCATTAGGCTCTGAGTTGAGGTTCCCCACCCCTTGTCGCATTCCTACACAACAGCATGGAATTTATCTCTGGGGAATGAGCTAGTGCAATCACAGGGCTCACATCCCTTATTTCCCTTTCACCTGGCATCACAGTCCTGTATCACCCGTCGCCTAATGTCTGAAAGTCATTGTTCCATGCAGCTCTGTTTAATTTACACAGAAAGGTAAATTTGGCCCCTATTTAGGCCATCATGGTTGGAAGCAGAAGTTCTATTGAGGTATTTTTCACAACCAATAATCAGTTTTTGTAAGTGTGCCAAGTATACTTGACAAAAATATGTAATTTTCCAATTATTGGAGATAGAACTATATACATGTCCACTAGGTCAAGCTCATTCACTGTGTTGTTAAAATCTTCCTATCCTTGCTGGGTTTTTTCTTGACTTATTTGGAGCCATGACAGTTGTGTTGAAATTTTCTACTGTGACGGTGTATTTAGTTCTAGAAATTTCCTTTTATTGAAATGAAATTAATATACCATAATAATATAATAGTGGTTACATAATAACAGTTAATAACATTAAATTAACCATTTTAAAATGAATAAGTCAGTAGCATTCACCACATTCACAGTGGTGTGTAACTGCCACCTCCCTCCAGTTCCACAACGTTTTAATTACCCTACAAGGAAGCCCTGTGCCCATTAAGCAGTTACTTCCCCTCGCCCGGGTCCCCCTAATCATCACTTTACTTCCTGTCTCTCTGGACTTACCTATTCTGGGTACTCCCTACAGGTGGAATCATACAATGTGCCTTTTTGCATCTGGTTTCTTACACTGAATATAATATTTTCAAGGTTCACTCATGTGGTCCTTTCTCTCCATTTTTATTTCACTCTCTTGCTGGGATTTCTATTGTGCTGATGTTAGAATTTCTATTTCTATCTTCCATATCTCTTTTCCATTTTCTCTTTCTTTGTTTTTTCTTTCTTCTTTTGGAAGAATTCCTTCATTTGGTCTTTTCAACTTTCTAATTCATTCTCAAGTAGAGTTTTCTGCCATTAGATCACCTACTGTGTTCTTTGTTTCAAATATGATTGCAGTCATTTTTACACCCAGTTCTATATTGCTTTGATTCTTCTCCCATGGGCTCTCTGCCTTCCCACCCCTTCTTGAATCTGGGCTTCATAACTGCTTGACCAGTAAAGTGTGCAGAAGTGATGCTGTGCCTGTTTCCAGGCCTAGGCCTAGAGAAACTCTCAGCGTCTACTCCCTGCTTCTTGGGGAGCTCACCCAGGGACTGCAGCCGCTGCACCATGAGGAAGCCACGAGGCCCATAGGCGGGTCTATGTGCAGAAAACCAGTGCTCTGCTCCAAAGCCCCGCTGAGTTCTTTGACTACAGCCAGCATGACTAGCTAGTCATGTGTGTGAGTTGTCTTGGAAGTAAATCCTCTGGCCCCTACCGATGTCCTGTGAAGTAGAGATAAACTTTACTCAGCTTGAAGTTGTGTGAGCAAAGTGATGTTTTTTTTCATTGCTGTTTTAAGCTACTATGTTTTGGGGTAATTTCTTAGGTAACAGTAAATCACTGGAACAATTTTTTTTCATATCTTATATTTTCTCCTTTTTTTATATTTTCTTGTTTCCTATTGCTAATATTCTCCCATCTCTTTTGTCAGACTAGTTTTGAATTGTTGATCAATGTGTTCTGATAATTTTCCTGATAGACTTTTTTTTTTTTTTTTTAAATGCCTCTGCTCCTCAGATGTATTTTTCTTTTTGCCTGTGAGGAGTACCCTGGTGGTGCAGGCTACGGGTCAGTCAGCGACTGCGTGGGAGAAGTCATGTCCTGGGCACAGAGTCCCCCAGAGCTAAGTTTGTCTGTTGGCCTTCACTGGCCTGTCTCCCCCACACAGCACGTGACCCACCCCTGAGGAGAGAGGCCACGTGTGGTGGCAGGGCAGGAGCAATGCAAATGCTGCTGAGAACACCCGTTCGGCCGTATGGTACACCTCAGACACTCTCCTCTTGTTAAAGGTTTGTGCTGCACCCTGGCATGCACCCTGAGGCCGGGGACTGAGGATACCAAAGTGAGAAGACCGAAAGGGTCCTGCTTTTGTGAAATACCCATTCTAGCGGGCACGAAAAATATGAACCAAAGAGCCCCCACAATGCATTTCTTGCTGCAGTGGGGACTCTGAAGGGAAAGCGCCCCAGGGGGACACTATCCAGGGAGGGTGAGGTGGGGTGTGGGACCTGTGTCGGGGAAAGTCTTCTGGGAAGGAGGTGGTGCTCCAGGCTGAGAACAACTTCGGTCTGGAGGAGTTTGGTAAGCGAGGGTGGGGGCAGAGAGTCGAAAGGCATTCTGTCAGAGTGAACAGTAGGTGATTTGCAAAAAACTCCCTGAGTTTGAGGAAGTGAAAGAGGCCAGAAGGGCTGAGGTTAGGAGGGAGGATGGGGAGAGATGCAGCTAGAGAGGCTGGAGGGGTCAGATGGAGCAGGGCCTTGTGGGCCAAGAGAAGAGCTTGGGCTTTCTCTCAACCATGAGCAGCGGGAGAGAGCAAGCAGTTCGTTTGGAAGGCTGCTGCTGTGAGCAGCTGAAGGTAGACAGGAAGTCAAGTGGGCAGGCCCTGGCTGGGATGACTATCTGGCAGAGGCCAGGGTGGTGGTCAGCTCAGAGGTGCTCCTGCAAGGCCCAGGTACTCTGATTCCTGCTTCTGCCCCAGAGCTGGAAGATGGGAAGAGGTGGCAGTCAGAGGCTGGATGGGAGGACATCACTGATGCTGATGTTCTAAAGCCCAGTGAGCCCTAAAAGGGAGAAAAATGGAGACAGACAAGTAAGATGGGCTCTGTGGTTTTCTGACAGAGAAGCAGCTGCAAGGGCACCTAGGAAGACGTTGAAGTAAAGCCGACTGTGTAAGTTATCTGAAGCAGTGAAGAAAGTGAAAGAAAAAGTACGAGGAAATAAGTAAACGATTTGGGTAAAGGAACCCTCAGGAAGTGAGACAGTAAAAGATAAAATTAAGACGAAAGAATTTGCCTAAAGAATTGAATGTAGCGTCCCAAAGGGGCAAAAAAGGCCAGGAAGGGGGATGGGTGTCCTTTCTACCGAGAAGGAAGCAGCCTTTGGGGAAGGAGCCAGAATCTCCAGCTGTCTCCACCAGGGAGGGACTCGGAGGAGAGGTGAGAGACGAGAGGATGGAAATGCATAGGGGCTACGGAGGAAGATGGAAGGCCCTGGGAAGGACGGGGAAGACCTCCGCAATCTTGGGCAGATCCTGCCAATCATTCCCTTTCCCGGAGTAACAGAAATATCGCTGAAAGTTTATTAGGCACAAGAGCGCAGAGCCAGGGCACCCCGCGCCCCACTTCATGTTGCCCTCAAACAGCCCCAAGAGATGGAAGCACATTTCCTCACTTTACAGTACCACATCTGGGGCTCAGAGAGGGCAGTTCCTCACCCAAGGTCACACAGCAGTCAAGTCATTTTTAGAGCGTGGAGTGACTAGTATTGCCAGCTACAGAGGGGCTTCACTCCTCGGGGCCCCCTAGGGGAGGAGCCAACCCAGCCCCTCCTGCTCCCCGCCCCTGAGGGGCGGCCCGGGGGGCGGGCGGAGGAAGTGAGCGCAGCGGGGAGGAATGCGAGCGGGCGGGGTGCGCCTTCCCTGGGCGGCGGGGACTTTTGGGCTGTCGGCCGGGGCAGCGGGAGAGGCAAGACCGAGAGCGTGCGATGCCGCACTTTACCGTGGTGCCGGTGGACGGGCCGCGGCGCGGCGACTATGACAACCTCGAGGGGCTCAGTTGGGTGGACTACGGGGAGCGCGCCGAGCGAGATGACTCTGACGGTGAGGGAGCGCCCGGATGGGGCTTTGGCGGGGACAGGGGAGCGGGCCACACCGAGCCCCGCGCTCCCACAGAACACCTGGCCCGATCGCACACACGTCGATGCGGGCCCAACTTTTCTTAGTCTGCCTCTCCGCTCCCAGTCCCTCGCTCTGCGAGCGCGGACACGATTTAACTGGGCCCCGGCGCGCCCGCAGTCGGGACACCCTCCCCAGCCCAGCTCCTCCCTTACTGGCCGCGGGCGGGGGCTGCAGACGTGGCCGAGGAAAGAGGCTCCCTCGGGGCCGCTAGGCGCATGAATAGTGGCGAGCCTCCATCTCTGGCCCTTCCCGACTGGGAGCACAACCGCTGCTTGGACCCCTGCCCCTTCACCTTCTGTGAACCGCTTCCAGCCTCTTCTCTCTTTGCCTCCGCATTTGTGCTTCACCACCTCTGACCCTGAGACTGCTCTCCCTTCCCCCATTCCTGTGCCTTCCAGAACTCTGGCCGGCTGGAGAGAAGAGCTTGCCTGCCGAGGGGGTCTGTGCGTGACCGCCTCTGCGCCGTCTCGTGTTGATCCGCTCTTAGATCTGTAGGCACAGTGGACGTCTGAGGAGCCACTCACACGGTGTAGGGCTCGTCTAGGTGTTTTATGTGAATTGACTCGCTTAATCAAACCAACTACCCCCAGGGCATAGGCCCTTTTACACTTAGGAACGAGTGATTGACACAGAGAGCAGTTATACAGTTTGCACCAGGGGATTCAAACCCAGGGTTAGAGACTCCCGCACCCTAACTCTTAGCCTAGGTATTAGAACGGGCCTGAAGGGGAGCCCCCAGGTGGCTGTCCTTGCACGGCCCACTCTTGGAGTGTGTGTCTGCATGAATAGTGGCATATGCATGTGTAACTGCGCTTGTGCAAGTGTGTAGCCTTTATCACAGGGTGGAGGTGGCCCCAGGGTAGCACATTTTCATGGCCACTTTCCTGCAGAGGTGTCACTGATGAGAATGGTGATATGACTGATGACAGGTGCCTGTGTCTGTGATTGACCATGATGGAGATATGCAGAGAACATGTGTGTGGTGGCATGTGTCAGATGATGCAATGTTGCTCCGTGTTGTCTGTGATGGTGACTGAGGTGACCCATACCTGATGTGCGTGATGGCTATATGTGAGTCACCCCATCACCATGTGGGAAGATGGCATAGATCACTAGCATGGGCTACTGGACCTCATAGGACTTTATAGGCTGGACAGCTGTGTTCGTGCACAGACCCCAGGGCCCAGCCCTGGTGCCCTGTTCCAGTGGTCAGAGCAGGAGCCGGCATCCCTACTCCCTTTAGCTCTGGGAGGCTTTCTCTCCCAAAGGCTGGGCTGGACTGCATCCCTAGGATTGGCCTGGACCAGTGGGCAGGCAAAGCTGAGCCTAGCCTCTGGCCCCGCCTTGGCCTCTCACAGGGTGACAGGAAGGACCTGGAGCCACATTGGCTGAGTCCTGCCAGGTCTGTCCTGGCCGGGCCAGCTCCTCCCACATCCCCCCTCCTCCTCTTACTCCTTTTCAGTCAGACCTTGACTCTGTCTGCGGTATGGGGGACACTCTGCACCCTGGTAAGTGATGATGATTCCTCTTGGTAGGGACTGCAAAGGGTTGGGGGCACACACATAGTGAGCCTTAGGTCCATCTCATGGGGTATCCCCAGCCTGGCACTTCAATCTCTCAAGGCCCACACCTCTGCTCCAAGCGGTGTAGAGGTTCCTAGTACCCCTGGCAGATGCCTGTGAGCACAGGGATCAAGAGTGTCATCTGGATCCCCATCTGCAGCTGGTGTATTCACAGCTGTGGCCAGGAACACACATATGTGTCCTTCACAGGCAGCCCCCAGGCCCAGGCCATATTCTGGTTCACCAGGGATTTCAGGTGGTATCTGAGCAGCTTCAGCCTAGCAGGCATGCCCAGACCTGCCCTGGAATTTTTAGAATAGCCGAGGGCAGTACAGGCACCCAGACATTCCTGAGAGTGCCCCCCCCACGCCCACACACACATATTCCCACAGTCCCCATGGGAGCTGCCCTTAAATGAGGCTTTAGGGAACTTCAAGAAATGTCTGCCAGGTGTCTGGCACCAGACCATCCCTTTTCTGATGATCCGGGCAGTTAGAAGAGTGGGTGTTACTATCTTTACTTCATAGAAGAGGAGGCTGAGTCGGCACGGAGAGGGTAAGCAAGTCACCCTGGATCTCGGACAGGGAGGGTCAGGAATCCAAGTCAGGGTGCCAGCCATTTGAGCACCAAGAGCCCTGGGTATGTGCACCCTCGGTGCATCCTGGGATGGATTGAGGCCTAGAATAGGATTAGCAAACCTGTAGCTCAGTTCCTACCTAGCTCTCGTGGATTCTGGGACCTAAGTTTGGCCCTTCTACTGGGTAACCTTGTCCCTGAATGTCTCTGAGCCTTACTTTCCTTGCTACTAAAAAGAAGTAAATGGTATCTCCTGGAGGGTTGCTGTGAGGACTATGGGCAACCCTTGGAAGGGCTTTCAGGTGCCCTGGAGTCATGACTGCAGGGACAAGGGATCTATCTGTTGGGTCTTAGAGGACCACCCACACCAGTTTTGGGGAACTGCTTCTTGCCTGGCTCTGAGTTTTCCGGATACTGGTCCAGTCTCCTCGGAGAGACAAAGCAACAATGGTGAGGCAGACTGCAGTGCGTGAGGTCAGAGTAATTTATGATATATTTCCAATCAACTTTACAAAGGTATCAGAAGAGATATACAATGCCTCTGCTGGCAGGCTTCACCCCTTGGTGTCTCCCCAAAGGACTTAGCCTCAGAAAGATCAAAGTCATGCAGAGGAATGGGGCAAGTGCTTGGTGACTGCATCTAAGAAATAAATTTAGCTTGGAGATTCCTGGTAGCCAAGGCAGAAAGGGAACAAAGATGAGCTCGATAGCTGCCATTTTCTGACTAAAGGAAGCATCTCACTTATTTAGGGGAGATACTTTTTTTTTTCTGCCACAAAAATCCAAGAGTACTTTTCAGACACTTTTCGCTGAGGGGCCATTAGCGTAAGAGGCAGAGTTACTGAGTTTTCAGACTTTTCTTGTGGTTCCTTGTCCTGGTCCTGAACAAGCGTCAAGAGCACAGCAAGTATCAGAGGGTGTCCGAGGGGCTTATGTGACCCCACATGGCTTGGTGGGCTGGCTTGACCTCTGGTTGGTTGCCTTTGTCAAGTGTGCCATTGGTATTGGCCTTCACACAGCCTTGTAGTTCATGAGACTGAGCTGCTTGGCTCACTCAGACACAGAGAATTCAGGTTCCTGGAGGAGGTGATGTATTGTTTTCATATGCTATCCGAAGGAAGAGGGACTTTGCCCCAGAAATTGTCATCAGCTTTACCTGTCAATCTCCTTGGGTAATAAAGAATCCACAGTGCAGTACCTGCTGAGTAATTGCTGGCTTAGAGAAGGCAAGTTATGTCTCATGTTGATGGCAAGAGGATGTATCAGATGGCGGAGGATGCCTCATTCGGCATTCTTAGCTGCAAACAGGAGACGTGAAATTACAGACTAACCAGAAAAGGCTGGCAGGTAGCCCTCACAAAACCAGAGAAGGCCAGGGCATGGCCCGAATACCCTACTAGTCTGGGTCCGTGGTGACACTTCTGTTGACACCAGGCCTGCACTGCTGCCAGAGTCACTGCAACACCAACCTGGCTTCTTTGAACCAAGATGTCAGCTTCCCATTTGCTGTGCGGCCTCCAGCCAATGCCGCAGCTACCAGACTGGAGGGAGAAAAAAACAAAACCCAGCCACTCGGTGACTAGAAAAGGACTACTTGGTGCCTTCCGCCTGCTTGATGGAAAGTTGGGAATGTCATCTACTGAGCCTCACAAGGGACATCTTGGAAAAGAGGAAAGAGTACAAACGCCAGGCGGCCAGAGAAATCAGCCAAGCTTTGAGAGTTGAAACAGGCGTATTAAAAAAAAAAGGGGGGGGGGGGGTCTGGTTCTTTTCCAGAGGTTTCTTTGGAGCTGAGGCACTGTCTCACCAGCCTAGGGGACACAGCAGCCACACCCCTTGTCTGATCAAGCGTCCGGGAGCTGGAGGCAGGGAGGCCAACAAGCGACTCCTGCCAGCAGTCCCTGCTCAGTCCTAACACCAACCACCTGGGCTTTCGAACACGACCCCAGACAGCATCTTGGGCCCACTTCCGCTCTCTGGAGACCTTCTCGTTTGCCCCTCCTCCCAGCATGCCCCTGGCTGCCCTCCAGGAGGCCCCGCCCAGCGCATGGTGGGGCAACTGGCATGGCGGCTGAAGGTGCCCTGTGTGGTTTCATCTATCTGGAAGGCAGCACCTGGGTGGACTCTGAAGACACCAAAGCCTTGGCCCCTGCCTCACTGGGTATTCCAACGGGGCTGGGAAAATGGGATTTGGGGGTCTGAGGGCGGGCCACGCCCTCCCAGCTGGCTCCGCCCCTTGGTGTTAACACGTGCTGGAGCTGGTTTGGGACCTTCCCACAGTTTCCTGTGCTAGAGGAAATATGCGCTGCGTTTTGGTAATTGGCCACTCAGACAACAGTGGCTCTTCATGGGGACTCACCGTGGATTTGATGGGGAAATGGTAACGCTGGTCCCCGAAGTGCTCCACAGATGTGATGTTCTGTGGGCTGGCCTGCTAGCGGTGCACACTGAGGACTCAGGAGGTCGTCCCTGACTGGGATTCTGTCCTTCTCTCTCCACAGGACATGGCGGCCACAGAGAGAGCAGCCCTTTCCTTTATCCCTTGGAGGCTTCCAGAGGAAGCGAATACTATGACAGGAACCTGGCACTCTTTGAGGTAGTTGAAGAGATGGGCGGCCAGGGGCCTGTAGGGACCCAAGCCATCACGAAGAAGGCAGGATGGATAGTTGTGCCTTGCTATGTCTTGGCTCCTCCTCCAGTCTCCCCTCGTCTGTCTCACCTTGGCGACTAGGCTGTGGTTCTCATGGTCATTTGAACTGAGAATGCTTTCCTAGAGGCCACTCACGACCCTACCCTGTCACCACTTCCGGAGGTATTCACCTTTGACTTCCCTGCAGCTCTCCAGCAGGGTGACCGCCTCAGGATTTCCCTTCTTCCCTTCGCTCTAGGACCCGTGTGGTCCTAGACCTCTCTCCCCTGTCAACTCTTCCTTCTCCTTCCTGGTTGGTTCTTCCTACCCTGTCCCTGTCAAGTTCACTAAGACCCGGTCCTTCTTACTGGATCTGCCCCCTCTCTGGAAACATTCCCAGTTTTATGCCTCTGAACTTGAATTTTATCCTTTTTAGACTCAAACTCAGAAGTTGGATCTGGATTCAGGGCATTAGTTTACACCCCTAAACTCTGACCCAGGCATCTAGCTGCCCCCATGGAAGTCCCGTGGGCTCCTCAGTGTCCTCATGCCCCCCAAATACCTGCATCTTCACTCTTTACTCCAAACCACTTCCTGCTTGTGTGTGGGGTTAGGGGAGAGCTGGCAGATGGGCAAAGACTAGATGTGGGCATAGGTAGGTGGAGGCATGGCACTAGAGAAGTCATAGACCCTGGGGAGCAGGGGTTGGGGAGTCTGAGCTCTGGGAAGCCTCCTGACTTGGAAGAGCAGCAAGTTTCTGCAACAAAGACTTTGACCTGGCTCCACCGGAGGATAGGCTAGGGGGCCAGGCTCTCACCTTGGGGATTGAAGTGGATTATTCTCAGGGCCTGGGACTAGGGGTGGGGGCCATCTAGAAGGATCAGGGTTTCAGCAAACAAGACAGACTTGTCCCAAACATCCTCTCTGACTTCCTTGGTTTCCTGAGGTAATTAGGGGTGGCTTTTTTGTGGGAGGGTTGAGGGCAGATGTGGGTCCCAGTGGCCCGCTCATAGCTGGGAGGTGGCCAGGCAGAACAGGCAGGATGAAACGTGTCATTCTCCTGTCTGCCAGCCATGTCCTGTCCTGTGCTGTCTCCTGAGGCAGGTAGATTTCACAGATGGGTTGGTAGTGTCTGTAGCTAAGGTGGGGCAGAGAGAAGCAGCTGCTCGGCTGAGCCTTTGAGTGCCAAATGCTGGGGTGTGGTGCCCATGCCTGCCCAACTGACTGGCCTAGGCTTCCCCAGGCAAGAGCTGTGATCAGTCCCAGGCCTGCCTCAGGGCTTGGCAAGGGGCCAGAGGCCAGGCTGCTGGCTACACATAGGTAGCCTGACGCCAGCTGGGCCCATTGCCAGACCGCCCTGTGGCTCTGTTTACAGGAAGAGCTGGACATCCGCCCAAAGGTATCATCTCTTTTGGGCAAGCTCGTCAGCTACACCAACCTCACCCAGGGCGCCAAAGAGCATGAAGAGGCTGAAAGTGGGGAGGGTACCCGCCGGAGGACGTCCAAGGTAAGCTGGTCAAGGGCAGCAGAGGGGCCACTCCTGGGAAGACAGACTCAACGTCAGGGAATTGGCAAGTTCCCCACATGGTTGTGAGCATCCTAAGGGAAGTAGGTGCCAGATGTGGCGTGCATGGAGGATGAACACTGAGCCCCTTGGGCTTAAGGAGACAGAGGACTAGAGGGGGCAGAGAGCCAAGGAAGCCCTCAGAAATGACAGCGAGAGGGACAGCTGCCTTTACTCAGCCCTCTCTGTGAGAGGCATAATCCTGGGTTCCTGCAAGTCATCACACCAAAGCTGTGAGGCAGGTGCTATTATTATCCCCATTTTACAGATGAAGAAACTGAGTGTCAGGGGTGTTGAGTAACTTGCCTATGATGACTGAGCCACCCAAGATCAATGCGTAACACAGGGGGACACATTCGTAGCTTTATTGTGAGATATGTGACCACGTAGGAAGCTGATCACTAGCATCCCATCAGGGTGGATAAGGGTGCTACCTTTGGAACCAGGAGCGTGGTTGTCCCTTGGGACTGTGTGACCTAGAGCCAGTGGCCAAACACTTCTGTGCCTTCCTATGTTGGCTTCATTGGCAGACTGCTCCAAGGTTCCTTGAGCGCCTGGTGGGGGCGGGGAGGATAGGAGCATAACGCTGTCTCCTGGGGCTCCTGGTCCCTATAGCCAGGCCTTTGGCTCTTCAGACTCCTTTCTCTCTCTCTCTCTCTCTCTCTCTTTTTTTTTTTTTTTTTTTTAAGATTTCGTTTATTTATTTTTAGAGAGGGGAGGGAGGAAAGAGGGAGAGAAACATCAGTGTGTGGTTGCCTCTTGTGCGTGCCCCAGCCCAGGCATGTGCCCTGACTGGGAATCAAACCAGTGACCCTTTGGTTCACAGTCCGGTGCTTGATCCACTGAGCCACACCAGCCGGTGTATGACTTCACTGATCTTTGCTTAGCTCTCCCATGTGTGAGGGGACTTGGTCCAATTGTGGGCTGGGCAAGGAACCCTCCTTCTCTACCTACTGACTCCCTGAGATCTGGGAAGCAGCTGTGATTGGAAGGGGCATGGGTCTGGTGCTAGCTATAGTATTCTTGCTGGAGGTCAGCACAAGCAGAAAGAGCGCTTGGTTGGAATAAGCTAGGACCCCAGCCTTAGACCTGCTTGTGAGTTTTGGGCCTTGCTGGGGTGGACCAAGGGGAGAGGATAGAGCAGACTGGTGTGGATCCCTCACCTTGCCTCTCTGAGAGACAAATCAGTCCACACTTCAGAGAGGGCAGCTGAGATCTTGAGGTCGAACAGATCTGACCTCCACCATATCTTGCTGGTGGGGATTTTGCTGGCATTTTCTGGACTGCAGATAGCAGAGAACCCTGGCTACCTGTGGCTATTCAGCCCTGCAGTGAGGTCTCAGCCTCTAGATTGTTGCCTGATGTGGGTAGTAGGATCCTTGGATAAGTGCCTTTTCCCTGTCCCTTAAGGCCAAGTCCAGGGAACTGTGGCTGGGAGTAAAAAGGTCCCTAAGAAAGGCAGTAGTACAGGTGGCTGTCCCTCTCTGGGAGCACACCAGCGCCTTTCCTCTCTGCTTCTTCCCCATAGGCACGTCATTACCTTTCTCTCCCCTAAGCTCCAAGGGCCCTTCTCATTTCCTGAGCCCATTTCTTCTACCTCTGTGGCTTTCTAAATAAACTTATTTTTAAAAGATTTTATTTATTTACTTTTTAGAGGGAGGGGAAGGGAGAGAAACATCGGTGTGCAAGAGATACATTGATTGGTTGCCTCTTGCATGCCCCCAAGTGGGGAACCTGGCCCACAACCCAGGCACATGCCCTGACTGGGAATTGAACTGGTGACCTTTTTGGTTCACAGGTCAGCACTCAATCCACTGAGCCACACCAGCCAGAGCAACCTTTTTTTAATTTAAAAAAAAAAAAAAAAGGAAAAGAAAAGCTAGTACACATCTCAATAAGCGCTGGAAGGAAGCCTGGGTTGATAAAGGGGTATGGTCCCTTGGCCTTATGAGGAGCCTGTAAGAATGCTGGGGTCCACCCTTAGCTTACCTGCCCAGCTTACCTGATCTTAGAATAAGGCTGTGAGAGGGTGCCTGAGTGTCCCATTTTCAGTGATTTTTCCTTCAAGGAAGGAAGAGCCTGGTCAAGTCTACAGTGAGTCAGTAGGAAGCTAGTGGGTTGGGGCCACTACACTGTGGTCCTTACCCAGGGTGGGTCTGAGCTGGGCCACAGAAAAGTAAGGCTTAAAGCAGGAAGGGCAGGCCTCTAATCAGACCATGCCAAGATCCTACGCAGCCTCTCCATAGCAGCCACTGCACTTGGCTCTGGCCTTGTGACCTTCTGAGGCTGCCAGAGGTTATTTGGAGATGCAGAAAGCATTTCCGGCCCTGCCCTTTCCCACACTGCCTTTTTTCCAGAGTGACTCAGCCTAGAATTGAGGTGGGGCTGGGAGCTGGCCGCTATGCAGTGGGTGGTCCGGGGTCTCTGAAAAGGGCTCAGAGAGCCCAGATGAGGTATGTCTGTCACCTACACTGTGCAGGACACTCTGAGGAACCATTCATTCTTACTCGAGCCCTTGTGAGGTCCTTCAGGCTGCACATAGATCCTGCCCCAGACCTGGACCCTTCAGAGGAGCTCCTGTGGCCACAGTTCTCTCTCTCACCCCAGTTCCAGGACTGCAGACTTTGCCAGGGCCCTGGTGGAAGCTCTTGAGCCCCTCTAGCCTGGGCTGCACTCATGGGGACTCAGTTCTTGAAGGAGGCACCTTCACCTGCCCTGCCTCCATGCCTCAGCCTCTGCCCTGGCCTTCTGGCTGGCCCCTATTCTGCCCTTAGGTAGCTGAGAAATCCTGCCTGCATATGCCCATCGGACCTTCTTTGCCCACACCTTCTACTTTTTTTCATTGAATTTATTGGGGTGACATTGATTCATAAAACCATACAGGTTTCAAGTGTACCACTCAACAAAACATCATCTGTACGCTGCATCCTGGTCTTATTGCCCCAAGCAGTCTCTTTCCATCCCGATTTTCCCCGTTCTGGCTTTCCACCTACCCACCCCCCACCCCCAGCCCCCTTTCCCTCTGGCATTCATCACACTATTGCCTGTGTTTTATATACGAGGCCTGTCCAGAAGGTATCCAGCCATGTAATATGAAAAACAGACATTTACTGAAGAAGATACAAGAAACATTGTACATAGGACAATGATGCCTCAGTCCCCTTCAGAGTAGGCACCTTGGGACCTCACGCAGTTCTCCCAATCACCATCAGCTGCCGCACGTATTTTCCTGAATCTCATCAACGGTCTGAAATCTCTTCCCTTTCAAAGGTAATTTAGTTTTGGGAAGAGCGTGAAATCTGGGCTGTAGCTGAGTCACCTGGTCATTTCATGTTTCACAAAAAAACTCTGCACAAAATGTGATGCATGAGTGGGCACATTGTCATGATGAAGCTGCCAATCACCAGCTACCCATAGCTGCGGCCTTCTGAATCATCTGAATAGTTTCTGTGGAGGGATGTTCAAGCTTAAAGGAAAATTGATGCAGGTTTGTTGCTGTACTTGCTCAGTCATTTTGAATGTGACAGCCACACAGTACATGTGCTCATTCAACAGTGTCTACGGCCCCCACTGACTAGTGCAGCGCAGTTGTCATTGTTCATGCATGCACATTCAAGTCCACTGTCCTTGGCTGCCAGGTTATATTGATGTCTCGCAAACCAGTCTTATTGTATTAATAATGAGTGGACTTTTTCCAGACAGACCTCGTGTATATGTGTGTGTGTGTGTGTATTTTTTCCCCTTAATCTGCTCTTCAACCTTGAGTCTCTGTGTAGGATTTCCCTAACACATTGTCCTAGGGGCCTTCCAAGGCACTACTCACTGGGCTCAGGAGCACCTTTTGGGGATCTGCAGGGCCTGCTGGTGATACAACAGTGAACAAGCCAAGTCCACCCCAGTGTGGTCATGAGACATTCAAGTGAACAGTTACCATGACCTGTACGTGACCGCTGTGATGGAAGGGCATATCAAATGCTGAGGGGCTAGAAGATGAAGTGCCAACTGTACCTAAGGCAACCCTGAGGAACTTCCTGGAAGGGGCAACACAGTTAACCCTCTAGAAGGTTTATCTAAAGAGGAGTGTGCCAGGCAGTGAGGCAGGACCGACCCTCCCAGGGAGAGTCTCGCACATGTGGTGGTTCAGAGGCTCTGAGGGACCTGTGTCATCGGGGACTGAAATTGACAATGAAGGGATGGGGCACACTGGGTGACCCAAACCAAGGAGTCTGGCCCACGCCGTGGATTACAAGATAGACAGTACAGAGTGGTTTTTGGCAGGGGCAATGACACTGGACTCGATTTTCAGAGCCCTGCTCTGACAGCAGAGAAAGTAGCAGTGTGGAGAGGCTGACAGGCCCAGCCGAGTGCCATCCAGTTGTCCAAGCATAGTGCCTCAGGTTCAAGGGACTAAGGCAGAGGCAAGGCAGGCTGGTCTAAGAGCAGCTTGAGAGGCACGCTGGATAGAACTTGGTGTCCACCTGGACTGGAGCGGGTGGTTGGACCAAGGAAGGCCAAGGACAAACTCTTAGATTCTGGCTTGGGTGACATGAGGCCTGCTCGGTGAGAAGGTGGGGATCTGAGACAGACCTCTCTCCAGAAATTTAAAAGAAAAGGAAGGAAAGGGGGCAGTACCTTGAAGAGGAGGTGAGGCTCCAAAGCCCACACGTGGCATTTTGAAATGAATCAGGCTTTATACCTTCCCAGTCCCAAACTATCTTCATACATAAAAAAGTCAACATAGACATCCTAGCTGTCACCCCACCCCTGTGCTCCCCAGGACTCCACTCAGGATGCACCTCTGCAACTTGCTGTCTGCAGAACCCCTTGGGGACTGCTGAGCAACTGAGTGACTGACTGCTGGGCCTTCTGTGGTGCATCTGGGCCTCTCTGATGCTCTCTGTCTCCCCCACCCCTCCTGCTGCACAGGCGCCCAGCATGGGCACCCTCATGGGGGTCTACCTGCCCTGCCTGCAGAATATCTTTGGGGTGATCCTCTTCCTACGGCTGACTTGGATGGTGGGCACAGCCGGTGTGCTGCAGGCCCTCCTCATTGTGCTGATCTGCTGCTGCTGTGTGAGTATCCAGGCTGGGGCAGGGCTACAGCTGCCTGCCCAGACTTCCCCACTGAACTGCCATCCTTCCCACAGACCTTGTTGACAGCCATCTCCATGAGCGCCATCGCCACCAATGGAGTGGTTCCAGGTGGGTGAGCACTGCCCTGGGCCTGTCGGGGTTAGTGGGTCCAGAATCCATATTTACATACGCAGATCCCTCATTGCTCCCACCCTCAAAGCAGTTCTTTGGTGGGGTCTTAGTCCCTGAATCCATGACAGTTGCATCATGTAGGAACATCCTTGCTCGACAGAGTTTGAGATATCTGTTGTGTTTTGGGTCTTTTTGTTTGTTTTTAAATGTGGGCTAGGGAGTGTTAGGATGATCTGGCTGCAACTCTGTTACCCCATTAATTGCCAGGGTTGATTTGGTTGATCTGCCTGGCTAGGTAGGTGTCCCCTTCCTCTCTCACCAAAAAAATAAAATATTAAAAATAAAAAGGGGGCTGAGACTGTCAGAAAAGGTGACAGGGATGCACCTGGTGGCCCATGCCAAGGAGTCTGGTCCACACCATGGATTATATCACAGTGCGGAGGATTTCGGCAGGGATGATGACACTGGGTTTGGCTTCCTTCCTTTTTTCCTTCCTTCCTTCCTTCCTTCCTTCCTTCCTTCCTTCCTTCCTTCCTTCCTTCCTTTTCTTTCTAAGATTTTATTTAGGGAGGGAGGGAGAAAGGGAGAGAAACAGCAATGTGAAAGAGGAGCATCAATCACTTGCCTCCCATATGTTCCCCATTCAGGTACTGAACCTACAACCCAGACATGTGCCCTAACCGGGAATCGAACCAGTAAACTTACACCCCAAGGGACAATGCCCAATCAACTGAACCACACCAACCAGGGCTAGACTTGGTTTTCAGAGACCCTGTTTATTAATTTACTCAGCAATGTATTTATATCAGTATGGACTCCCAGATATTTATTTTATTCTTTGAATCATAATCTAGTAATTCATTATTTATTTTATTGCTCAAACTGTTCCACTTCACCTATTAAGCTATTCACTTTGGCTCCTGTGTCTGTGTCTGGATCTATTTTATTTTATTTTATTTTATTTTATTTTATTTTTAAGATTTTATTTATTTAGCCCTGGCTGGTGTGGCTTAGTGGATTGAATGCCAGCCTGGGAACCAAAGAGTCACTGGTTTGATTCCCAATCTAGGGCACATGCCTGGATTGCGGGCCAGGTCCCCAGTTGGGGGCACATGAGAAGCAACCACACGTTGATGTTTCTCTCCCTCCCTTCCCCGCTCTCTAAAAATAAATAAATTTTTATTTATTTATCATGGAGAGGGGGAGAAAAAAGGGAGAAAGAGAGGAAGAGAAACTTCTATCCATTGCCTCTCCCACACACCCTGTCCAGGGACCAAACTCACAACTCACACATTTGCCCTGACCAGGAATCAAACCAGTAACCTTTTGCTTTGTGGGATGACACACAACCAACTGAGCCATATCAGTCAGGGTTGGATCCTTTTTTGAATTGATTTTATTTATTTATTTTTAGAGAGAGGAGAAGGGAGGGAGAAACATCAATGTATGGTTGCCTCTCTCATGCCCCCTACTGGGGACCTGGCCTGCAACCAGGCAGGAGCCCGACTGGGAATCGAACCAGCAACCCTTTGGTTCATAGGCCGGCACTCAATCTACTGAGCCATACCAGCCAGGGCTGGATCCTTTTTTTAAATAACAGTTTTATTAATATAAGTATAAAAATAGGGGGGGGAAGGCAATATATGTTTACCCATAAGAGGGCTTGAGAGTGCACAGAAATGTAGAAAGGAAAATTGGATGTACTCACAATACCACTATTCTGAATTCATTACGATTAGCCTTTTGATACATGGTCTTATGATCTTATAAAGTATTGATGTATATTGTTTTCCCAAACTCTATGTGTGTGTATTTCCAAAATGTTGGGAAAAGTTTGTTTTTTTTTTAAAGTGGGATTGATAGTGTATTATCTAATTGTGATTATTTTCCCACTCTTGGAGTCCACTTTTTCACTGTTGTATTATTGTTGTAAACAGCCTTGAACACAAATCTCTGTTTACATCCCTGGCAGTTTCGTTAGGAGAGGGTCCTGGAGGTGGATTGCAGCATGAAGGGATTAATGTTTGTTTGTTTGTTTTTAATATTTATTTTTTAGACAGAGGGGAAGTGAGGGAGAAAGAGAAGGAGAGAAACATCAATGTCTGGCTGCCTCTCCCACTCCCTCTCCTGGGAACCTGGCCCACAACCCAGGCATGTGCCCATGACCCGGAATGGAACCAGTGACCCTTTGGTTCTCCGGCTGGCACTCAATCCATTGAGCCACACCAGCCAGGGCAGGGATTAACCATTTTAAAGTTTCTTGATCCCTGTTCCCAGATTTTTCACCAGAGATGTTTTATCAGGAGCAAATCCAACTAGCAGCATGCCTCCGAACCCTCATGGGCCCTGGGGCTCATTGTTGTCTCTGTCAGTCTTTCCAAGGGTATTAGGCTCTGCTGGCAGCACAGACTCAGGGGAGGAGGGTCAGCCGTGGAAACTCGCCCAGTGGCAGGCCCTGTGCTGGGCCCTAGGGACAAAAAACTTGACAAAACACAGTTTCGGTCCCCGTCTGGAGGGATCAGACACAATCTTTGGGAGTGGCAAGGTGTGGTGAGACAGGACATACCCACCCAGTGGAGGCTGTGGGGACTGGCCTAAGTGCAGGGACATGGGGGACAGTGGGCCACTTAGGCACTGCTGCAGATGTAGAACTGCCTCGCAAAGTCATTTCACTGGCCTGCACTGGGCGTTGAAGTACGATGGAGTGAGGTCCAACTCCAGCCCGGCCACTTACCAACTGTGCAGCCTTAGGCAAATCTTTCAATCCTTCTGCTCATCTGTAAATGGGAAAATTCATTCCTGTCCCTCTGGGTGGTTGTGAGAGGTTGTCAGGGAGGAGACCCCCTTGGAGAAGAGCCGGCCTTGACCTGTGTACATTTTCTCTGTTGTAGCTGGGGGCTCTTATTTCATGATCTCCCGTTCACTGGGGCCAGAATTTGGAGGTGCAGTGGGCCTATGCTTCTACTTGGGAACAACATTTGCAGCGGCCATGTACATCCTGGGGGCCATTGAGATCTTGCTGGTGAGTCATGTGAGGCCCTGGCCAACTCCGGTCTTATCCAAGTAGTCCCTTTCCCATAGGCCCAGGCTGTCCATGCTCCCTCACTTCCAACCAGGGTCTGGGGCTTATACTGTGGGAGGCCTCCTTGAGGGAGAAAGATCTTTGCTCAAGCCAGTTTTCCCTTAGACCCCTTCCCAGTTTGGACCACACAGGGAAGGGGCCTACCCTGGCTGCCTTCACCTTGGCCCTGGAGGTTCCATTCACTTGGGCCCCATTTCAACATGGCAGGTATCTGTAAACTATTGCATTTACCTCAGTGACAGATCTTGGTGGTGACGCAGAGCCCGCCTCCCAGGCATCTGTGGTCTCCGGCCAGGTCTGGCTCCCCTAGGCTTCTGTGCCAAGCCCTTCAGATCCAACCTTATCCTTGTCCCTAAATCAGGGTAAGCAGCCACAGGACCCTGTCTGGAGGTCACTATCCCCTCTGTGAGTCCAGTGTGTGTTCTGATGCAGCTTCCCACTCCCCACTGAACTGCCCCAGCTGGTGGGAGAAGAGGTGGAGGGGCCCCTGGGATCACAGAGTAACAAGTGCCCCCCCCACCCTCCAGGGATCCAGACAATAGGAGCCAGTTAGAGGAACTGCTTGGCTCCTCCCAGCCCTACCGGGAAGGGGGAGGTTGTATTTTGTTTCTGTTTCCCACATTCCTACATTTATTATTTGGGTTTCTTCTGTAAAGAAAATTTGTTCTTTTCCCCGTTTACTTATTTATTCAACCATGTGTTTATATCAATATGGACTCCTGGATATTTATTTTATTCTTGGCTCATGGTCCAGTACTGTCATTATTTATTTTGTCACTCAAACTGTTCCACTTTGGCTGTTTAGCTCTTCACTATTCGAGATGACTCCTGTGTCTGACTCCTTTTTAAATACAGCTTTATTAAAATATAATTCACATACTTTACAATTCACTACCCACTTACAGTATAAAATGTAAAGGTTTTTAGTATATTCACAGAATTGTGCACCCATCACCACAATCAATTTTAGAACATTCTCATCACTGCAGAAAACCTATGCCAGTTACTTTCTGTTTCCCCCAGCACTGGGCAACCATTAATCTGCTTTCTGTCCATAATCAGATTGACCCGTTCTGGCATTTCATATGAATGGAATCATATAGTATGTGGTCTTTTGTCTTTTGTGGCTGGCTTTTTCTGGCTTTTTTTTTTTTTTAATAATGGGATTCACTCTCTAAATAGGAAAATTAAACTTTTGTATCTGTCTCTTGTTTCAGACCTACATTGCCCCGCCAGCTGCCATTTTTGACTCAACAGGCACTCACGACTCATCCAGTGCCACCTTGAACAACATGCGAGTGTACGGGACCCTTTTCCTAACCTTCATGACCCTGGTGGTGTTTGTTGGCGTCAAGTACGTGAACAAATTTGCCTCGCTCTTCCTGGCCTGTGTGATCATCTCCATCCTCTCCATCTATGCGGGGGGCATCAAGTCTATTTTTGACCCTCCTGTGTTTCCGTAAGTAATCTGGGAATACATCTGGGTGGTGCACTGACATCCTACCCCGGCAGAAGGCCTTTGATGCCCTGAGTCCTGGAGGCTGCAGGGTGGAAACAGGTTGGGACCTCCAGCGAGCAGGTGATGATACTTCCCCCTCCCCTCAGAGTGTGCATGCTGGGCAACAGGACCCTGTCCCGGGACCAGTTTGACATCTGTGCCAAGACAGCCATGGTGGATAATGAGACACTGGCCACCCAGCTATGGAACCTCTTCTGCCACAGTGCCAACCTTACCGCTGACTCCTGTGACCCCTACTTCCTGTTCAACAATGTGACCGAGATCCCTGGCATCCCAGGTGCAGCTGCCAGCGTGCTCCAGGGTACGTTCTCGCTCCTGTCCTCCTGTTCCTGACCCATGGGCCAAGCAGGAGGCAGGGAATGAGCATGGAAGAAGAGTGAATCACAGAGCCGTCCTTGTGTGACCAGCTCATGAATGGGGGGGCAGGTCTGGCTATCTTCCAGGCCCAGTGCTGTCTCTCAGCCTGGCTCCTGGCAGCTAGGTTTCGGGTGAACAGAGCCTGTTTGGCCAGCGTCCCAGCCCTGCAAAAGCCCCCAGAAAGTTCTGGCAGCCCCTCTCTCCCCAGCCACCAGCCCCTGGCCGCTACCCGGGATTATTCTCCAGGAGCCATAAAGGGCTTCTGTCTAGGATGCAGGCAGAGACAGGGCTCTGGCTTCAGCAGCCTTTGCCTGTCAGGCTTCTAGCCAGACAGCTCCTTCCCTGTGGCTGAAGCTGCCCCCCTCAGCCCTCAGGGCCCCTCACATCTGCAGCCTCTGGTCTGGCTGCCCCAAACTGCCCCAAACTGCCCCAGGGAAGTAGGTGGGGCTGCGGTGATGATGATGCCACTGCTCCTGCAGAGAACCTGTGGAGCACCTACCTGGAGAAAGGTGAGGTGGTGGAGAAGCACGGGCTGCCATCCACAGACGCCCTTGGCCTGAAGGAGAACCTGCCCCTGTACGTGGTGGCTGACATTGCCACATCCTTCACCGTGCTGGTTGGCATCTTCTTCCCCTCTGTGACAGGTAAGCCCCTCTGCCCACCTACCCAGCCCTGCCCGCTCTCCTGGGAAGCCCCTAAGGGAATCTCATTGGTTTTGGAGGCATCATGGCTGGCTCAAATCGCTCTGGTGACCTCCGCGACGCCCAGAAGTCCATCCCGGTGGGGACCATTCTGGCCATTGTTACCACCTCCCTTGTGTGTATCCTTTCCCAGGCCTGAGGCCAGCAGGGAGTGGGGCAAGAGGCTCTTGCCTTCTTTTTAGTCACTAGCTGTCCTGCACACATGCCACACATGCATGCGTACATGTGTACCTTCCCCCTCACACTCACCACAAACTCAAGTATATGCACAACACAAAATCCTCAGTTGTAGGTGCCCCAGCTGGGTCCTGGCTAAGGCTAGTGCGAGGGGCCCGTGGGTCCTGTGTGAGCAAGGAGTAGGGGCAACAGTGGCAGTGGAGGCCCAGCTTTCCTTGACGCGGCCACAGACTTCAGCAGTGTGGTTCTCTTTGGCGCCTGCATCGAGGGCGTGGTACTCCGGGACAAGTGAGTGAGTGGGCCCCTCCCTGTGGCAGGGGCTCAGCCTCTGCCAACTCCGACAGCAGCCCCCCTTGAACACGTGGTCCCGCATATGTCCTCAGGCTGCTGGTTGCCAGTGGTAGTGTGTGCCACTGGGTGGGTCAGGCCCCACCAGGACTTTTTCTTCTTAGAGAATGGTGACATCAGAATAGGTCTGGGAGAAGGAGAAAGGATAGGGGCTGGTGGACTGGACTTCAGTGCTGAGGAGTGAGAGCTCTGCCCACCATAGCCATCCTTCCTAACCCCCGACATCCCTAACTCTGGCGGCCCCACCCAGGGCTTGGGGGCTCCTTGCACATAGCAAGGCCTAAGCCTGGCCCCTGCAGGTACGGCGACGGCGTCAGCAGAAACCTAGTGGTGGGCACGTTGGCCTGGCCTTCGCCCTGGGTCATTGTCATCGGGTCCTTCTTCTCAACTTGTGGCGCCGGTCTACAGAGCCTCACTGGAGCACCACGCCTGTTGCAGGCCATTGCCAAGGACAACATCATCCCCTTCCTCCGGGTGAGCCTTTTTGTACTGTCCCCCAGCCTGGGTGCTCCTGGCCCCTCGCACAGGCTGGAGGGTAGGGGATACAGATGCATTATATTCTGCTGGGGCCCATAGTGACCCCAGGGCCACAAAGCCATCATGAGGAGTTGCTGAGAGTTGCCCTGGCTCTGGCTCTGCCCTGTTGTTGGCAGAGCAACTGAGACTCATAATCCTCATGGGCCAATCTGCGGCTCACTCAGAGCAGAGAGGCCTTGAGAGGTAGGGGGCAGAGAAACTTGTGGAACCTATTGGGAAAGGCATGGATGTGGCCTGAGCCCCAGAGGAGGGACTTGGGGATGCTGGAGGCCAGGCTGTGGCTTGTGACTCAAGGTGTGGAATGGGGGTATAGGACCAGCTTCTTCCCTCTCTGACCCCACTGACCCTGGTGTGCACAGGTGTTTGGCCACGGGAAGGCAAACGGTGAACCAACGTGGGCACTCCTCCTGACGGCACTCATCGCTGAGCTGGGCATCCTCATCGCCTCCCTTGACATGGTGGCCCCCATTCTATCCATGTGAGCTGGGGGCCAGGGCAGGGCAGGGCAGGGGGGTGGTTTGGGGAAAGGCTCCTTGAACCCCCGAGCCCGGGGCCTCAGCACCTCCCTGAGACCCTGTCTGGTGTTGAGGGTGCAGCTGGGAGACATGTCAGATTATATGGGGAGGTGTGTGCCTGGCAGAGCTCAGCCTACCTCTGCGTTCAGGAGAGAGTCTGACACTGATGCAAAAGACGCTAACAGGCCCCACAACCTGCTCTGGGAGACGCCCAGAGCAGGCAGGTGGCCACCCTCTGCTCCTGGACAGGGCAAGCACCCAGTCCCTGGCACCTTCATGAAGCCACCACTGCCCCATCTGTCTGTCTTCAAAGTTGTTTTTTTGTAAAGTTCTAGAATCAGCTGCACATTTGAGCCTGCCAGTGCCCTACAGGAGGTGGTCAGCATGTGGCAGTTTCTACGGTCCCTGTGGTCACTGTGTTCACTACTTCCTGCCAGTGTTGGGGCCTGCTCCGTCACACCTCACACATCTCACTCTACTGCCCATCCTCCCTCTCGCTTGTTTGGTTATGATGGGACCACCCTTCGCTGGCCCACTCAGCCTGTAGGCCTGACAGGCTCCTCTTCCCCGCAGAGCAGCCCCCCCACCCCAGCCGCAGTCAGGCCACTGAACTTTTGTCCCCCAACACACCTCCCCCCACCACTGCCCAGCCCCACCTATGCAGAGTGTGCACCTGAAACTGCTCTTGCCGGTTGTCTTGGGAGGTGACCCCTCACCGCCCAAGCCAGAGGGTACATCTCAGCCTGTATCATGGGCTCCTCCTGGCAGCTCTGATGGGACTGACCACTCCCCCTCACGGGGGTCCCTGCCTCCCTGACAACCCCTCTCTGTTAAGTCCTTCTGCCTTTTTGCCTGCCATTCTCCAGCCAGTTGAGGGTAGAAGTTGCTGTCCCTCCCCTCGGCCCTCTGCTCCTCAGCCATCTTCTGGGAGGGTTCACACCACATCCACACAGTATCCCTCAAGTGTCTCCAATTCATTGTCTTTGAAATGGCCCTTGTTATCTTCTCCCTCCCTGCTCCTCCCCACACTTCTGATGATCCAACCGGTCACCCGGGCCAGGGGCCTGAATGTTGTCCAGCTATTTCCACACACTGAGCCCTGCTCGGCACCATCCTTGTTCACAGCTCTGTGCTCGCTCTTTCTGCTGCCTGCTGCCCTCTCCCCACCTCCTCTGCCTGCACACAGTTGCCCACCCTCTAAGCCCTGGCTCTGAGGACACCTGTGCGGTCATCCTGCCTGCCTCAGGCATGGGAGTGGCTGTTGTGGAGTTGTGAAGGCTGGCTCAGCCCACGCATGGTAGGGACACCAGGTACCTGGTGCCAAGGAGACTGCTCTGTAGCAACCAACCCCTGTGATGCAGGTTCTTTCTGATGTGTTACCTGTTTGTGAACCTGGCCTGTGCTGTGCAGACGCTCCTGAGGACCCCCAACTGGAGGCCCCGGTTCAAGTACTATCACTGGTGAGCACCTGCTGGACCCCTGAGCCAAGTCCTCTGGCATAAGAGCTATTGGGGAAGCCAGGAGCCCCGTTCAGGATGACGTTTGAGTTTCCTGGGCTGCAGTTGCTATTGGTGAGAAATTGGGGGGCTGGGGAGCTTGGCCTGGGGCTGTACTGGTCTTTCCCTGATTCTGGCTCTTCCCCACTCTCTGGTGCAGGGCACTGTCCTTCCTGGGCATGAGCCTCTGCCTGGCCCTGATGTTCGTCTCTTCCTGGTACTATGCCCTGGTTGCCATGCTCATTGCAGGCATGATCTACAAGTACATTGAGTACCAAGGGTGAGTGAGGGGTTGCTGCCTGGTTGGGGCAAGCGGGTGGTCTGTATATGGGGAGGGGAGGAGCTGAACCATCCTTTGATGGCCATCATAGGTGCTGGGGGCTGGCAGCCTATGACTCAAGGTCTGGCCCCCCCTTTATCTCCCATACACCTGCACAGAATCCCCTGGGTGGGACCATGGGCTCACCAGCTTATGGTGGCCTCTGTAGGGCTGAGAAGGAGTGGGGTGATGGGATCCGAGGCCTGTCCCTGAGTGCTGCCCGCTATGCGCTGTTGCGGCTAGAGGAGGGGCCTCCTCACACCAAGAACTGGCGGTGAGTTCACGCCCAGAATGGCAAAGGCCACTCTAGGTTCTCAGGGGCACTGTGAGGGTAGGATGGTTGAGAGTTGCTGGCTTCCCCTCCCTGGTCCCCATTTCCCATCCTGGGGTTGCCGGGGTGCCATCCTGCTTGTTGAGCCCCGGGATCTCTGCTCCCTAAAACTGTGCAAGCCTGTGAGCTGAGAAGGGAAGAAGAAAAGGGGCTCCTTGGAAACCTCTGGCCCTGGCCTCACGCTGCCTCCCTGTCTGGCCACTGTAAGGCCTCAGCTGCTGGTGCTGCTGAAGCTAGACGAGGACCTTCATGTGAAGTACCCACGGCTCCTCACCTTTGCCTCCCAGCTGAAGGCGGGCAAGGGCCTGACCATCGTTGGTTCTGTCATCCAGGGAAGCTTCTTGGAGAGCTATGGCGAGGCCCAGGCTGCTGAGCAGGTACCTGCTACAGGGGGCAGGGAGCTGAGCCAGTCTAAAGGTGTCCAGGCTACAGCTGGCACAAAGGGAGGACCAATTCTGGCCAGCCAGGTGGACAGCAATGCTGCCATCTAAGAGCTTGAGCAAGGATGGGTGGTGTTGTCCCATTTACAAAACATAGCCCCTGGGTGAGCAGCTTGCCTCTTCCCTTCCCCAACTCCAGCAGAGGGGATGCTGACGGCCTTGAACCTGCTGTGTTCCCCACAGACAATCAAGAACATGATGGAGATTGAAAAAGTAAAGGGCTTCTGCCAGGTGGTGGTGGCCAACAAGGTGCGCGAGGGGCTGGCCCACCTCATCCAGTCTTGTGGCCTGGGCGGCATGAGGCATAACTCCGTGGTGCTGGGCTGGCCCTATGGCTGGCGACAGAGTGAGGACCCACGTGCCTGGAAGACCTTTATTGGTACATGAGGGGCCAGGGCCTGGGCTCAGCCATGGGGGACAGGGGCTGGGACTCAAGTGAGAGCAAGGCTGCAGGCTGGCAGTCAGCAGTGTCCTTCCTCCCAGACACCGTGCGCTGCACCACGGCTGCCCACCTGGCCCTGCTTGTGCCCAAGAACATTGCCTTCTACCCCAGCAACCATGAGCGCTACTTGGAGGGTCATATTGATGTGTGGTGGATTGTACATGATGGAGGCATGCTCATGCTTTTACCCTTCCTGCTGCGCCAGCACAAGGTGGGCCAGGGAAGTGGGCCCGGGTAAGAGCGGCTGGGCCCTAGGAGAGCTGGGGTATGACTGTAATACCCGCCTGCTCTGGTGCCGTAGGTTTGGAGGAAGTGCCGGATGCGCATCTTCACGGTGGCCCAGATGGATGACAACAGCATCCAGATGAAGAAGGATCTGGCTGTCTTTCTGTACCACCTACGCCTGGAGGCGGAGGTGGAGGTGGTGGAGATGGTGAGCCACCTGCCCCAGTGTGGCCCCGTGGGGATACCCTGCCCCACATAGCCCAGTCCTCACAGCCCACACTCTCCCCAGCACAACAGCGACATCTCTGCATATACCTATGAGCGGACACTGATGATGGAGCAGAGGTCCCAGATGCTGCGGCAGATGAGGCTGACTAAGACAGAGCGGGAGCGAGAAGTCAGTGGCCTTGGTTCAGGGCATGGGAGGTTGGCTGGGTCAGGCCTCCGGAAACACCATCAGATGGGGACATCAGAAGGAGTTGCCCCAGCCCCACCTACACCAGCGCCCATGCCCCTAAGGCCAGATGGTCACGTTGGGCCAGCCTGGCCCTCTGTTCCCATGGCACTGAGGCTGCCTCCTGATTTTCCTCAGGCCCAGCTGGTCAAGGACCGGCACTCAGCCCTGAGGCTGGAGAGCCTGTACTCAGATGAGGAGGATGAGTCTGCAGCTGGGGCTGACAAGATCCAGATGACATGGACACGGGATAAGTACATGGCAGCTGAGCCCTGGGACCCCAGCCACACCCCTGACAACTTCCGAGAACTGGTGCATATTAAGCCGTGAGTAGAACAAAAACAGACCAAGCCACATTGGGGTCTGGGGGTGGAGGGTGGACAGGCTCTGTGGGTGGGCCAGGGGTGGGGCCCATCATCAGCTCCATTACCTGCAGGGACCAATCCAATGTGCGGCGTATGCACACTGCCGTGAAGCTCAATGAAGTCATCGTCACACGCTCCCACGATGCCCGCCTGGTCCTACTGAACATGCCCGGCCCACCCAAGAACAGTGAGGGTGATGAGAACTGTATCCTTCTGTGGAGAGGCAGGCAGTGGGGAGGTGGCCAGCATGTGAGGTTAGTGTGGGCGTCCCTGGGCAGGGTGTACTAGATTACCCCAGCTTTGACTGATGAGCCAAACTTCCCTGGATTCCCCTTGGTCCTGGTGCTGCTTCTTTGACCTGATGACCTACAGACATGGAGTTCCTGGAGGTACTGACCGAGGGCCTTGAGCGGGTATTGTTGGTTCGTGGTGGTGGCCGTGAAGTCATCACTATCTACTCCTGAGCCCGATACAGCCTTGAGGCCTAGAGTGGAGGTGTTCAGGGTAGCACCCCCTCCCAGCATGCATCTGCTAGTCCTGCTTTGCCCAGCCCTGCCCTGGACCCTGCTATGGAGATTGGGCCTGGGCCTGGCAACGGAGATGGATCCAGGGTCCTGCAGGACCCTGAGAAGTTTGGGGACTTTCCCCGCTCAGCACCCCAGGAAGCCTGCCCTGGCTGGAGAAGACTGGTGGGGGCTGACATTGAGTTTGAAGGCAGCCAGCCGAGGAATGCTATTTATTGAATATTTATTGTTGGGATGTCACCATCAGAGAGGAGAAGGGTGACGAGGGAGGGGGTCCTACCCAGCCCGCCTGCAGAAGAGCTGGCTCAGGCTGCTGTGGGCAGGGACCCCCACCAAGCTGAGCCTAATGGAGCCAGCCAGCTGAGGCCTGACTTTTTTCAATAAAACATTGTGTACTTCTGGGCCTCCTGCTGCCCAGGCTCTGTTTCCCCTGGCGCCAAAGGAAGAAGGCGGAACTGAACCCAGGCCCAGAGCCTGCTCCAGCTCCAAGGCTGTGCCCCTTTCCCGAAATCTCTGGCTATCCCCATTGGCCAGACTGTCCCTCCCACTGGCCCCAGGGCCCCTCCCACTCCCATCCAGATAAGGCCAGCCCAAGACTGCTTCACTAGGCAATAGGCACTAGGGCTGGAATGGGGCTGCCTGGCTCCCCATGGCAGTGGGTGCTGCTGCTGCTGGGGCTGCTGCTCCCCCCTGCCACCCCCTTCTGGCTCCTCAATGTGCTGTTCCCCCCGCAAAACACGCCCAAGGCTGAGCTCAGTAACCACACACGGCCCGTCATCCTCGGTAAGCCCCCACCAGGCCCCTGATGTGCCAGGCCAGACCTTGGGGAGCTTGGGCCCCAGCCCCTGGTAGTCAACCCTGCCAAGGCCCTTCTGTCCCTGAATTAGCCCTGATACCTGCCTCAGTGTTCAGAGGGGCCAGAGGCTTGTCCTGCAGAGAAGTCAACCCTTTCCCTCACCACACTGTTCCTCTGTCTCTAAGTTAGTGGGTGGAGTTGGGTGGTGGGGGGCGGTGGTCAGGGGGCGGGGGCTGGTGTGTGTTCCTGAGGGCTTGGTCCAGGCATTACAGGCTGTGGTCAGCTCCAGCCACTGGACCCTGGTCTAAGCCCAACCACTCCTTCCTCAACCCCCACCCCAGCAAGGACAATATGCTCAGTTCAGGAGAGCAGGAAAGGCCCATCAAGGCCTGCCCCCTGCTCCTAGGCCCAGCCCCCACCCCACCCTCCTAAACCTATTTGTTCCCTTGTTCCCACCTTGGACTTCGGCAGTAATGGAGAGACAGACCAAGTGTTTGCTTTGGGAGGGTGGAGGTCAGTGGCCTTGGCCTCTGCACTTTTCCTGCCTGAGGGGAGCCTAAGCTTTGCACTGCTGGGCAGGCAAGTGGGGTGGGTTATGATTAGAAAGAGGATCCTGTCCTTAGTCCCTGGGGGTTGAGGGTGTGGGAGATGAAGGCTGGTCAGTGCAGTGGTGGGGGGTGGCTATTAGGCTGGGGTGGGGGTCACTGGGGAAACCCAAGGAACCCAGAGTGAAGGCTAGTGCTCACAGTGCCTGGCTGCATGGGGAATCAGCTGGAAGCCAAGCTGGATAAACCAGATGTGGTGAACTGGATGTGCTACCACAAAACAGAGGATTTCTTCACCATCTGGATGGATTTTAATATGTTCCTACCCCTTGGGGTAGACTGCTGGATTGATAACACCAGGTACATACCATCCCCTTGGCCCCAGCTCCCTCACCCTGCCCCTGCCCCTTGGTTTCTGGCCAGCTGAATGTCCCACTGTCCCCAGGGTTGTTTACAACCGCAGCTCTGGGCGTGTGTCCAACGCCCCTGGTGTACAGATCCGTGTCCCCGGCTTTGGCAAGACCCACTCTGTTGAGTACCTGGACAAAAACAAGCTAGCAGGTGTGTGTAACTGGGGGAAAGGTGGGGCTCTGGACTGTGGGGGCCTGCAGGAGCCACGGCCAGAGTCCCAATGCTGCTGCCTTCCCCACAGGTTACATGCACACCCTGGTGCAGAATCTGGTCAACAACGGGTACGTTCGGGATGAGACAGTGCGGGCCGCCCCCTATGACTGGCGGCTGGAGCCCAGTGAGTGTCTCTGCGGATGATGGGCTCAGGGCCAGGCAGGTAGCCCCTAACTCCCGCCATCCTGACCCCATCCACACCCCTCTGCCCCTGCAGACCAGCAGGAGTACTACCACCAGAAGCTTTCTGCGCTGGTGGAAGAGATGCACGCTACTTATGGGAAGCCTGTCTTCCTCATTGGGCACAGCCTTGGCTGCCTGCACCTGCTCTATTTCTTACTGCGCCAGCCCCAGTCTTGGAAGGATCGCTTCATTGATGGCTTCATCTCTCTTGGGGCTCCCTGGGGTGGCTCCGTCAAGCCCTTGCTGGTCTTGGCCTCAGGTGAGAGGGCCTTTGATCGCCTGCATCCTGTAGGAGGACTGAGGGGTGGAATGAAGCTGCCCGTGGGCCTGCCCTCACTCCCACTTCTGCTTACAAGGTCAGGCCCCGGGTGTTGTCCACCACCCCCAGGGCAGGGGCCCTTCATTTGCTGAAGAGTAGTGAGCCCGGCCTAGATCATTAGAGTAGCTCTCACCAGAATCTGTCTTAGTGATGAAAAAGGGAAAGTTTGATAAAAAGGAAATGAACCCCATCAGTCTGACTCCCTGCCTCAAGTTTGTTCCTGTGGCCTCAGCTGGTACCTACCCAAATTTCAGCTGCCTTTTGTTCCCAGGAGCCCCTTTCCCCAGGGATCTGCCTTACTGGAGACAGATTTGCCAAAGCCAGGGCTGGACCCTAGAAGCCCCTTCCACTCTTCCCTGAGGAGTGGCACAGCTCCCACCCATTGAGTACCAACTGTCTGCTTGGTACAGCCAAATGGTCTTCCCTGTAGGGTTCATGGTCAGGTGTGGGATACCCTTTTCAGACCACATCAGTTAGTCCCATACAGACATGGTCTCCTTTCACACTTCCCGGAACAGAGCTCTGGCCCCTGTGCAGCGTCCACTGCAGGGCCAGCAGACACTCGCCCAAGAGAACCACCAGCCTTTCCCCCACCTGCATGTATACATCCACCCTCAGGAAAACCTTCGCTGCCCTCCTTCAAGGCCCTACAGCTCTGCCTCGCAGAGGTGTCAGGGCTTCACATTGAGTAAACACACACTAAGTACCTACTGAATTCTGCTAGGCTTGCTCTAGTCTGGCTTGTAGTCAATGTTTGGGTTAGGCTGGGACAAAACCAAGCATCCAGCTGAGCTTGGGCTGGGGGCAGCCAAGCCAGGCTCCCTGCCTACCTTGCTCTGTGTCCACAGGTGACAACCAGGGCATCCCAATCATGTCCAGCATCAAACTGAAACAGAAGCAGCGCATAACGACGACGTCCCCCTGGATGTTTCCCTCCAGCCTGGGGTGGCCTGAGGACCATGTGTTCATCTCCACACCCAGCTTCAACTACACAGGCCGTGACTTCCAGCGTTTCTTTGCAGACCTGTACTTTGAGGATGGCTGGTACATGTGGCTACAGTCACGTGACCTGCTGGCTGGCCTCCCTGCACCTGGTGTAGAAGTATACTGTCTGTATGGCGTGGGCCTGCCCACGCCCCGCACCTACATCTTTGACCACGGCTTCCCCTACACAGATCCTGTGGGCATGCTCTATGAGGACGGCGATGACACTGTGGCCACACGCAGCAGTGAGCTCTGCGCCCTCTGGAAGGGCCTCCAGCCACAGCCTGTGCACCTGCTACCTCTTAATGGGACACAGCACCTCAACATGGTCTTTAGCAACCAGACGCTGGAGCACATCAATGCCATCCTGCTGGGTACCTACCGACATAGCATCTCTGTACCCACAGCTGCCAGCCCAGGGCCCCTGCCCCCTGAATAAAGATTCTCCTTTGGCCCTGGCCAGGTAGGTCAGTTGGTTAGAGCATTGTCCCCATTATGCCAAGGTTGTGGGTTTGATCTCTTGTCAGGGCACATACTAGAGGCAACCTTGTCAGGGCACATACAAGAAGCCAACCAATTAACACATAAATAGGTGGAACAACAAATCGATGTTTCTCTCCCTTCCTCTCTAAATCAATTAAAAAATAATAATCCTTTGTTGCTGTAAGTCTTGATTTGTGGGTTGAGGGAGGCATTAGGGTTCACACACCATGATTCATTCATCAATAACTGCAGGCCTGGTGCTTTGTGGCGCATAGGGCAAGATCGACTTTGCTAAAACATACGACTGAACTAAGCACCTTGAAAGTACAGCTTCCTGCTCTCCTGCTTGAGCTGTTAAGGCAGCCTGCCTTTGCTCTGGGTGCGGGGCCTGGGGGGCAGCTGCACACATCGCTATGGCATGGGGGCACATGGAGCCAAGGGTTCCAGATGGGGATGATCTGAGTTGTCCCTCCCAGCTTCCAAAAAGGCAGGTGAGACCCCACCTCTAGACAGGGCCTTTTGAGTGCTAGGTTGGTGACAGAAGTACAAGAGATTAGAATCAGGGAATGATAGCCATTAATCAGATCATTTCACTAATGAAGTTTTAATTATTAATGGAGGTAAGTAGTCTACGATTAAAGTTTAAGGAAAACAAGGGGTTGAGTACTGTAGGTCAGGAAGGGCTTACTACGGAGGTGGTGCCTCTGCTGAGATCAGGCGGAAGAGAAGGGTAACATGAGCCACTGTAAAGACTTGGATTTGAACCTAGGAGCAGCATGCAGCTTCTAAAGGATTTAACCAGGGCAACAGTGTACCAGATTTCCTCTTGCAGGGTAGAGCTGTAGGGAAAGGGGGACCAGGGAGTATGGGGAAGCCAGGGAGGACAGTGAGACTAAGGCAGTAGTCAGGCAAAAGGGTCATTTGGGAAGTGAACTAGCAACTAGATGGATAGGCAACAGGCCTCTCTTGAAAGAGGAAAGCACCTGAGATAAGGAAGGTGAAAGGACTAGCAGCGTCACCGTCACCATTCACCATGCGGAAGATGGAGCCTTTGCATTTGGGTTTCAGGGTAGGAGACAAAGGAACCAAAGGACAGGCAGGAATTGGGTGAAGGAGGGTGACAAAGGACAAAAGGCCATGCCTGATGCTGTTGGGAGGCCTTGTAATAAAGCAGACAGAGACCTGGCAAAAGGCCCAACACCCTTACTAGGATCAGAGGCAGAGGCTCAGACTGGAAGTGTGAGGAGGAGCTCACAGAGGGAGAGACTTTTTCATTTGTTCAAAGGATCTGGGAGCAGCATGGAGAGCCAGGCAAGGCACATCACCCACTTCCCAAATTTCTTAGGACCAGAGGTGAAAGTGAAAGAGTAGATGCAAAACAGGCTAGCGTCCTGAGTTAAGGTGAAAGCGAAAGCAGTTGCAGGATACGTGGAGCCCTGCAGAAAACAGGCTTCCGCTGTTCTTGCTCCCTGCTGGTCCCACTCTTCTAACTACCGACCCCCAACCCCCGGACTGCCCTGACACCCCCAAGATGCTGCAAACAACGCTAGAGCCCCGAGGGGGCTTCTCCTTCGATAACTGCCTGAGGTAGGAAATGGTTTGTCCCGAGCTGCCTGTGCTCTCCTAATGCCTTCCCGGGCGTGGGCGCCACAAGAGCCTTTACTCCTGGTGGTGAAGGGCTGCGCGGGGAAGCATATGGTGGATGACTTGGGTTCCCAGGCTTACTCCGGTAGGTGAGGGAGGTGAGAATGGAGTTGGGGCAAGTGATGGGGGGCTGGGGGGCCTGAATAACAGAAATATGAACCACTTCCGTTCCTTCTCCAGAAACGCATCTTTGGAACACGCCCTCCCAGGACTCCGGGTCCCTCATGCACGCAAGACTGGGACCACCATCGCAGGCCTTGTGTTCCGAGTGAGCAGGGGATTGGGAGTGGGAGGCTTAGAGGGGCGGCCTGGAACCCGGCAGGCACTGAGCCAACAGCCCATTTCCGCCCCCCCCCCCCCCCCCCCCC